>JAJMHY010000001.1:286055-497859 GCA_030583325.1 Saccharomycopsis selenospora
TTCTGCTCTTTCTAGAAGATTCTTATGAGTTATTATTATTGATATATCTTTGATATTATCCGATTGTTCCTTAATTTAGATATATTCTAATATCGTGACTCGGATGTTCTAAACAACTTCTAAATATATATCTTCTAGAATGTTCCAGCAGTTTCTAATATTAATCTTCTTATATTGTGACCAGCAGGTTACGACAATTGATTATTAATATTGTGACCAACAGGTTACAACAATTATTAATATCGATTACTTATATTGGTTACTCATATTGTGACCAGCAGGACACAACATATGCAATCCCTGCTATTTATAAATTTCTAGATCTGTTATATACAACTATAACAACCATCAGTATTTTGTCGTCATTTATCAATTGGAGGGTTGGCCGAGCGGTCTAAGGCGACAGACTTAAGATCTGTTGGGACGTTTCCCGCGCGAGTTCGAATCTCGCATCCTTCATTATTTTTTTTTTCCTTCTTATTTTTTATTTTTTATGTACAAATAAATATACTATGTAATTACTATAGCTATCAAAAGCATCTGAAACAATTGATAATAATATGAAAAATAATAAAAAGTTTTCCTGATGAGGCTCCCTTCGAAGATTCTTAAATAATTTGAAATTAAATAGTAACATTTCATCTAAAATTGTTCTAAAAATTCTGATATCCAAGAATCAGAATATACTTTATATACTATTACCAAAAAAAAAAAAAAAAAAAGAAAAAGAAAAATATCTAATTGAAAAAATAGTAAATATAATTTTAATATATATATATATATAATAACTAACTTATTCTTTAAGTGGACGGTACTTTTTACGGTATTCAGAAATACTAGTTAAAGTATCTGCAGCTAAGGTACCACTAAGAATATCAAATATATCATCGAGGGTAATAATACTAATAACAGGAGCGTTAAATCTAATAGAAACAGCTTTAGTAGCAGTATATTCAGAATTTGGAGCAATTTCTTGTCTATCTAAGGAAGTAATAACTCCGACAACTTGGCCTTTTTCTTGCTTAACAATAATATCGTAAGCTTCATTTATAGCAGTACCAGCTGTCATAACATCATCAATTATGAGCACTTTTTTACCAGTTAAAGAAGGACCAACAATCAATCCACCTTCACCGTGATCTTTCTTTTCTTTACGATTATAAGAAAATTCCAAATTAGAAAATTTCTCAGGGGCTAATTCGAATAATTTTACTGATACCATGGCAGCTAATGGAATACCTTTGTAAGCCGGACCAAATAAAATATCAAATTCAATACCACTTTCAATGATTCTTTTAGCGTATGAGTCACTTAATGCTGATAAATCTTTAGCATTTGAGAATAATCCTAAATTGAAAAAATACGGTGAAATTCTTCCTGATTTCAAAGTGAATTGTCCGAATTTTAATGCTCCAATAGACAAAGCATCATGGACTAAATTTTCTTTGTAAGCTGCCCTTCCACTACTCATTTTTATTTTATTTTATTTTTGTACTAAAATTTATTTAATTATTGATCTATATTATATATTAAGATGACTTATTACGAAATATAAGAGATGAGTCAAAATTTTTTTTTTCTTTTCATTCAAATTTTTTTTCTTTTTAGTTTTTTATTTTTTCGAAGACAAATAAAAGTTACTTGGAAACTCTAACATGAAGAAAAAAAAAGAAAATTGGGGAAAAACGTAAAAAAGAACAAAAAAAAATTGAAGTAAACAAAAATATATTATTAGTAATCCATAATCTTTAATACCATCTATATTATTTGAATATCATAGCTTAGATTTTAATATAGGTAGCTAATATAATATCAATAAATAATATGGCGCCTGTGAATATTGATACAGTATTATTGAATAAGTTTATCAGACCATCAATTATTGATAAATTACCCCAACCATTCAAAAGATTCTTAGGCGGACATAAAGTAAATCCAAAAGTACCATTCTATGTAATATGGATAGATATATTTATTGGAACATTTATAGGAATATTGACAGTAGAAGCAATTTTCAAAGATAGCAATACAAATTATATAACAAGAGCACATCATGCACCAATGATAGTTGCTAGTTACGGAGCTACCGCGGTATTATGTTTCAATGCAATTACTGCACCATTAGCTCAACCAAGAAACATTTTATTTGGCCATTTCTTTGGATCTTTAATTGGAATATGTATAACTAAATTATTTGAATTATCGAAAACAGGATCCGACCATTTATATTTGGCAGGGGCATTATCAGTGGCAGTTACTAATGTGGTGACGTTAATGTTGAATTGTGTTCATCCACCAGCAGGTGCTAGTGCATTATTACCGGCTATTGATAGTAATACTAGAGAAATGAGCTGGTGGTATTTAGTAGTTCAACTTATTACATCATTGGTGTTTATTTGTATCTCTTTAATAACTAATAATATTTTCAGAAGTTATCCTGCATTCTGGTGGACAGATCAGAAAACTTTCAAGCAAAAAAAACCAGCAACCGATGACTTAGAGAAACAAAATGAGAAGTCCAAAGTTGTTGCTGAAAACAGTGATACTAGTAGTGGTTCTAATGATGATGAAGTAGTTAGAAATTTAGTTAATAAATTTAATACAGAAAATCAAGACATTGTTAGAGTAAATGAAGACACAATTGAAAATACTTTATTAATTACAAATGATCTAATAATTATTCCACGAACCATTTCTAGTAAATTAAATCAAGATGATTTGAAAAGTTTACAATCAATATTCAATAAACTTTATCAATAATATCTATATATATACCAATCCTTATTTTCTTCTTTTTTATTATCTTTTGCTCCTTCTTTAATTACATCTAAAGATTCATTTACATAATAGCTTTTGTTTTGTTTTCTTTTCAGTTGATATTTAATGTGGAAAGCAATAGATATTATGATTGTAATATTCATATTGCAATAATTTTCAATAGTTATTATTAATTTGTACTGTATTCGCCAAAGCGCGTTTCCTATTCATTGATTTTTATGACGTAAATAATAAATAGCATACAAGTACTAGAAAGAAGAATCCGATGAGGATGGGAGAAAAAATTAGGCACAAAAAAAAACAATAATAAAGAAAAAAATTTTTTTTTAATTTGAAAAAAAATTTTTTTTTCCAAAGATAATCCGATACTTTACCAATTAACTAATATATATCACTTCTTTTCAATCTCAACAACAACATAAATAAATAATAGACAACAAATAAATTAAATTAATAAGATGGATATTTTTAGAGTATTATCAAGAGGTGCCAGTGTGAAAAAAACTAAAGAAACTAGAAGGTATTTAAATAATACTAGTAACAACTATAACGGTAATAATCCTAATCATTATGAAGCTAATGAGAGATTAGATCATGAAATCAATAAAGAACTTAACTTCTTTCATAAGGGGAAAATAATCAATAGTATTTCAGAAACAACAACTGAATCGCCAACCAAGAACGATACTACTATTAGTTCTAAAGAATCATCATTAAAGTATGACCCTGTTAGTGTTGAAGAAGCTATTCAATTAAGAAAAAGTTATGGAGCTAAATATACAGGTGATGATATTCCATTACCAATAAAGAATTTTAACGATTTAATTAATAGGTATAAATTAGAAAAAAATAAAAAATTAATAAGTAATTTAATTGATTCAGGATTCATTAACCCAACTGCGATTCAATCCGAAGCAATCCCAACAATTCTAAATAAAAGAGACTTATTAGCCTGTGCACCAACAGGATCAGGTAAAACTTTAGCATTTTTAATTCCAACAGTTATCAGATTACTACAAATAATCGGGGACAAAAAGACAAAGAAAACCGGTATTAAATGTTTGGTAATATCACCAACTAAAGAATTAGCTCAACAAATTTTTGAAGAATCAAATAAATTAACGAAAAATTTCAATCAATTAAACTTTAAGATTTTAAATAAATCATTAGCTCATAAATTAAAGAATAATGAAGAAAGTAATTATAATGATAAGAGAATTGACTGTTTAATATCCACACCATCAAGATTAAATGAATTAGTTGAATTAGGTAAGATCAATCTTGATAATCTTAAAATGATCATATTTGATGAAGCTGATAGATTATTTGAAGGCAATTTCTTAAGTCAAATTGATAAATTATTAGCAAATTGCCCACAGGGTGAATTAAATAAAATTATGTTTAGTGCTACCATCCCATCACATGTTGAAGAAATTTCAAAGAGTATAATGCACGAGGATTACCTTCGATTAATCATTGGGAATAAACAAGCAGCTAATAGTAACATTGAGCAAAAATTAGTATTTTGTGGTAGTGAAGAAGGTAAATTATTAGCCATTAGAAATATGATAACAAATGGAGAGTTTAAGCCGCCAGTTATTATTTTCTTACAATCAATTATTAGGGCCAAGGCATTATTCCATGAATTGCTTTATGATAATTTACAGATAGATGTAATACATTCAGAGAAAACTGGGGAACAAAGAAATCAAATAATTCAAGATTTCAAACAGGGGAAAATCTGGGTATTAATTTGTACCGATGTTCTAGCCAGAGGTATTGATTTTAAACATGTTAATATTATTATTAATTATGATGTGCCAACTTCAAGTACAAATTACATCCACAGAATTGGTAGAACAGGTAGAAATGGACTTGCGGGGCAAGCAATAACATTTTATACCAAGGATGATACTGTTGCTTTAAAATCAATAGTTAATGTTATTAAACAATCATCAAACCAAAATTTAGATAAATGGTTACAAGATTTAGGGAAAATCAATAAAAGGGATAAAAAGAATTTAAAATCAAAGCCAACTAAAAGAAAGAGTATTTCAACTGTACCAAAAGTGGTATCTCAAAAGAAGAAGAAGAGAAGACAAATGATTAATGATTCAAAGGATAAAAAACAAAGATACGCGTCATCTAATACTAATACCACTACAGCTGCTAGCATTACAACTAGTGATGATTGATTCACTCGCTAATTATCATTGTACCCCAAAGTAAACAATTTTCTTACCCACTTAAAAAAAAGTCCTTCTTTCACACACATTCTTTTGCAATTTTGAATGAAATATAATGTATATACAAAAATAAGTGCAATACAATTATTTCTCGAATTATATTAATTTGTAAATGAATGAGTGTACCAGCTGGTATCTAATTATTTTATTCAATAAATATATATAATTGCTAGCTAAATAATAATTCAACAGTAGTAGTCGTGATTTCCACTCATAATACTTTTTTTTCTTCTTTTTCTTTTACCGTTTTCCTTCACCCCAAAAAAAATGAAACTTTTTTTTTGACCCTTTTTTGCCTTCAAAGTCACTTTTTTCGTAATTATTTATTTGATTGAATATTTCAACTGGAAATATAAAAATATAACGAGAGAAAAAACTAATAAAAAAAAGAAAAACAATCAAAAAATTTTCTTTTTTGGAAATATTTAATTTTTTTTAATTTAAAAAATTTTTTTTCCTATTTTTATAAACATTTAAAGAATATTTATCATATTATAAAAAATAAATCATTAACTATATTCAAATAATATTCAATTCAATTCCTTTTAATTTTAATTCAGTTTATTTTCTTTTATTTTTTTTAATCATTTTATTTTATATTTTTTTTTTTCGTTGAATAGAAATGAATCCCCTAAATACATTTCGTGTTCCTGACTCTGACTCCATATTTACGTCAAGGAACAACACTAATAGTGACACCAGTAGCAATATATCACCAGAATTTAACGCCTACAATAACAATATTAATGATGGAACAAATATGGATCAGCTATTTAATTCTTTTAATCAATCATTGAAAATTTCAAATGATGATGATGATAATAATAATACTGTCAATAATAATGTCAACAATCCGAGCAATAATAACTCATTATTTGCCTCTGATTTTAATCAAATGCCTTCGTCTTTAAATTCTAATTTCCAATCTCACAATTCACCAAGATCTGCTTATTCTTCATCTCCTTTAATAAACCCAACTTCAAGCTCACCTTTTAACTCTGCGAGTTTCAATTATAATAATAATAATAATCACTCACTTAATAATAATGGCGGATTTGACACATTATATCCTTTAAATATTAATCAACCATTAGCTACACCACATTCTTCAAATATAAATTCTGAATATAATAATGTATTATCTACTTCAATTCCAAATAACGGACCAATTCATCATTCAACGAATTTTAACCTTCCTAACGATTTAGAAGGTGGGATTTCCAGTATCAACTCTCGTCGTCCTTCCTACGCTGCTGAAATTGCATTCACCAGATCTTCAACCAATGCAAACTCTTCTTCAATCAATCAAACAATTCTCAATTATTATCCTTCTTCTAATTCTAACTATGGCGGTGGACCTATCACGGGTGGTGGTAATGGTAATAATGGTTCGTTTGATTTTTCTGGTTTACCCCCACCTCCGAAAACCGCCCCTATGCCACCAATTAATTCTTATGGTTATTTAAATTCTCCAATGAATAGTAGATTTCAATTCTCTTCAAACTCATTTTATTCAAATAATAATGCTAATACTGCTCCTACGATTTCAAGTAATAATAACAACAATAACATGAGTGGTCCTGCAACTCCTAGCCCTAATAACAATAACAATAACAATAACAATAATAATAATAATAGCAATAATAATAACAATAGCAATAACAATAATCAATTTAGCTATCAAACTCCAAAGACTAATTATCCTCATACTGCAATGGCAGCTACTTTCGGTAACCATGATACATTATTTAGAACTAATACTAATCCAAATAATGGTAATAATGGCAGTGGTGGCAATAATTCTAATAACAGTAATAATAACAATAACAATAATCGTGGTATTAATAATAATAATAATAATTCTGGAGGATCAAACACTAATAATACTATGTTACCATCATCAACTATGAATTTAGATAACGGGTTATTATTAGTAAATAATCATATAGTCACATCATCAAATTTAAGAAGTCTTTATCAATCGAAGAATAATTACTTTTGTGTTGACACTGCTGAACGAGTTTATCAAGGGATTAAATCATTGTTAGATCCGTTAGCACCTTACGCTAGTAAAGTATCTACTTTAATCAGTTTCCTTAAATATAAAAATGATATTGGCAATAATAGCAGTAACAGCAATAACAACAATAAATTCAAATCATTATGCTTAGTATGTTCTAAATCTGGAAAAATTGATGTTTTAACTATACTGCCAAATTCTAATATGCTATTACAAAAAAATGATGTTGTTATTGTTGATGGAGATCGTGGTAAAGATTTAGTTCATATTATAGAACCAGCCGTTGGACTAAATTTTGTTATATTGTTGAATTTTTTGAAAAAAAGAGAACATTTGAAAAGCATGGGCCCAAATAGCCATCCACCTGGACAATCTGGAAATAATCATCACCATAATAACAAGAAGAATAATGACAATGGGTATGTTCAAGATGATGAAAATATTATTTCATTGCCGACAAAACAAGTTTTAAGATTTGCATCTAGCCAAGAAATTGAACAATTACCAGTCAAGTTTAAAGATGAGGTAATCGCATTTAAAATATCATTAGAAAAATTAAATCAATTGAATGCAAAGAGTAATATGTTGGGACGTAAATATTCAAACACATCAACAGCTAGTTCACCACCACTATCATCATCACAAGAGGAAAAGTTCCTTGATTTGAAAATATTCAATTCAGAATTTCAATTTGATAATAAGAAACTTATCTTTTATTATTCTTGTGATAAACGTAATGATTTCCGTGATTTAATCAGAGAACTTTTCAAAATTTATAAAACTAGAATTTGGTTATGTGCTGTTTTAAACCCTGATGAATTCAACCCATATTCTGAATCAAATTTAGAATCTAGAAGAAAATTAGAATTGGCATTGCACGAATTCTCAAATAAAAATTTAAATAATAAATTAAAAAGTTTGCCACAAGATAAAAACTCTACTATTTCTATTATTGGTAATCCACCAGTAAAAGAAACTGTTAAACCAGACACTCTGACCACTACTGAAGTCTCTGGAACTACTACGTCTTCAGTTACAGATTATATTGATGATGATGATACTAATAGAGATACTATTTTAAGACAACGATATGAAACTAGAATCAACAAGATTTTAAAATTAGACATAGAAAATGTTAATGTTGCTAATAATGATACGGGATTTAATTTTGATAATGTTTTAATAGACGATTTTCATGGTCAAAATTTGTTAAACTCAATTACGAATATTAAAATAGATTTAAAAATTAGTTAAAAAACAAAAACAAAAACAAAAAAAAAAATATATAAAAAAACTGAACTCAATAAAACAATTAATTAAATTTATAAATTATAAATTATAAATTATAAATTATAAATTATAAATTATAAATTATAAAAAAACAATATACATTCCATTTATATATATATATATTTTTCACTATCATTCACGAAATAGGAGAAAATACCTCTAATCTTATTTATTATAATTCTTTTTCTCTCATGTTTGTTAGATTTATATAATTAGTATATACATAAACGATGTGGATTAATATACACAAATCTAAGTAAAAAAAAAAAATATTATTATTATCTATGTATATATATATATATAAAGGAAACATTAATGATAACATACATAAATAAATATATATAATAATCACCAACCCCTATTGTGATAACTATCAACTTCAAAAGAGTCTTCTGTAATTTTATGAGGTTTTTTTCTTGGTACCATTTTTTTACGATTGCTATTATTACCATTGAATTTTGAATGCTGCAGCAGTAAGGTATTCCGCATATCTTGTTGATGGAACATATGTGATTCAAAAGCAGTGTTTAATAAAGATTTAGCACTTACAGGGACAATGTTATTGTGAGTGTATGTATGATTATTATGATGATTTTGTCTAATTCTCATTAATTCTAATTTCAATTGGTTAGTACTGCTTAAATTTTTCATGTTATTATTATCAGAAACTGCAGTTGTAGCCGCAGTAGTTGTTGAAGGTGGTGGGGCGGTTGAATTGGCATCAATACTAGTATTACTATTAGATCTTGAAAAAAACTGAAATGGAATTTGTAATAAATTAGTCAAAGATGATGTTGAATTGGTACGTGCCCTTGATAATAATTCATGATTACTGTCATCAATAATTGAGTTAGGGCTTAAAAATGCGGATGTTGCATCATGATTAGTCGTCACTGGAGATACCTCTGTATGGGTATTGTTATTAGTGCGGTGGAGACTATGATGAGAAAGTGGAGGTGGAGAAATTGAACTTGATGATGATACTAATTTAGTATTAGTAATATTATCAGTATCATATGAATTATTTTTATGAACAATAATTGGTTCTTTAGATGTAAATGTGCTTAATGAAGAACTTGAAGGTCTTGATTTTAATCTTAATTTTTCTTTAAATGAATTTTCTTCTTTATGATTTTTAGTTCTTGTTGAAGAAGTAGTGCTCTTTGAAGGGCTGAGAACAAAGCCATTTTCATTAATAACAGCATTTTCATCTTCTTTAACCTCTGGATTATCAAGCACTTCATTCTCAACAATCTTGCCATTGCCATTTGGTGTCATTGCCGTCAATGGTTCTAAAGGACCCATGAAATCAAATTGTAGTCCACCAGAATGATTATAATAAACTCTACCACTATTACTAGACTCAGTTAAATTTCTAGATTGTGAAAGTGATCTGATTTTATTGTTACCACCATCAGTATTATTACTCTTAGTTGAAGATTTTGAACTTGAATTACTACTACTATTACCACTAGTACCATTAGTATTGATAGTATTTAATTGATTAAGTAAAAGCCCGGATAATAAAGATCTTTTAATTACAGGCTTATTAGCAGACACATCGGTTTTTTGGAAATTTATTTTACTATGAGATGATGATTTTTTATTATTAGTACCACCTTTATCATCACTAGCGCCATCGTCATCGGTCCAGCCATCATCATCACCTTCATATGATTCAATGTAATTACGACCGCCTTCACTACTATCAATTTCTTCTCTTCGTGGATGGATGTGATTGTGTTCTTTACGTATACTAGTTTGCTTCGCATAAATATCGTCGTCATCGTCATCGTCATCGTCATCATCATCATCATCGTCGTCATCATCGTCATCATCGTCATCATCATCATCGTCATCGTCATCATCATCGTCAGTAAATGAATCATCGGAGAATGAATCATCAGATACTACTACCGAATACTTTTTATTACTCATGAAAAGTGATGATTGTTTTTTCAATAAATTCTTTGAGGACTCGTCTGAAGTATCGCCATTCGAAAATAAGGTACTACTTCTCTTTTTATTACCAAAGGGTGACTTACTATTTTTATTTTTATTATTAATTGTGCTGGAATTAGTAATATTATTATTATCGGAGGTAATAAGTCTTTTATTACGAAGTTCTTTCAACATTAAATCCTGTTTAAGCCTTTCGAGCGCTTCAGTTGATATTACATCAACATCATCATTAGTATCCATGATTTTGAATTTATCATGACTTTGATCATCATTATTACTTTCTTGAGAATTTGAAAGAAAAAAATTAGCGCTTTGGTGATTAATAGCGGTAGTACTAACAATATTATTAGCATTGTTTTTAACGCGATTATTGTTGTTGGTTGTAGAAATTTTATGAGTGTCTATAGATGGTGAAAGTGAATAATCTTCAGAAGATGAGGAAGATATTGAAGAAGAAGAAGGCGATGTTGGAATACGGTCATTTCTACTATTAATAATATTGATTTCAGACTTTGGGTCAATAACTTTGATTTTATTACTGGGCACCTCTATTAATTTATTAGTATTAGTATTTTGTTGTTGTTGCTGCTGCTGTGTATGATTGATGGTGGCATTTTTGTGAGAATTGTTACTTAGTTGTGGTGACGATGATTTTGAAAGTGGTTTATTGTTATTGGGCTGTTGTTGAATTTGTGAATTGTTATCATAGGAGAATGATAATCTGGATTTCATTGAATAATTCTTTATAAGGCCAGGTCTAACAGGTTTACTGTTATTATTGATGATTTTTCTATTAGAGGAGGTTGGATTACCGGTTGTGGTGGTGGGTATTATACCATTGTTATTGTTATTATTGGTGGAGTCCATTATAGAAACAATGCAATTGTAATCATTTCTAGTTAATTTAGCTTGAGATTTTCTGCTTCTGATTTTAGGATTACTGATGTTACTAATATGATTATTCTCAGCCGTTATGAATGCATCTAAAAACTGTTGAGGTAAAGTTTTACTCTTTGTGAGAGTATCATGGTTGCCAGCGGGGGTGGTACTAGCAACAGGAGTATTGGTGGTGCTACCATGTGTGACCAAATTCTTCCCCATGATTCTCCAACTAATATTTTCGAGTCTTTTCCCATTATTAATAATATTCGAACATTTGACAAGGGTAGAACCAATGACAGAAAATTCTTCAATATCAATTAAACTTGGATTAACAGAACTCAAAGAAAAGTCGAGGATAGGAGTAGTATTGTCATTTTGAATACTAGAAACATCCAACATTTATAATTTTTTTTCCCTTTTTACTTTCCTTTTGTTGTGTTGTCGCTTATTATAGATATATATAATTGATGGCGTTTCTCACTATTTATTTCTATTTCCGTGATATTTTACTTGAATAAAATATATATTATCGAAAAATAAAACTGAAATTCAAATAAAATAAAATAAAAAAGCTGATAATAGATAACAAAAAAATGGTTGTGATTAGTAATTTGTTATCCCATTTATTAAATAAACTATAACAATAATAATAATATTATTAAGAATCCTATAATTAATATAAAAAAACGTGAAGGATATAATATATTATATGTACTCTATGAAGTATTGATGGAATATTGAATATTGAATTATGGCGAAAATGTTGAGTGGATATAAGTAAGTATATATTAAGTAGCGGAACAATTCTTGTGTAATGTATAGGAAATTCGATGATTATTATATAATCTAATTAAAAAATTTTTTTCTTTAACTTTTTTCCTTTTTTTCTCTCTTTTAAAAAATTTTAAAATTTCTATTATGTTTTTTAGTGTGTGATTAAAATTATACTTTATTCACTATTAATCATTTATTTGATCATCGATAAAATAAAATAAAATAAAATAAAATAAAATAAAATACACAAGTTATCAGTGAAATTCTAAAATAGAACCTATTTTCTCCTCCTAATTATATACTACAAATTTTCAAATTTTCTAGAAGATTACAACGCAACACATCTACATCACAATTATATAGTACAGTAAGTGGTGCCAGTATCTACGGAGTTGACTTGGTTGATTTAATGCTTCTGTTTCTCAGGCAATTAACGAGATGTTTTGCAATACACACATCATTAAAAAAAAAGGTAGGAGTAATGAGTGGGTGACAATTACATATTTAACGATGTTTTTATTTACTTTATTTACCTCATGTAGCATGTAGGGGAAAAGAAAGAGGTCATTCATTTTTTTTTTTGCTATGAAAAATATCTCATCCACGTGATCCACGTTAGTTGTAATTTTCAGAGAGAAAAGCTGGAGTTGAAAAAAGAAAAGAGCAATCGATCTAATAGAAGAATGGAATGAATGATCCATGAGATGATTATTTTTTTTGTCACTTAATATAAATAATAAGGGCGACTTGGTTGTAATATAATAATAGTTATTTTGTCTCTCTTTGCCACTCATCTTTCTTTTTTTTCTTGTAAATAATCTGTGTCAATTAGACCAAATCTCAAATTGACTTGCAAGAAAGATAGATCAACAGAATTATTATAATCATGCAAATATCTGTATTATAATGCATATATCATTATACTTGGTCTTGTTTCTTCTTCTTTTCTTTCTCTCTCTTTTTTCTTTTTTAAAATGAAAATCTTAAAGTGAAAGAAAACAACTGATGTGTTCCAAACATGCATCTATCTATACTACTAATAATAAATAACATTTTCAAAAAAAAAAAAACATAGATCAATCATGTTGACAAAATATTTTCAATCCGAATTAAGTCAAAGATATTTAAATGACTGGATTGTTGTGGTCTTGGTATATTTAGAAATCATTTTAATCGGAGAACGCAGTAAACCGTTTTTACGAGAATTTTCTGTTAATGATCCAAGCCTTCAACATCCATTCACTGAGATTGAAAGAGTTAGCAATTTTAAATGTTTATTAGTAAGTTTTGGGATTCCAACCATAGTTATTTTATTATTAACTGTTGCCAATAACAATAAATATAACAGTAGTAGTTCAAGCAACAACAGCAGCAATAGTAATAATCGTTTTTTCCATTTATTAAATATCACGTTCTTGGGATTATTCTTATCTATTGGGATCAATGGTGCAATCACTGATTTACTTAAAAATTGGATATCAAGGCCTAGACCTGATTTCATTGCTAGATGTGGGCCTGATGCTAAAAAATTAAAAAAGCTTACTAATAACAGTAACAACGGAGTATTGATCAATGCTAATATCAACATTTGTACTGCTCCAATGGGGTACGATGTTTTATTAGAAGGTTTGAGATCTTGTCCATCGGGTCATTCTAGTATTGCATTTAGTGGATTATTATATTTAACATTTTGGCTATTTGGTCAATTAAAAGCTTTTAAACCAATGGTTCCAATATGGAAATTAGTTGTTTCTCTATTCCCAATGTTTATCGCTGTTTATATTGCCGTTAGTAGAACCCAAGATTATCGTCATCATTTTGGTGATATTTTATTAGGTAGTTTCCTTGGCTCAATTTGTGCAATAACTATTTATACTCATTATTTCTATTCCTTCTTCAATTTTAAAAAATCTCATTTACCTTATGATAATGAAGAACAACAGCTAGAATCTCAATCATTGCCATTATAATATTAATCATTCGCTTTTCTAATTTTTTTGATACATATATTTATAAGTATAATTCAATATTAATGGCAATTTGTCTTGGATTTTACTTTATAAATACAATATTTAATTTTGTGTAGTAATTTTTTTGTCTGACGCGCGCTTAATTAAAATTGGATATTATCAGGTTTCATTTTTTTTTTCAAAATATTTTTTTTGGCAAAAAATACAAAAAATATAAAATTTATATCATTAAATTTCCCTACTCCCATTTCGATAACTCTCTTCCGAATCATTAAATCATTGAATCAATTTTATCAAAATAAATTATTAATATTTTATATAATTATAATTATATTTATGTAAGTATTACAATATTTCACTAATTTCACAAAGAAAATAGAAGATAATCAAGCATCTCCAAATATTTTTAGAAATAAGAAATATGACGCGCGTCTTTATAATAAATTCGCCATCTTTGATTCAAATACTAACTAGCAAAAAAAAACAAAAATTTTAATTTACTATAGTAAATCATATCAAAATGTCAGAAGAAGCCGAGGTTAAGCCAGAAGTCAAATCCGAATCTCAACACATTAATTTGAAAGTCAGTGATGGATCATCTGAAATTTACTTCAAAATCAAAAGATCAACTCCAATGAAGAGATTAATGGAAGCCTTTTGTAAAAGACAAGGTAAAAGTTTGGACAGTTTAAGATTTTTATGTGATGGTCAAAGAGTCAGTCCGGACAATACTCCTGATGATTTAGAATTGGAAGATGGTGATGTTATTGAAGCTCATCGTGAGCAAGTAAGTATAATTTATTCTTTTATCCGATATATTTATTGGCTTTAATATTGATTTTACTAACAATATTTTTTAAACTTATAGATTGGTGGTTGTTAAAGAAAGGGAAGATTCAAATAAAATAATGACAACAACAATAATAATAATATATACCTATTGTTTTTTCTTATTACTTGTTCTATTATAACTACATTTGTTTATTTTTTTTAATAAATATTTCATTATTATATTAATCAATTGCATCTTTTTTTGTATGTTGCTTTTTTTTGTTGCTAGCTTGTTATTTTCTTCTCATACCCGTCGATCTTAAAGAATGGTCCCTTAGATCTTCTTACGATAACACTACATATATCATCTATCTATCATGTCCATAAAAAAAATCATCTGTTAAGCCCACAATTTTTGAACGTTTCAATGATATATAACTAACTATAGACAGAAGATTTGAATCAATGACAACATGTTATTTAATCCATTTCAAAATCTAACATTGCTAGCTTGGACACAGGTACTAATAATGTAACTATTATTACTATTTTATGAAGAGATTCTGATAGTGTAGCATAGTATCAGTAACTAATTTTGAAGTTAATTCATTTGGAAAATAATGTTGATACAGAATAAAAATACGACCGAGAATGCAGAAAGAAAAAAAAGTTAAATAGAAGAACAATAAAGATTATTTGAGCAACTATTTCATGGTTAATATTTATTTAATCCATCATTTAGTTATTATTGTTATCATTAATGTAATTTTGAAAAAAACTTATATAAAAAGAAATGTTGCTTTTAATGCCATAAATATCCGTTAATTCATAATAGTCGAATTTTTTTTAATGGAGTTATTCTATTATTACTACCAAAGAAATAAAAGTCTTACGTATAGATTGATAACGAGTCAAAAAATATATTGATTGTCTATCTATATATTTTTTAAGCTTTTCTTTTTACCTCGCATGATATTTATTTTCTTTATTTCATCTTTTTTCTTTTTATTTTTGATAAAGATCAATACAACCCCACAGAAAAAACTACTTTTAAATGAATATGAATTTGAAGTACTGCCCTGAGTATAAAACTATCTAAAAATATGATTTAAATATTACTAAAAGAAATCACTTATTAATAATATAGTAGTATTATATTAGTAATAGTAATAGTATTACATGGCACTACATTTTTTTTGCCCTTATCTTTCTATTGACTGAAAACAGTTTAACAATACTCAGAATGATCTTCTCCACATAAGCAAGCCAAATAAAAGAAAAATATTGTATATGCATTTCTTATTAATTGAATAATGTTGAAAACATTAATTATACATTTTTTTTTAATTATTCTTTTCTTTGACTGATGTTGTTTTGTAAAATCTTCCCACTTTTTTTATATTCATTTTAGAATTGTTGCGCAACACAAGATCTTTTATGAGATTATGAGATTATTATTTATTTTTTCTATATAAACCTCTTGATTTCATTCAATTCATTCAATTATTTTTCATCATTTTATTCATATTATTATTTATTCTTATCATCAAAATAATTATATCTTTTTTCTTTGCAAATTTCTTTATAAAAATAATGTGCCAACAATCAATCTGTACTTTATGCTGTGCGTATCTTTTCCTTATCTTCTCCACATTGTATATATTTTTTTCTTTACTTTTTTTTTCTTTTTACTAATTTATAATTCATATTATAGTTAAGAGATCTTGGGTTTCTTGTGGTGAAACTTCTGAAGAACATATTTCTGAAACCATGGACCATATTGATAAGAGTTTATGGTGTGATTGTGAAAATATCTTTGAAGAAACTTCAAAGTTCCCTCCTAGTGCTGGTACAGGCCAACGTAGACCTTCAACTGCTGGTTCAGATATTACCAAGGAAATATCTGATACTATTAAATCCATTCCTCATTTAAAAAATTCTGCTAAAGGTGATGTCAAAGAAGAAGTTAAAATTCATTCCCCCACTACTGAGATTGTTTAACTTAATCAACCTACAGTAAAAAATATTCTTCTTTGCTGTTACTTTATTCGGTTCACTTTATATAGCAACCTACGTAAATATATATTCTTTATTTTATTCTCGTTTTTTATATAATAATATTACATTTTAGTTCTATTAGGGAAAATAACTTATTATGTGTGCGGTAAGCTACAGTGTAGATTTTTTTATTTTTAAAAAACAATTTGAGAAATTATATTAAGAAATATCCATAAACCGAGTAAAAAAGAGTAAGTGAAAAAAGTATTGTACACAAAATCAAGCAATCTGAATTCAAAATGAATAGAATACCTGATTTGAAATTAAAAAAAAAATTTTAATGAAATAAAAGAGAATAAAAGAAATAAAACAAGTCTTTTAGATGAACCTGCATCTAAAGAAATCACTTTTATAGAACCAAAAATTAAAAGTGAGCATTTAGTAAAGAAAGTTAAAGAAACTATTCTTTTCTTGAAAAGTTAACAATGAAGACAGAGTAAGAACGAAATATTTTTTAAAAGAAGAAATAAAAAAAAAGAATTGTTTTTTTGAAAAGTTGATTAATTTATTTATTTCATAAGACTAACACCAATGGCAGCAGCAGTATCAAGACCTCTTTTTTCAATAAGGAATTCTTGGATATTGATTGGAATTGGAGCAGCAACAGAAGATGCAACTAAAGAAGCAACTAAGATGATAGCAGAAGTAGAGAATTGCATTATGTGAAGTTGTGTGTATAAATTATAGATAGTAAAATAAAAAGCTTGTAATAATTAAATTGTTATTAATTGATTGATTGATTATATTATATTATTACTAAATAATAAAATAAAAAAAAAAGAAAAATTTAATTACTCAAAGACTTATATATCTGTTTATATATAAATAATTTATTAAAGTGTACAGTCTTTTTTTCCATTACTCTATTCTATAAATAAAGTATAGATATTAAAAATAGAACAAATGGAAGAAAAGCCATGCATGTTCATTACTTTCTTATGGATTTTTGATATTGACGCACCACGTATAAGAGAGAAAAAATTCTTTTTTCTTTTTTTCTTTCCAATTATTTCCTTTTTTAATTACCAATTACACTTTACTAATTTATGGTATACATATATATATAACCAAAATGATCTATCTTATTAATTTTGATGCCTTATTTCCTATTATCGCTAACTAATACATAATATTTTTTAGTAGATATTCACTTTGCCTCAATGCTTTAACTCAACCCTATTGTACTCATTGGAATCTCGAGAAAGCCTTTTGTCTGTTATAAGACTACGCTTTTTACAAACTCACTGGCTGGGAAATAATTATTATCTTAAAATTATAAATTTAGAATATTAGAATATTAGAATGTTATTTGGCTTAGAAGGGTTTTTTTTTTTTACTATTTTTTTTTTTTTTTTTTTTTATTATTACTATTATTATTATCAAATCAATTTATATTATAGATTCTTCAGGTGAGTATGTCTGATTCATCGAATCCTCCAAATATTTCCAAATAGATAAAAAAAAATATGTACTTTAGAAAGAAGCTTATGATATAGTAATTATTTAAATAATCATTAATATTAATATAAAAATTGATATTTTCATTTGCTGATAATCAATCAATCACCATGTAAGTTTTAATCATGTTGGACCAAGAAGACTCCATAAAATGAATGAATGCATCCTTTTTTCTTGTTCAAAAAAAAATATCATAAAAAAAGTGATGAAAAAAAAAAAAAAGAAAAAAAATTAAACCTCATCGATCGAGTGACATTAACACTTTGCTGATTATTTGTGATAAAAGAAATAGTAACGGCAACAATACGTGCTACTTACTAATAATAATCATAGCCTATGAGTTCTTTTAATAATAATAATGAATTTGATGATACATTCAGTGATGATGACGATGACGAAGAATTCATTGCATTAACGGCAAGACCTCGAGATGATTCTCCAAGTTCTCAATTAAACACCACCATGAAAGATCTGTCAGAGAATAATAATAATCACATCGCCGCCAACGAAGAGTCTATTACTACTAAATCAACATTAGAAAAAACTGGTGGTAGTTCTTCATCATCTAAGAATAATCAAGGTCCTGATAAGCTAGAATTTGTTGAATTGAATAATAAATATTTACAAGCAATTGGAGAAATTTCAGTACTTCGAAGTAAATTCAAAGAAACTGAACGTCATAAAACTTTACAAATTCAAAATCTTGTTAATAGTAATGTTCACTTGAAAAAAGAGAATCAAATTCAGATTAATAAATTAAAAGCTGATATTTTGAAATTACAAGAAGAAAATAACTTTTATATTGCAGAATTGAAAACTCCAAGAAACAATGGCAAAAAAAGAAAAGTATCTTCTAACAACTTAGAGAAATCACCAAATAAGCAGCCCATAAGTAACAGTATTGCTACTACTACTGCTAATTCTACAGTATCATCTACAACTACCGATGGTACTGCTGCTTCTACTGCTACAAATGCCGATTTTTCTAAAAGGATTTCTGGGATAACAATTCCTGCCAACATTCATAAAAATAAAACGATAGTTCCCCCTGATTATAAATCGTTATTTATTTCAAGTATGTGGAATCATTGTATTCAAGGAAGTTCAAGAAAGACTTTAGAAGTGCTATCAAAGGTTTCAATCACTTTCAATTATCAATATAAAAATTTCATAATATTTAAAGATGTTCAACCAATAAGTGCCGTGATAATGAATTTTTTAATCAATTCTAATGATAATTTAAGAATTGACCATTTGATATCACAGTTTATTGAAATTTTAATTCATTTCTTGGGCGAATTATTTAAAAGAAATGAGATCGTAGCTACTCCTTTATTATTAGCAATAGTTCATAACTCTTTAACTTTTAGAACAAATTCAATCACTAAAAGCATTATTAAAACTACAATGAGATTCACGGTTGCATGTGCCGAAGAATTATTTATTTCATTCAGTTCTCAAAACATTGATGCGATTTCTCCAAGATCTTTTGTATCAAAACATCATTTGTCAACAAATAATAGTAATAATAAAGATACTACTACATCAATGAATAATACATATGCTAGTCAAACTGAAGAGTTATTAGAGCCAGGGATCCTTGAAAATATTCAAACATTGGTATTACAAAGTTTTAATTTAATTTTCTTTTCTGATATTTTTGAAACTCTTTGCAAAATCAGTTTAAATACTTCGGACAACTCTTTGGTAGAAGATTTATGGAAAAATATAATCACTACTGATTTTGTTCGTTATTATTTGTCCTTATCAAGTTCAATTAATTGTATTTATAATATTATTGAAGCCCTTAAATGTTCAGTGACAGATACTTTTGTGATGAATCTTTTACCCAATAACATTGAAGATGGGAAAAATTTTGATCGTGAACTTATCACTTTGTTATTGACTTTATTTATCAGTCATGATATTCCAATGAGGCCAATAATGTTTTCTTATGGATTGAATAGAGCATTGGGTAATAATAGTAGAATTGATCTTTTAGAAGAAATAATTCCTAGTAATTCAGATGATCTGATTTATTCAAATAATAAAAATAATTATGTGTATTTCCCACATCCATTAGCTCAAAAAAGTGAATATAGATTAAATTTCGGTGATATTAATTTACAAGAGAGAGAGAATCATCAAAATCATATTTTACAAATGAAACTTTCGATTTTAAATCTTTTCGAAACTTTATTATCTTCAGAGGTTTATGTTGGTCAAGCATCATTTCTTGCTACTCCTAACTCTATAAAATTATTAGTTGATGAAATGAGATTCCAACAAGAATTAATGATTAGAAATTCTAGATCACCTTTCATTCATGTTCGTGTTAAATTAATCTCTTCAATTATTTTAATTCTTGCAACTTTACTCATTGATACAGATGATGATCAATTAGTCATTGATTATCATCAGCATAGCAACAATAAAGGCGATAATACCAATAGATCTAACAATAATAGTAATACTAACAGCAAAAATAATGGTAATACTAATAAAAATGATTCAAGTAACAATTTGATTTCTCAAATATCTTCAGGGGTTAAAAGACAAATCATAGTGGTGTTAACAAGAATTGCACTAAGTACAAATTTGACTTATGATTCTGCCATGAAATTACTAAAAGAAGCTAAACACAAATATAATTTCAAAGGGACTTTATTTAATGATCGCTGTGAAACTTTAGTACATCAATTATACGATTTTTCAAAGTTAAAAATCTCTGATCAAATTAATTTAGAAAGTGAGTTTAGTAATGGACTTGAATTTGGATATTCAGAAGATATTATCGGAGTTGCTAGAGATATACTAGAAATATGTATTACGCCAGATGAAGCTGATAATCTATACTACGCATTTGTCCCAGATGAAGACGACAATGATATTATGGACTTGACATAAAAAAAGTGTTTATTTTTACTATTTCTATGTTATTATTGCTATACTGTATTATATATACCTATTGTTTGTAAATAGAGTTTTTCTATCGAAAATTTTAGATAATTAGGTCTTCTTGTACTTTCCTTTCACTTCTTAAAAAAGCGGTGACAGAAAGAAAAAAAAAAACTTTCTTTGTCTGCTTTTTCTTTTGTAAAAAAAAAAAAAATAAAAAAATTTTTAAAAATTTTTTTTTGTATATCGAAAAATAAAAATATCACCAGGAATCTTTAGCCCTCATCTTGTGCTCAAATTTCCTCTTATTTTAGTTTTCTGTTTTTTCTTAATTTATTTTTAATTTATTTTTTAATAATTAATATATTAAAATTCATTTATTTCTAAAAATACAATATTGTATTAATAATAACTTTCTTAATTGATAAATCTTTATTTTATTTTGTGATTTCTATTTTTGAATAATATTTATTTTTTTATTTTCTTTAAGAGGACAAAATTACCTACAGACAGCTCCTTAATTTTTTCTTAAATAGTGATAATAATTTTTCTTTGAAGATAGTGTGCTTTTGATCATTAAATCAATAATATATATAGGAAATGCCTTTAAGTGATCTTTTTGCAAATGAAAGTGCTGCAGTGACTGATAAACCAGCGTCAACAAAAACTACTACTACAAATACAACTGCTACTAATAGTGATACCAATACTAAAACCAGTGAACCTCCTAAAATAGTCAAAAGTAGTGAGTCATTAAAAATATCATCAAGAAGCAATAGCAATAATAAAAACAGTGATAATAATAATGCAACGACGATTTCTAATTTGAGATCTCCATCTCCAACACCAATTCTTAATAAACCTACAACCACTGGTGTTGTCCCTACTAGCACAGCTACTACATCAGCTAATACAGCCTTTTCGACAATTATTCATGATAATGATAATAATAATGTTAGTGATATCACAAATAATCAACCAGACTCAAAACAGGAATCTGATAGAATTACGGTACCGGCAGGTGGTGCTTTATTAGGTAGAGTTGCTGCTACTGCTGTTGCCGCTGCTGCCGCTGCTGCTGTAGCAAGAGATAAATATGATCATCAAAAGGATAAATCAGTTCATGCTCATTTTTATATTGATGACACGATAAAACATGGTCCTTCTCAACGTTCAAGAAGCGCATCTGTGAATAATGAGCATAGACAAGCAGCTACTTCTGGATTAAACGGTATAGTCTCAAATGGTGCAAATAATCTTACTCTACCGTCAACAAATAATGCAGTCAATAATAATAATACTAATACTAATAATACCACAAATAATATTAGCAGCAACAATAACTCTAGTAACGCAAGTCAAGATATAAAGTCACGTTCCGGGGAAGCTCTTAATCTTGATGCTAGACTTCCTCAAGATGATGGTAAATATCATATTTTGTTAGGGACTACTGGATCTATATCAGCCAATAAAATTAAAGTTATGATTAATAAATTAGAGCAGTTATATACTAATAAAAGAATTTCTATTCATTTAATTCTTACTTCAGCAGCGGAGCATTTTATTTCTCGTGGTGATATTCCATCATATGTGACTATCTGGAGAGATAAAGATGAATGGCTAACTTGGAAAAATCGTTCAGATCCCGTGCTACACATTGAACTTCGAAGATGGGCAGATATTTTAATTATTGCCCCATTAACTGCTAATACTTTATCTAAAATTGCCCTTGGGTTATGTGATAATTTATTAACCAATGTTATTCGTGCTTGGAATCCTCAATATCCTATATTAATTGCCCCATCAATGGTCAACTATAGTTATAATTCAGCCATCACTAAGAAAAATATCGAATTCATTAAACAGCATATGCCATGGATTGAAATATTGAAACCTTCAGAAAAAGTCTTTGGTAGTTATGGGGAAATTGGAATGGGTGGTATGATGGACTGGAACCAAATATGTGATGTATTTAGGTTAAAAACCAAGGATATCATGAAAGAAAATTATAATTTCAATATTGACGATGACGATGATGATGATGATGATGTCACTGGCAGTAATGATGATACTGATAAAAAATCAAAATCTTCGAGTAATAACAATAAAAATGATGGAAATAGCAATACTAATGATGATGATGACGACGATGACGATGATGATGATGATGATGAAGAGGAGGAGGAAGTTCAAAGATTAGGGGTACGTAAATTGACGTTAGCTGAAGAGGAAGAATTGAATATGTTTTTAAACAATCCAAAAACTATTAAAAATTCTCAATAATTTGTAAACTAATATATAATGTTATTAATAATTAATGCTTACCTTTTTTCTTTTTTTCTTATCTCTTGAAATCTACAGTGTAGTCTTTTTTTTCTTTTGTTTAAAAAATTTATAATAACTATATATATAAATATCCCCAAAAAAATTAAATACAAATCCCATAAAACATTTAAAAAAAATTAAGTACACATGGATGAAACAAAATCAAAAAAAATCAATGAACCAAATACTTTGCAAAGACTCTTCTTAATTGGTTCTTGACAGAAAGCTTTTGACTACCAACAAAACTAGAGATTGCTACTTTAATAGCTCTATCAATATCATACTGACTAACAAATTCACTAAGTCTCATTCTAGCAAATGCTTCAGAAATTCTAATAATAGCTTCTAAATGACGAATTGTGATAGCCATAGAGCCTGTAGCCAAAGATTCTCTTCTTAAATCAGCATATAATCTGGTGATCTTTTGAGTATCCATTTGATTAAGTTTTGGATTAATATTTTTAGAATAGTGAATGTATCTTACCAATAATTTTTGATTCACAGTACCATATTTACTATAATAATCGTCGGAGTTAATAATTTCCTCGTTTCCTTCATCTCCTTCTTCAGCATCATCATCTTGCTCTTCCATTTCTTCATCGGCTTCTCTGTTAATAGTGGAATTCAAATGGGATTGAAGAACAAACCTTGCAAGTCTTTCATCATCTTTAGGATTAACAATATCTCTAACAACACAAATAACATCAAATCTTGATAAAATAGGAGTTGTTAAGGTAACATTTTCAGATAATGGGATAGTAGAATTATATCTACCACCGATAGGGTTAGCAGCGGCAACGACGGCACATCTTGCCTTTAAAGTTGTGACAATACCAGCTTTAGAAATAGAAATAGATTGTTGTTCCATAGCTTCGTGAATAGAAGTACGATCACGGTCATGCATTTTATCAAATTCATCAATGATACAAGTACCTTTATCAGCAATCACAAGAGCACCACCTTCAAGAACCCATTCATTAGTAATTGGATCTTTTCTAACTGATGCAGTTAAACCAACTCCAGAGGCACCTTGACCAGTGGAGTAAACTGCTCTATGAGCGGTTTTTTCAACATATTTTAAAATTTGAGATTTAGCTGTACCTGGGTCACCAATTAATAAAATATTAATATCACCTCTAATAGAATGTTTTCCATTAATATCTTTAGCTACACCACCAAATAATGAAGCAGCAATAGCTGTTTTAATATCACGATGGCCATAAATTGATGGAGCAATTGAATTGATAATCTTATCAATGATACCCTTTTCATGGCTAAGTTTTCTAAAAGTTTTCTCTTCTTCTTCAGTGTATGAAAACATTTCTAATCTATTATTATCATTAGTGTTATTATATTTACCTAAATTAGTTTCACCAGTAGTAGCTTGAGAATTAGCACCACCGTCAACTTTTACAGAGTTAGCTTCAATTATAGTAGCAAAAACTGGAAACCCGTTTTTAGCATTTAATTGACCATCATAAGAGTTTTTGTAAATACCAGTAATTTCAACATGTTGACCAGGCTGTACAGTATCAACAACATCGGCTAATAATATCACATCTCTTTTTCTTGGTAATCTACCAGCGGGTATAGTACCAGGAGCTTCTTGAATAGAAATTCTTTGGTAATTTCTGTAAATGGTTCTTTCATTATTAACTCTAAACCCGCTTTTACTTCTACAATTAGGACAATAAGAGATCTTAACTTCAGTGTTCGAATCTTGGAAATAAGGGCCTAAAACTTGTCCACATTTAATACAATCAAATTTAACATATTTCAATTGTGGGAAAACACCAGTTCTTCTAGTGACCACCCCTGAGACTCTGATTAAAGTGTTTAAATGAGTCTTTCTTAATTCTCTAAGAGTATAGTTATTAGGGAAATAATTAGCAATTCTTACAGAAATATCACTGTGAATGTTGCTATAATCTGGATAATGTAAAAGCACGGCTTCCATAGCGATAATATCAAAGATTTTAAGGATTTGTTCTGGACATGTAGATAAGAAAAATGCAATGATTGGTTTAGACTCGGCTAGATCAGCAAAATCAACTTCAAGAGATTCAGCATTAATTTCCCCCAACACTCTAATTTTAGAACCATAAACAGATTTACCTTCAGCATTAGTAAATTCAGTTATGAAGCTCTTAAGTTCTCTAGCGATAGATCTTGATACTGCAGGTTCTAGAATCCATTCTTGGATACTTGGAGCTTTAATATCTGCCAAAGCATCTAAAGTAAGTTCTTCAGCTAATGGATCAACGTCATCTAATACTTCACCACTAGCCCCGTAATCTTCATCATATTGAGTTCTTCCTCTTCTACGTTGCACAGGAAGCCCATATCGATCTAAATCCTGGATATCACTACTTCCTTCGCCATCCTCATCACCTGCTAAAAACGCCCCCTGTGTACGTCCATAGTATCTATCACGACGATCTAACGCTTGTTCAACTTGACGTCTATCATTTATATCCATATCGTCATAAGCATTATCATCTATATCTCTTCTACTAATACGATCCCCAACTTCATTAGGAGCGTAATCATTTTCAGCATTATCATATAAATTTACCCCGTCTGCTTGTTCATCTAATTCATTAATATCGTCAGCATCATCAAATATTTCTTGTTCACTATCATATGGTTCAAACACTGGTGATGATGGGGGTAAGTTATTTTGTATTGGTGATGAATTTCCTAATACGTTATTGGATGCCTGGTCATCATCTTCTTGAGAATGATGAATTGTTCTTTTTCTTGACCCCGCCATTATGTGTTATATTATATATTTATTATTTATACTATTTAATCTTCTTTTCCTTTAATAAAAAAATAAACTCAATAATAAAAGAAGAAAAATGAATTTGGTTAATTATTTAAAGAATGAAAAGTTGGCATGTAATTTAGATATATATATCTATCTTATTTATAAAAAAATGCCCTTCGATTGAAAAAAAAAATGTCCTGAACAAGATTAAAAATTTTTTTAAATCAAAATTTCTGTAATTTTCATTTTTCCCTTAATTTAATTTAATCATTTTTACGCGTTTTCGCGTCACTTCCGGTAATTATCACGAGTTTTATAATGTCCAATTGGCCGTAATTATGCTTTTCTTACCTATGATACAAAATAATTGGGTGATATCATTATCAACAGTTAACAACTAGTTAATAGATTATTCATAGATCTAGAATAATTGATAATTTGATATATTGTTGATATTAATTATTTGTAATTGTATGATGCACATGTAAGTAACGCGTTGCTAAATATATTATTATATGAGTATGAGTTTAGCTGTATGTTTTTTACCTCATCGCAAGAAAAAAAAACTCCATACTATTTGATAAATGCGAATATTTTCATATCTTTTGTTTGCTTTATTGCACAGAAACCAATTGATACTGGATGATATTAGTAACACCAAATGAAATAAGTAAAAAAAGAGTTAACCAATATTAAAATAAAAAAAAATAAAAAAAACTGCAAAATAATAAATTAATGTAAATAAAGAAGAAATATTTTTTTGGAAAATGTAAACAGACCATCGGGGCGGTATTATCTGGTCAACTAGTGCTTTTTTTTAATTTAAAAAAAATTTGTATGAAGTATACGCGTTACCAAACTACTAATTTAATTATCTTTTTCTTTCAATTTTTTTTTTCTCTTCTCTTTCTTTTTGGTTTTGAAATTTGTATTTTCTCTCTTTTTTTTTATTCTCTTGTTTAAATTGTTATAAAAGAACAATACTTTATATATAATTATAATCAATAATAATTACAATCATATTAATACACTTTCATTATTTTGAAATCGATTAAATCTCACAATGTCGGGCTATAATAATTCGCCATTGCAATCTCATCAGCATACTGGTGAATCAGTGAATCACAAGCGCGAAAGTTCTAATTATGTTTTCACTAAAAATAAGAAATATAGTAATCCAAGTACTATACTTGCTGAAATCACTGCTCTTGATGATGATGATGATGATGATGATGATAATGATAATAATCTTATTGGTGCTTTCAATTATCCAACACCTGAACCTAGTAGTAACATTGGCCATTCCACTAGTGGTGCAGCTGGTAGAAGCTCGCCATATCAAACAGATGAGTCAGATAATGATTCTTTTGATTCAGATGATGAATTATTTCAAAAGGGTTTAGCTGCTAACGCGAAACTTTTGATGGATAAGAACGCGAAGAAACCAAAGAGTAAATTATTTGACGCGAAATTATTATTCAAAAATAATAGTAACGCTAATAAGAATGTTTCAGCTATTAAAGGTCCCAAAATTGGTCAATTTGACCAATCTTTAAAATCTGGTTTCCAATTACAAAAGCCAGTTGAAGTTACTACTCCAACACGCGTACCAAAATCATCATCAGTGAAAAAATTAATGGGCAAAAGATTAACTACTTCCAGTAAGAAAGCCGGTAATAAGAGACAAAAAAAATTAATGATTCCTTTGTCTGGTGAACAAGTGTCAATTGGTAGATCTTCGATGTGTGATGTTTCTATCACCGATGGTAAAAATTTAGTCTCTAGAAAACACGCGTCAGTTTTCTACGACAAACAAAGTAAATTTGTTAATGTTAAATGTTTTGGTGTTAATGCTTTAGAAGTTGTTATTCCAGTATTAGCTAAAGTTAAATATTTGGGTTCAAGAAGTAATTTTGAATTGATACCACAAGAAACTGCAAATTTTAATCAATATGCTGGTTTGAAATATACAGATTTAGCTTACAAAGGTTTGACGAATTTCCCAAGAACTCTTATTACTAATAATGCCAATCAACTCAATGGTGGTGTTAGTAGATTCTTAGTGCTTCCAAATGAAATCTTGAGAATTCCAAAGATGGATAATATTATTATTGATATTAGAGGTATAATATGTAAGATTTACGTGGAAGAAGATAATGAAGATCCAGAATTAACCGAAGAAGAAGAATTCCAACCATCATCTAAATTGATAGTTAGCCCAGCTACTGTTGTTGAACTTGCTAAAGATAATCACATCAACAGTAATATTAATAATACCCCTGTTGAAACTAAAATAGCGACTAAACAACCACCAGTGACTCCATCTAAGCCTGTTATTGATGTTGCAAATGCTTCTACTGCTATTGCTATTAGTAACACTGATGATTCTAGTGCTGCTAAAGTCATTAATACTAATACTGTTACTCCTGTCCATCAAACAATTTGTTTGAAAACTCCAGCTAGACCAGTAGCTGCATCTAAACCATCTGTTAAACCAGCTGCTACCCGTGTTACTAAACTGGTAACTGCTAAAAATCCAGCTAAACCAATTTCTAAATATAATAAAGCTAAGACTTCTAATAAACCAATATCTTCGGAGCCAAAGAAATTTGTCGTATTCAAGAAAGATCAGGCTAAAAAGTTAGTTAATTTATCTAAAAAATTGAAGAAAGAAATGATAGAAAGTAGTTTACCATTAAAGCCAATAGTCACCCCAAAGAATAATTCCCATAAAAACACCAATACTCGTAATAATAATAATAATAACAATAATAGTACTACTACTAAGAATAATGATGATAATGATAATACCCAAGAAATGAGTGTTGCTGAGAAGATTCATGAAGAAATATATGATGCTGCCGCTAAGAAGAGATCATCAGAAGAAGCCACTAATACAAATACTGCTGATAAAGAAAACATACATCCACATAAGAAGAACAAGCAACATTATGATTACCAAGATCCAAAGACAGTTATTGAATCTGTTAACAAAGATAAAAAGAAGAAGCAAGAGCTTTTACTACAAATAGATAACTTATTAGAAATCAAAAAGATTTTAATTAATCATTTAGCATTTTCCAGAATTGCTTCAACTCCATTATCACAAATTAAAACTATAAGTGTTAAATTAGATAAATTGGACAAGAAGGATACTAGATTGGTTCTTAGTGATATTAAATGTGTTGGTGTTATTTACAGAAAGGGGAAAGATGCAGCTGGTAAACCATTAGATGAAGAATATTATTACGACATTGATAAAGATGATGATGATGAAAGAGTGCTGCTAGTGAACTCTGTTAAAGGAGGAAGTAGTTTAAGGTCATGTAGAAAGACACATAAACAATATTACTGGAAAAGACCACCACCATTACCAAGATATTAATCAATTCATTCAATATATTCTAGTCTACATATTTTCTTTTCAAAAAAATAAAAAAAAAATAAATAAATAAATACAAAAAAAATAATAATAAATAAATAATTAATAAAATTTAAAAAAAAATATCATTAGATGTAGTTATTAAACAATTTTGAGTGTGTGTACACTCTAATTACAGATTGATCGCGAGGAGAGTTTACAAAAAAAATTTTCAACTTATAAATGAACAACCAACAAAGTAGAGAAAAGCCATTTACTACATCATCCATATATAAATGTATAAATAACAAATAGATACATCTAGAGAAGAATTAGAGTGACCACCATAAAATATGTAATGTAATCATCGTGTGATTTGATGATGAAAGAAGATGCAAAGAATGATAAGAAGATGCAAAGAATGATAAAAAGAAATAATAGTAAAAAAAATTTTTTTCTCGTAATAATGAAATATTTTAGGTTTTCATGTTGAATCGAAAATTATACAAAACAGGAAAAATAAAGAAAAATGCAATGGGCTGGCGCGTTTTGGGCAGCGTTAATTGGGAAACTGTTTACACGACCCGAAAGATCTAAAAATTAACTGAATCAAATCAAATTGCAATTGTAATTTAGCACAAAAAAAAATTTACAGATCAAAATACTTATTGTGAAATTAATGTTTATTTACTAAACAAACGAAAAAGTATACAAAAAATTAAAATTATCAAAACAAACAAATAATTAAGTAAATAAATAAATAAATATATAAATAAATAAACATATTCTAAAAATATTTGAAAAAAAAAATTTCATCATCAATCAACATTCTTTAATTAATATATCAATCAATCATATCATTATTATAATAATAATTATATGAAATACAAGTGGTTTGGTTCATCTTTTTATTTGTTTTACTGTTTTACTTTTTTGTAGGTAAGAGAAAGAGAGAGAAAAACAAAAGGGGAAAAACAAAAAAAAATTTTTTATAAGGGAAGAAATATTATTAGCCAATTTTATTCTTTTAATTATAATATAGCATTAATTACTTCATATCATTGAAAAGGTAATATTATAATAATCATCTATATTATTTAATATGAATGATATAAATGATGAACAATATATTTCTAAACTTGATTTGATCAGTAGGAAACTTGATGAATATTCAACGGATCTTGCTTCATCTATAACCACTTATTCAATATTGTCCAATAGTTTAACAAATATAAATAATGATATTACAGAATATGATAGTAAATATTCTTTGCTAGAAAATGATTTATTTTATTCACAAGAGTATCTCCATAAGCTTAATGCTCTTATGGTGCGATCTCGTTATTTTGAAAATCAGATTGCAGCGCTTGAAGTGAAGTCATTTAATCTTAATAATAATACCAATAATCCTAATAATAGTGGTAGCTGCAATATCACTTCTAATTTGACTGCATCACATTCAAGGATCAATAGCGTTAACGAATTAAAAGATGAATTGCTTGACTTTAAAACTAATGAAACTACTCTTGAAAATTTATATCAAGAATTTAATCATTTAAAGAAAGAATTATTACAATTTTCTCATTGCTCGCCACCTCTTTATTCTTCTCCTGTGCATGGATCAACTTCAAGATTTCCTGAATTTATTCCTACTGCCAATGAAGTTGTTCCTTCAATAGATAGTACTTTTAATAACCCAATGGCTCATGCTTGTTCTTCTACAAATGACAATCATGGCGTTCATACGCATAATAACAATAATAATATCGAATATACTAATTCTACTGTTTCATCTAAAAATCGTTCACATGATAGAGTCTCATCTAATGCTTATTCAAGTCTGACTATCGCCACTTCTATTTTTGAAAATATTAATAACAACAACAATGACATTATTCCAATAAGTAAACTTAAGCCTTTACGCTGTTCGAATAAAAAGAAGAGAAGATCTTTAATGAATGTAGTCAATTATAATTCACCTAGTATCTCGCTTGAAATTCCTGAAGCTAATAGTAGTAACTTAAGTATCAAACCTGACAAAAATATCAATACAAAATTGAATAATAATCATTTCAAAACATTATCGAGTATTAGCACATCAACCACCACTACTCTTATCAATAATAATAGCAAGCGTCATTATTATGATAATAGTACCGTTATCAGACAACAATATCACAATATATTTTCTTGTGATTATGATGAGGACAATTTCAGACTTGAGGAAGATACTTCTTCTATTACTAATAACAACAGCATCAGCACCACTAGTAATTACGGAAGACATATTACTAGAAAATCTATTTCAGTACCCTCATTCCATGAGTTACTCGATCATGAATCATCTAACGATAGTAGTGATAGCCTTAACTCTAACATCCCAAGAAAAATAACTGAATATAGCAATCCACCGACAGTATCTATTAATAATAAACCAGAAGCTGCAACCAATACTACTAGAAGATTGAAACATTTTAGTTCGTATCAAGGTTTAGGTATTGGCTTTAAACATAACAATAATAAGCATAGTAGTATAATTGACCTTGATTTTAAATTCCCTACATCTGTCTCTGCTACAACTGCTACTGTTACTGCTAGTAATAACGCTACTTATACCAGAAGCGATAACTCTGATAAATATTTGAAAGGTATTGATGTTCGTGGTAGATTAATTAAAAAAAAATCATTTCAAGATATTATCCCACTGGAACCTTCAGTTTCTCAAATATCTAAATCTGCAGTTGCGTTGAAAATAGCACCTGATATTAATAGAACATCATATGCTTTACTCTTAGACATGATGAGTAAACAACAAAAGGCTGCTGTCGCAGCTACCACAACAACAAGCACTACTACTACTAATAAAGACCAAGATGTTCAACCACAGAGCTCATTTAAGGATGAGTTATTAAAAACTTGGCAAAATTTTATCCCATATTCAACTACCAACTCCATTAATAACGCAAACACTACTTCAACTACATTTGACAATACCACTACTGATGACAGCAACACTTATGAATATATTTTAACTGTTGGAAACGATAGTCATCAAAACAATAACAATGATGATGTCACTGGTAATAACACCAATGATAATCAATGGACATCTATATTTTCTAAATTTATCAATAATCAACAAGGTTTATTTCAATATAGCAATTCACAAGATGATGATGTTAATAATGAGGATGCCTATTCAGACACTTCAACAATCTTAGATGAGCCTATAATGGATGCTAACTCTCTCTATATTGTAGAATTACAAAATGCATTACAATCTGAATTACTGTTTGATTAAAAAAATAAGCATAAAACTAACAGAAAAGCCAAGTTACTCTTTTTTCTTTTCTTTTTCCTATATTATAATATTTAATTTTTTCCTTTTCCTTCAACTCTATATAGTGTATTATTAATATCATTCAATTTTTTTTCCTATTGTATTATTATTAAATCTTATTTGTATCGCTGAAAGGATTTTTTTCATTATCATGATCTTCTTCAGTCTTTTTATTATTAATCACAGGAACCAAAGTCAACTCACTATTATTAGTTAATGGAAACCCAATTTCCAATCTTTGTTCGGTTGTTAACAGTATTGGCAGACTTATTTCTTTACACTTAATCTCATTGGCGGTATTGTTGCCTTCTTTAGTGTTTTGAAACCCATTATCTATAGATATGAAATTATTGATTCTTAAATATGTGATAATTAAAGCAATAAGTAATTGAAACAAAAATAACGATAAAAACACCAAGCAAATAATCAATTCAGTTTTTAATTGATCATGATACTGTTTTATCATTTTTTTAATTATTTTCAATACACTTTGTTGAATATCATTATAACTATCACTGGCATTTTTGTTATTACCACTGTCATTAATATAATCGCTATTTATTTGTGGTAATGTGATTTTTGCATTGTTGTGTACCCATGTTAATCCAGAAGTTATAGTTTCGAGTTTATTACCAATGACACACTTAACCACAGCCTTGATAGGCTTTTCTAAAACTGTATTATTGAAAACTTCAGTGAGCTCATTATCAATTGAAGTGTAAAACTCGGTGATTGTTGAATTAATTGAATCAGTAGCATTAACAACAGTGGAGAAAAGCTTATCATTTATCGAATCAGAAGTGTTGTTTAAATATACATTAGTTGAAATAGCCCATTCATTAGCAAAATTTTTAAATTCAGTTGAAATTGCTTTCAGTATTGATGATGGCGATGACAGATCTGTTGATGAGGTCAATGAGTGGACTTTATGAGATAATGTTGCTAATATGATATATTGCAAAATAACTGACAATAACCCTGACATTGCTATTTGTAATAAAGTTAAAGCTTTTGATGTTGTCATATATGTTATAATCCAATGAATTAACGTTTTGTTATTACTAGAAGCTGTTTTAAATATTTTTCCAACGATTAAATTTCTAAACCATATATTATTATTTTGAACAATAGTCGAATAAATTTTATGTTCTTCAAGTGTTTGTTGTTGTTGAATTTCTTTTATCATTGTTTTAGTCTTGAACCATTTACGATATTGTAACCAACATAACGGTATAATAATTAAAATTGTGAAAATTATTAATAATATTATTAAAATATTGAAAGAGTTATTAACCCCTTTATTCAACCCTTGGAAGAACTCTTTAGCAATTTTATTTATTTCAGAATCATCAAATTTAAAAGATTTATCATTTTTTGGTAAAGAAGTATTATCCAACAGGAAAAAATCTGAAGTATTTAATTTAGTTTTTAGATATTCAAATGGAGTTTTAATCAATTGTTTAGTTTTATTTTCAACAATATCAAAATCGGGAACCTTGGCTGATAATTCTTCTAATTTTTCATCTATAGAACTTGGTATTTGTAAATTTTTCAATCCACTAATAGTTAGATTGACTTTTGATAAACCTGAATCACTATTGTCGTTATCATCACCAGTTAATAGATTAATAATATTTTCACCTGCAGACGCTGCATTATTAATCAAATTAGAAATGTCAGTTAATCCATCTTCTATTTCATCAGTAACATCAATTAAAGTATTATTAACCCAATCAATGATAGCTTCTGTAGCATTGGTAGCTGCATCAACTGATGAATCAATCGCAGCAGTTAATAAACAGGCATAAGTGCCGACCATTAATTCAATATAAAAAATTATTAAAAATTCAACACCGGTTATTATGTATTTTAATGTTGTAATAGTAGCTTCATTAGCTTCCTCAATAGTCTTGACTATTAGTTTATTAGCGACTTTGGCTGAATATTGTGGTAATAATGATATTGAACTTGTTATTTTGGAAATAGCATAATCACTATAAACTTCTGCAGAATTTAAAGAATTTAACAATGAATTTTTAAAAAGAAATATTTTTATCGTTATTAGTACTAATAATAACGTATACCTATTAACCCAGATTTGTGATAATTCATCAGTTAATGTCAAATATGAATATAACTGTGGTCTTGTTGTTTTTGAACCTTGTTTAGGTCTAGTAATTAAATTGAATTTTTTAATGTATGGTAGTTGTGGTTTTTTCTGAAGATATTTTTTAATTATATTTTTGAGATTCATTTCAATTTTTTTTTTTTTTTTTCAACCAAATATTTTTTTGATTAAAAATCTCTATTAGCTATGAGAAAAAAAATAGAAAAAGAAAAAGAAAAAGAAAAAGAAAAAAAAAATTAAAATTAAGCGAAGAATAAATTAAATCAATATATATATATATATATACGTATTTATAGAAGTATTGAATATTCTTTTTTTAGAAATATTTTTTTTTTTTTTTTGAAATTGTATCAACAAATTATGAAACTTGAGCAGAAATTCAGTGATATGTCACTTTTAAATATTTAAGGATGTATCCTGCACATGTTGAAATCTTTATATTTATCGTCCCTACAAAAATTACTAAAAAAACTTTTTTTTCTCCAAAAAAGCTAAAGAAATGAAGTAAAAATAAAAATAAAAATCCGAAAAAAAAAAAAATTTTTTTTTACTATTTGATCGAGTATATATAATATATTGAGCAATAATCAAAGCACAAACAAATTAAAAATCAAGATGGGTGTTGTCGGGAAATTTTTCAAAAGAACTGTTTTGTTAACAGGTGTTTTGGGTACATGTTATGGATATTATTTATCAAAAGAATATGAAAATATTCCAATTTATAAATTACCAAAAGGGATGGCAATCCATAAAATAACCGATGAATTAAAAGATGATAATCAAGAATATTTTGCATACTGTAATACCTTCAAACAAGTAATTAAGTTAAACCCAGAATTAATTTCTAATCATAAAGTCAGTGAGATAATTGATAAAATCCAATTATCTTTTCTTAATAGTGATTTATTCCAATTACAAACAAAAGCTATCGTGCCAGAAAAGAGACGCAATTCATTATTTGATAAAATTATTAAAGAAAAAGATTTATTAGAAAAAGAATCTCCAAGTGGCAAAAGTTTTTGGGAATATTTAGGATTAAGTAAACCAAAGGGTCAGCAAAAAAAGGAACAAGAACAAGAACAACAACTAGTATCACCATTAGTAGCTGAGGATAGATTTTTCGAAATATTCCCAAAACGTAATGAGAGCTCAATAGTGTTTAAATTTAATTATCCAAAGAATTATGTACGGACTGTGGAAAAATTATCAAATTATGGATTACCATTTCGTACTAAAAATACCAAATATGAAGAGCTTTATGTTGAATTAACCCCAGATGTTAATCCAGAGACTAATATTATTGAAACTTATAATGCTAATGTTTATTTAAGTTTTTCTGATTCTTATGATAAATGTGATTATGATGGTAAAATCTTACCTAGATTTGTTTTGGCAATTAATAAGTTCTATAATAGATTGTTATTAAAATCAGGTGCGTATAATATTCAATCAGAATTTGGTATATAATAATAATATTAATGAAGAAAATAAATAAATAAATAATATTTTGCTGTATATATAAATCTCAATTAACTATCGTTTCTTTTACTTTCTTTTTTTTACCGAAGATTTTATTGTAAACTATTTGAGTTATTGATACTGGATATAATAAAAGAACTAGATCAATAAATTCAACAAATATTTCATTTCTTAAAGCTTTAATTTTATCATCAGTAGATTGGAAATCAATGACATTAGTGAATTCTTTATTTTCTTCTTCTGTTGTTTGTAAAGGTGTACCATTCCATATATTATTAAAAGTTTCCAGTAATTCAATGTCAGTAACTTTCTCATTTTCATCGTCATCGTTATTTTCAATCGTTTTTATTTCATTTTCAATTTCAACTTCATTTTCAGACCCATTTTCGTTAGTGCTTTTTATAGACGTAGTTATATTTTCATCATTATTATTATCGCTATAAAGTTTAACAAGATCAACAATTTTAAATAATAATATTTTAAACCTAAGGAATATTATAAATTTATTAATAAAGTTTAGTAGCTTAGCAGTTTTACTATTGCCATCCTTCTTTTTCTTATAGAAGATATAATTCAATAAAAACGATAACACTTCAAATAAATTGATAACGTTTTCTTGAACATTTGTAAATTTTTTAAGGTTGCTAAGTTTAAAGTTTTTAAAAAATAATAACCCCAAAAGTGATAAAGTACTATTAGTGCTATTATTATCGAGGTTGACGTTATTATTATTATTATTATTATTACCTTTAGGGTCTTTCAAATTGTGATTCAATGTTGATAATAAAGAAAATGCCTTAGTATTACGTTTTCTAAAAACAAGTTGTTTATTTTTATCACGAGATTTATTAGCTGAAATGTCAGCCAAATGCTTTAAATGTTCAATTTTTTCGTCGTTCATTATTATTGATTATTATAATTGTTCATATATACGTGATAGATTAGTCTTTCTGTGAGATTATTTCAATTTTTTTAATTTTATTTTCAAAGTCTGGGACAAAAGGTTTTTTGAATGTGCGCATGTGATATTTATACTAAGCACACACATTCAACATTATTTAGAGGATATTTATTCATACAATATTCCTGTTGTAATCATATTAAATTTACTATATTTATTTAATATCTCAATTAGTCAAAAAATAACATAAATTGAATTGGTTGTGCTCAAACCTTATGGCATTGGGTTAGATGTGACCTGTTTCGTCGATGAATTTAAAAAAGAAACTTATTTTCTGTTTGCTAACTTGATTGATAGTAAGTCAGTATCAGCATACTATTCCGAATTTGAAAATAATGGTCCAAGACTTAAAGGATATAAATAAATAAATATTATATTAAACCGGCATTGTAACTTGGATTTAGATACATGTCAATTACAGGCATCTATACTTAATAATGATGAGAACGGTAGATATAATCATTTTTGTGACTTACCAGTTTGTAACTGTAGATATGGATACTGCGGTTATTATTGTTATTATTGTTATTATTTATTTATTTATTTATTTATTTATTTTTTAATTTGTAAGTGCATAACTGATTATAAATCATAATCAAGCACTGCATAAAAGATGACATAATATGGAAAATATTATTGATCCATATATTGATTACCAAATCAAAAAAATGTAAGAAAAAAAAACTATAAATAACCATGGAAATTCAAAATAAAAGGCAAAAAAAACAAACAAACTGAAAAAAATAAACATATGTATCAATAAAATAAATAATACAAATAATGACAGGAGAAACTTTTGAAAAACTAATTTCATCATTGAACAATGTAAATGTTACTGACAGTGATGAAACGAGGAAACAAGACATAATAAATAATACACCCATCTTAAATGACTTCGAAAAAGAACTTTCTTTTGCTGCATTTAAACTGTTCGGAGCTGTATATAGAAACAATCACATCACTCCATTAACAGATAATAAAACACCAGGCGATGAAGATATTAAAATTAATGATATAAGTAAATATATTTCTAATTTTGAAGAAATATTAGAATCTATGGGATACGAAGTGGATGAGAAAGTGAAAAATTATTTTCAAGAGCTTCATTCTCAAGGAAAATATGAAATACTAGCCAAAAAATGCAAATCATTAATAGTGATGTGCAAAAAAACTAGAATGATTAATACTAATGCGGTAGTCTTTTATTCAAATTTTCCAACACAAATGAAAGAACTTTCAGATTATCAATTATGTATTTTAGCTACAATTCATTATATTTCTTATGGTACTCTTATTCCTAGATTTAAAGAAGAGGTTAAAAAAAAGCTTGATCTCACTAAAATAAAAAAAACTGTCATCACTTTAATTACTACAGATGATCTTAAAGAGTATTTATTTAAATTATTAGAATCTAAAGACTCTATTCCAATAAGATTAAGACCCTTTGTTTCAAGAACTGTTGAAGCTGGATGGTTACAAAATTTTAAGGGTGAAATAATTTTCAAGGAGACTTTATGCTTAGTTGGATTTGTATATTTAAATAAAGCGTACCCTTTAAATGGACTAGTTAGATCTAGTAATGATATATTAAGAATTTTAACATATAAATACAACAATGGCGACACTAGCATGAAGTCAAAATTCCGGATGAAATCATTGCCTAGAAAAGAACGTCGGATTATAGTCTCTGCACTACAAGATGTGATTAAACTAGAAGATGTTAAACCTAAGAGACAACTTTGGAAGATTGTGTTTCATAGTATTCATGCGAGTGAGTATGGTGGTAAAGTCGCTGAAATAGCTAAAATCATTAGAAATGAAAACAATCCACCTACTAGCCAAACTGAAATTTGTGAGGCAATCAAACATAATGATTATAAATTAAGTTGCAAAATATTATCGAAGACTCCACCGATATTTGCTAGAAATATTGATAAAATTGTTAGTGATAATATTAATGCCGAACCAGAAGTTATTGATTATATATATGATCAGTTTGCTAAAGTGGTAAATTCTGTGAACACTAAAATATTATTACAACTAGCAGGCCATTTTAAAGGTCACCAGTATAAAGAACTCCATGAAAGAGCGGTGATAGTTGATAGGAAAGTAGTGTTTAATACAACATCAGTCAAATGGGATTTGAAAACTCTTAAAAGATTTCAAAAATTAATTAATAATGCGTTAATTTTTAATTTTAAAACTAGAAATGTCTTTGGTGGTGAACAGCAGCAGCAACAAAAAATTTTCATTGATCCAGCGATTAATGATCTTTTATTACCTACTCAAATGTCTAGTTCTTCAAGTGTTGGAAACATAATAGGTCGTGGATCTAAACTTAAATTTAAAGAGATGGATAAAAATGTGTTGAGATTTTTCGTTCATTGGATTAATAATAAATCAGGTATTAGAAGTGATGTTGATTTAAGTGCTAAATTATATAGTGATGATTTCAAATCAGAGACTCATATTTCGTTTACTAAATTAAGAGATGGTGCAGCAGCGTATCATTCTGGAGATATTACTAATGCACCTGAACCAGCTGGTGCAGTTGAATATATTGATATTAATATTGAAGAAACTTTGAAAACTGGATACAGATATATTTCAATGAATTTACTTCTCTATTCAGGAGCCGAAGATTTTAGTGAATTGAAAGTATGTGAATGTGGATATATGTTAAGAGATCACGTAGGAGTAGGATCCAGTCCGGAAGGAGAACTTTTTGAACCGTCAACAGTTCAAGAGAAATTTTCGGTACAAGCAAATTGTAGAAGAGGATTAGCGGCACTATTTGATATTCAAGAAAGAGAAATAATTTGGATTGATAGTGATTTTCCCGACAATAATAAAAAGAGACCTAGTGGTTCGGTGACGATTGAAAATATGCTGACAGAATTACAAGATACACTCAAATACTTCTTATCATATCATTATTTCAAAATTTCAATCAGAGAACTTCTTTTATTACATATAAAATCTAATGAAAATTATAAACTAGTGGATAATGTTGATGAAGCCACTTATAAAGTTGGATTAGATATGCATAATGATGATTTATGTGTCTTTGATTTTGCAACAATAAATTCTAAGTTTATTTAAAACAAATGCAAAAAAAATTTGCTTTGCTTTTTCTTTTTATTTATATATATAGGCTTATGTGTTGGATACTTCTAATGTATAATTTTCAACTTGTGTCACCAACACTACTATCCTATTATTAAATTTATTACTTTTTAAACCAATATAACGTAGATTTACTTGAGGACATATACATATCATCTAATTTCATACATAGTGAAATCTTTTTCTATATATTATATGAGTGGATTCTAACTATTCGTATGATAAAAGACATATATATATATATATATATATATATCATCATCATCATCATCACAATTTGTAATGTATTTGACACATGTAAAAGACTTTTTGGCTTTATACATTTAAATTGAATTGTCAATACTTTCAAAAAAGTGTTACATAGTCGAATGAAAAAGAAATACGGTAAGGATAATAGTGTTTTCTGCATATTTTCTATTAATAAATCATTGCCTTCATTTAATAACCGTAATTGTTACTATTATATTGTTATTATTTTCCTCGAAGCATGACTTAGATCTTAAATAGTACTGCAAATTGAAAACCTGTAATAAATTAAATTAATAACAGACAAACCTGTGTGAGACCTTATCTCTAGAAAAAGCAAAAAAGTAACGAAATTTTATTATTTATTTATTGTTAATTTAGTTCCAAATTTTCTTAAAGGGGGGTGGATGGGAAAAATAGGAAAATTTTTTAGTTTTAATTTAAATTAAATTTTGTATTTTTTATTTTATATTTTCATATATCTTTTACGTATTCTCATCGATCACTTTTAATTAAAACAAGAAAATTCATCTCGTTTATAATTATCAATTATCATCATTATTATTATAAAACGATAAGATAAATAAATATATATTGCTGTTATATACTAATATCTTCTTTGTTGTTTCTATTCTCATTCTCTTTTTTTTTACGACTTTTGCGACCGATTGATTTTTCTTAACTGATTTACTGATCTACTACACATTTTTTTTTGAGGTTTCAATAATTAATAATAATAATAATAATAATAATAAACAAATAAATAACAATGACTAACATGTTTTCATTTTTTAAACATAGAAAACGCCAACCACTGCAACATGGCCATCAACATACTAGATCATTATCTCATAGCATTTCACTATCTAAAAAATTGTCTATAAAGAGAAATAGTAATAAACGGAACGCATCATCAGGAATCAATAAAAAACTCATTGGTACGCCGAAAAGTTTAGGCGATGATTTGAATAACCAAGATACCCAAAAAGAATTAGCTAAAATTTTCAAATCACCAGCAGCGTTTTCTAAGCCTAGTGACCGTTTAGAAACAGCTGCTGGGGATGGGGAAGCTAATAATGAACTCTTCTTGAAGAATCCATTTAACGATAATTTAGTGACAAGTAATGCTATTCAAATTGATGAGGAATTTATTAAAAATTACAAAGAAAGTGGTAGAACTCTTGATCCATTATTTGCTTCTTCTGTTTCTAATAATACTAATTTACATACAAAATCCCAGTCAGATTCTAGAATTCTTACTGATTTTATGTCACCTTCACCACAGCTAGTAGATAACAATAACAACAATCAGGAAATTAAATCAATAGCTAGCCTCAATAATAGATATAGTAAAAGAGTGCCCGAAAGTATATTATTAAGTTCTAAAAACGATAAATATAAATTATTACCAAAGATGGACATATCTCCGATAGACATAGACTTTGATTAGCTTTTTTCTTATTTCTTATTTATTTATTTATTTATTTATTTATTTATTTATTTATTTATTTATTCACTTCTTTCACTTCTTTTCTTCTTATAGGTATTAGTTAGTACATATACGGTAATTATTACAATATTAATGAAAATACGACTTTATAATATATATTGTTTATTAAATGGATATACTTGTGTAGAATGAATGCTAAAATGAGAAAAAAAGAAAAAAGAAATATAATAGAAAAGAGCAGAACAGAACAGAATTTAAATGAAAAAGAAAACTTATTTAGGTGATAGGTAATCATTATAGAATTTTTTATCTTCATAAGCACTAAGGAATGCACCAATAGCGCCTAAATAACTTTCGTGTCTTAAGAAGTAAGCTTGTTTAGTTCCAGATGACCAAAAATTTATAGCAAAACTAAGAGTTATAATTGTTTGTAAATGGTTCCGTATGAAAGAACCCGAAAAGAAAATTTTCTTTAAATTATTCTTTTCAGCTTGTAAATAAGCAATTTGTCCAATATTATTTGATACTGCATATAATAGTGATTTACTAATATCAGATTCACGGAATTTTGATAATCTTTGGAATTGTCTTAATGACGGGAATCCTTCATCGTCATCGCCACCATCATTACTATTAGTGCCATTATTACTAGGATTAGGGTTATTATTGTGCTGTAAAGATTCAGTTGATGAAGTAGATGAATTTGAAGTTAAAGAGTCAATAGAATTTTCAAGTTTTGAGCAATTGTTATTAGTAGCGGCTCCAGCGCTAGCATTAGCATATGGATTGGATTTACTATTTTCAGAATCACTACCATAAACACTTTCTTCATTTTTATTATAACCACCATCGTATTTACCAGTGACAGTTTTGAAGACCTTACCAAAACTTGAGGCAATAGTAGTAGATTTCAAACCAATTTTATTGTAACTGCCCCCATAAATATCACCTACAAGCATATCAACATTATTATTATCGCCACTAGATGCCATTTCCAACATTTCGTCGTAAGTTTTAGCATTAGTCAATAGTGATAATAACCCCCAAAGAGTTCCTCCACCAATTGACGAACCACCAATTCTGGTGTATTGTTTAGGCCCAGTGACTTTAATCATGGAAACCCCTGAACCAATATTGACCAATAAATAAGGATAAACGTCATTATTATTATTGGTACCAAAGAAATCAATGTATTTTAATTTACGATCATCCTGAATTTTAAGATTGAGATAATCATCATAAACATAAACTTCATTTGGAATATTATTAATTAAAAAATTTAAACCAACAATAAGACACTCCATTTCATCTTTGGATTTGAGGAATGGTAAAGAAGAAGAAGAGGCTGATATTTCACTGCCATTGACATTGGCGGCTGGGTCTGCTGCTGTATTGGAAAATAGTCTTAATCTTAAATCTTGACAAAGTTTATTATTGAATTTAATTGAGCCACCACCAGTAGCAAACAAATTAATTTTGTGAGTATTAAAAATCTTATTAACATCAGTATTAGGATTTGAATTTTCAATTTCAATATTAATAATCAAATCTCTTAAATAATCAACAAATTCATTAATCCTTTCGGTTTCAATTTTAAAGAATTTCAAAATTCCCCCATCACCACCTTCTAATTTACTGAAATACGCAACTTTCGCTAATGATCCACCAATGTCTATACCAATATGATGAATTATTCCTGCTTGATTAGGCAATATAATATGTTTAGATTTATGAATTCTACCACTTGAAGATACTTTCAAACTTGAATTATCCAACATATAAGCACCATCTATATTTAATTTCACCATTGTAGTATATTGTAATATATTTAAATTATTTTTGTATATGCGCAGTATTTGAGATGAGGATGAAAAAAAAATAAAAAATAAAAAACAAAAAAACAATTTACCGTACCATAAAAATCTGACAAACACAAAAGAAAAAAAAGAAAAAAAAAGAAGGATATATATCTAATTTATACAAACCAAAACGAAAACACTGGAAAAAAAATAAGGACCTCCCAAAAGATATATCTTGAACAAAGAACCACCCAATGATATGAACCAAAAAAGAAGAAGATGAAAAAACTGAAATTAAATTGATAATGATAATGATAAAAAATATTGATGGGAAATTATAGATTGAAAATTCAAAAGAAAAAAAGAAAAAAATTTTTTTGATTTTTTTTTTGATTTTTTGCTGTGAGAAAATTTTTTGTTGTACGAGGAGCGGACTGACTGCTTATAAATGCAAAATTTTTTTTGTGATTTTTAGGAGACTATCACCGGATGGAATGAACTCAGAAAAACAAAGAGAGAGTGTATTAACAGCCGGAATTCTATTATAGCAAAAGAAAACCAAGAACCTATTATGTCATAGGTTATTGTATGTGATATTAAACAATAATATATTTATACATTTATCTATTGATTCGGCTGATAATATAATATGACATACTTCCATTCAAACAGAAAAAAGAGCAAAAAATTGTTGAAAGGGAAAAAAAATGTCGTTTTTTGTGGGGCTAATTTTAAAGAGGGCGAGTGAGAGATTGACTGAATTGCTTTGAATTATAAGATAAAAAAAATATAATATATTGTAGGAAAAAAAGTGACTATGAATGAATAGAGATATATGTAACTTTGTAACCAATTGTGTAATTAAATCAACAAGATTCATAGTATTGGCTTGAACACAACAATTGCCAATTATTCAACAATTATTTTCGTGAAGAATCAATCAATATAGCAGAGATAGGCAAGAGCCAGTGTAGTCAATTTTTTAATCATGCCCAATAATGACTAAACACACCACACTAACAAACAGTTTTTCTTTCATTTTGATTCAATGAGAAATTGATAGTTCACTCACATTAGAAATATAGGCAAAAAAGATATTTTTGTTACTGATCAGTTAATTGACATATTCATACTTTTTAATTTTAAACAGTTAACAGTTGCCATAATTAATATAAAGAAAGATGTATTTCATTTTCTTCATGATATTCGCAGCTTATATATATAATAATTTGTACTATATATGTCCAAAACTCATTATCGCCGGGTTACAGGTTTTTAAAAGCCAATGAAAAGTTTTGAAAAACAAATTTGCGAAAATTTTCTTAAAAAAAAAAGAAAAAAAATCATCAGAGAAAATAAAATATTTGGAAAAAAAAAAATTAGTATCAATATATTCATTGTATCCGTTATATTAGTTAATATCTTATATCAATAATAAATATATAAATAAGCAAGGAAAAATAAATTTAAGAAATGAGTTCTCTTACTTCTGTTGTTAAATTAGGGGATGCTATCTTAAGATCTCCATTTTTATCTAAAATATTTGTGCCAGTTGCTAAAACCTTTTGTGCTTACTCTGGTTACAGACAATTAGGATTAAAATTCGATGATTTACTCGCTGAAGAATCTCCAGTTATGCAAAAAGCCATTTCAAGATTACCACCATCGGAATCATATGCCAGAACTTTCAGACTTATAACTGCTCATCAACAAGCTTTATCTCACCATTTATTACCTCTTTCTAAACAAGTTAAACCTGAAGACGATACTTTATACTTAACTCCTTATATCTTAGAAGCCGAAGCCGAAGCTGCTGAAAGAAATGAATTAGATAACTTAGTTATTGTTAAAAAATAAAGTTAACTTCATTAATATATCATTATCATAAATAAACCAACTTGTTATTATAATTCAACCAAAAAATCTTTAGGAAAAATAATAAAAGAAAAAAACTAAAAAAACAATCATATCATAATAATTATATGTATTTACTTCATTATTCAATATAAATATTATTCATTTTTATACGTTATTACTCGAAGAATTTTTTTTCAAAAAAAAGGTACACAAAATTAGTCAAAATTAATTGTTTGTTATTCTTGTTCAGGAATATATATATATAATATAACAAATGATGAGCTTTGTGTGCGTGTATTGTAGATATATAATAATAATAATAATAATAATAATAATAATAATAATAATAATAGTAATAATAGATGAGACTATAAATAGAATTTCTTTTTTTCTTTATCCATACCAGGCTTGTGCTCCCATTCAACTTCACCTTTAACACCTCTTTGAACTCTTCTTAATCTTAAAGTGAATTGAGGACCTAATTCTTGTAACCCAACTTTCTCTTCATTTCTAAATACATACCGATGTCTTCTAAAGAATAAGAAATCTCGTTGATTATGTATCGTTATCACTTGTCTACCTTCAATATCTGGATTATGTGGGAAAAGTGATTGGAATAAACTTTCTACTGATTTACCTAATGATGTTGATAAATTTTTCATTATTAATTCCGGGATGTGTGATGTTGCATTACCATGTCCAGCAATTTTTTTACCTTCAACGTACGAAGATACTGAGAAATAATATGTTGGTCCCAGAGGTAAATAAATGAAAGTGATACCATTGATTGATTTTTTATCTTCATTAACAACAATTAAATGGGTATAGCCTCTTGAGGCAGAAAGACGTGCCATATCTTTCATTGAATAATCTCTTTTACGTTTAATGAATTTAACATCTTCGAATAATTCCCCAAAACAATCAACAAAATTATATGCATGTCGAGAACAATTTGCAGAAGTAGTAATTAATATCTTAGGATCCTTACCATCTTTGAAATATCCCAGAAAATCAGCTTGTGCAATATTTTCGGCTGATTCTTGATCTGCTGTCGCGGTAGCAGCTATGGTTTCATCATATTCTCTTTTAGAATCAATTGTATCTGGTACTTGTTTTGGTAAACCCTTTTCATCTCTTTCCTTTCTTTCATCTCTTTTACGTTGTGATTTTAATTTCTTATGTTTTAAATTAACTTCTTTACGAATATCTTTATTCTTGATATTAAAACTTTTACCACCAGATCCCATTGTTATATCTATTTCTATACTTGTTATAACATTCAATATTGTTTAGGTAATAGTTATTTAATTAATAGTAGAGGAACATTGAAAAAAAAAAAATCTTTAAAAAAAAATTTTTTTATATTATTACAGGAAAGAAAAATTATTAGATGAGATAGATCACGTGTATTTTTTTTCTTTTCATTTTTCTTTTTGAAAATTTGTTAAAAACAAAAAATTTCGATCAGAAATAATTTTCAAAGAGAAGAAAAACAAAAAAAACAAAAAAAAAATTATTGATTCGCTGTAATTAATGAAAATTATTGTAACAATACACCCACCAACCAATATAAATTCATTACATACACTTGATATAAGGTATATATCAAAATGAAGAGCATATCAAGTATTATATTATTTCTTAGTTTATTTTTGATAAAAATTAATGGTCTTAGATTTGAAGTGCCAGCAGTTCAATCAGGTAATGGCCAACCGTTCTGTATTAGAGATTTCGCAACTGAAAATCAATTAGTGGTTGTTAAAATCCACACTTCAGGGTCAACTGGGGATGGTCAAATATTAAACTTCCACATTGTTGATACTACTGGTAATGAATACCGTAGAAAGAAAGATTTTGCTGGTAATGTCAGAGTTGCCTTCACCGCACATACTAATTCAGCCTTTGATGTTTGTTTTGAAAACACTTTAGCTCATAAGGGTAATAGAGAATTATCTAGAGAAATTGAACTTGATATTGAATCAGGGTCAGCTGCTAGAGATTGGAATTCAGTTCAAGCTGCTGAAAAATTGAAACCAGCTGAATTAGAATTAAGAAGAATTGAAGAATTAACTGATGAATTAGTTGATGAATTAAATTATTTGAAAAGACGTGAAGAAAGATTAAGAGATACTAATGAATCTACTAATGCTAGAGTTAAAAATTTCTCATTTGCTGCTCTTTTAGTTCTTTCTTTATTGGCTGTATGGCAAATAAATTATTTAAGAAACTACTTTAGATCTAAGCATATTTTATAATTTTAAATAAATTGTACTACTTATTATTCATTAATCAAACAAAATAAAAGAAATAATAATACAATGAATATTCTATGTAGATAAATTTTATATCACTATTTGAGATTTTATAAAACAGAAAAGAATGAATAAAAAAATAATCATTAATGTTAATAAATAAATTAGGAAATAGATCATACATAGAAAATTTGCTCAGTATTTTTCTTTATTTTAGGGAACAAACAAAATTTAAAAAAAAAAATAGAAATAGCAAAAAAAAGATAACATAAATAAATATATATCTTATCTTTTTCCCTTTTATCTTTTTCCCTTTTTTTTCCCTTTCTTCTTCTTTTCTTCTAATCATTTCAATTAATATTAATAAATACAAGTAACATATTAATAACTTAATTAATAACTTTCTTACAATTCACAATGCATGCTAAAGATTGGTTTAATGTTGTTTTAGCCTTTATATTGCCACCAGTACCAGTGTTCATTAAACGAGGATTTTCAGCGGACCTTCTCATTAATATCTTATTATCACTCCTTGGATTTTTACCTGGGTTATTACATGCTTTTTATATCATATCTCAATATCCTTATAATGAGAATACTAGATATCCAGTAGCTGATCGTATCACTTATCCAGGAAACTCTCAGGGGGGTAGTTATGGTGCCATCAATTAGAGACATATAAGCTAAAATTCCTTCAATGAGATCACGCGTGTACGCATCGACTGAGTGTAATTGGCAAAAGATGCACACGAATAATTTTGTCATAGACCACTAATACGCATAGCTCATAACACCGTGATCATTACACACGCAGTATTAGAACGTGGGTGATAAAACAAATTTCGAGAAAACGTTTTTTTTATCAACTAAGAAATGGCCACCTTTTTAGCCTAATATATCTATTTCATATATTAGTATTATTATTAATTTATATATTGATATATACAGCAATAAATAAATATACACATTATTGTCACTTTTTTTTCAACTTTTTTATTTTTTTTTTAATTTTTTTGCTGAGACTATAAAAAAGGAAAAATTTTTTTTTAAGGATCACACCCTCCAACATATAATATAATCTTTTATTGTCGAAAGAACTAAACCAAACAAAAATAGAAAAGTAATATTTAAGAAAAGAAGATGTACAACACGTCGATTTATGATAATACCAAATTATTGCAGCGGAGACGCTCCTCATTTTCTTATGGGAATACACATAGTCCAAGATTATCAATAAGCAGCAACACGAGGAAAAACCTCAAATATACTAAAAATGTTAAAAAGTTAATGAAATCGCCATCATCATCACCAACAATGATTAATAGTGTTAACAGCAGTGAAGAAGAAGAAGAAGAAGATTTTGATACTGATGATGGTTATAGTAGTGTCTTCTCATCAGATGAAGAAGATGACGATATAAAAGGTATACTGATGACCAGATCATCAACAGTTTCATCGGATTTGTGTGATTGTATTAACAATAAAAATCATAATACTAATCATACTGGAAGTGATGAGAAATTACTACTGATGAAGAGTCATTCGTCAATTAAATCAATATTGAAGAATGATTCATCAACGTCGTTAAATAAAAGTGTTAGATTTTCTAATAGAGTTAGAATTATTGAATCTCAATCATTAATGGAACAATGGGAAGACTTTGATTCTTTAAAATAGGTTAAATAGACATAAATAATATCTTAATAATATATGAACTGTAATAAAACTTGTATAGAATACGTTTTAAGATTATAAGCGATGTTAAAAAAAGCAAATACAAAGAAGCTTTTTTGACATATACCAAAAGCACGGGACTATTACTACGAAAAGCACCATTTTTATTGCTTAAAAACCTTTTATGATACAAGGCTATAAGAATTAGTTTCCACTTTGTATGATTGTAGCAACAATGAAAATCATACTTGTATTACAGGGCTGTTTCGATTGTAATGATTCCTTTGATTAGTGCTAGTGATGTAGTAATTGAAAATGACGGATACTTATAGAATATAATGGAAAGAGGCAGTCATCATTGAAACGGCTTCAAAACAAGGAAAATGGACGACGAAAGAATTATCGAAATTTACCACAGTACATTGACTTACAATTTATTTAACAATCAATATTATGACACTTTATTTACCATATAATATTGTTTTGCTTGTATGGTAATTAATTCATCTATTATATTATATACTATATTATAAGTTATACCACGATGTAGTTCCTATAAAAAAAGAAAAAAAAAGAAAAAAAAAAGAAAAAAGAAGAAAAAAAAAGAAAAAAGTAAAGCTATAGTAGTAATATTAGGGAGAAATTAAATTTCTTGTTGAAATAGGCCCTCTACTAAAATATACAAATAACAAATATTATTATTATCTGCTATATTTGACGATTTATAGACAAAAGTGTGCCTAGATATTGTTTATCTATAGCTATCTATCAAACAAATACTACTAATCTACTAATATTGAATACTTTATGATGTAAATCATTACTCTAATTTTGCTAACAATTTATCATTTTAGATAATTAGCTATCAAAAAACAATTCAAACAAAGGAAATTTGTGCTAAATAAATTAGCAGACAAGCTCAAAGCTAAAAATATGTTTAAAACAAGGAATAATTTTAAAGTTTCATCCAATAAAAAGTGAGAATGAAAGTGTAACCCTCTTTAATTCCAAAACAAATTTTTTTTTCCTTTTTTTGAAAATTTTTTTTTTTTTTTTTTTTTTTTTTTCATTTAAAAAAATTCTGTTGAAAAATTCATTATTCTTCTTCCTTTTCGCACTTTTTTTTTTCGTTTTCTCCTCTGTTCTTTTAAATTCTTTTTAAATTTTTTCCTTCGTACACTACACGCCACTTTATATATAAAAAATCATTCTTCTTCATAGAAAAAAAATTTTTTTTCTTACATTTCTGATTGATATTTTTTTATTTATATCTTTTCTTTATTCCACTTCCTACTCTACATATAATAATAATAATATATATATATAACTTATTCTGATATCTTATATAATATTTTATTATTTCTATTTTCTTTTCTTCATTTTATCATATATTTTTTGCTGACCACTTAGTTGTGTTGTTCAGAAAATTCTCACAAAAAAGAGACTCAAAAAACACCTTTTTTTTGCCACCAAACCACAAACGAGAAAAATTTTTTTCTTAGTCATTTTTTGCCTTTTCCCCCCTCTTTTTTAACTGCTTAACTTGCTTGCTTTTTTCTCCTCTTTTTAATCAAATAAAAATTTTAGAGAAAAAGTATTTTTTATTCCATCCCAACACCACAGATTTTTTGAATACGAAAAAAGATTTTTTCCCTATCCTATCCATACATATCATTTTTCAACATGGCTTTATCTTCTCAAGCTCTCAATTCAAATTCATTCAATAGTAGTAACAATAATAATAATAAGCGTCCTTTCAGCAGTATCAATAGATCTGGTACTACTGGTGCTTTTAATACTACTACCAACAACAATACAAGATTTGTTCCAAATAAGCGCTTACGCTTTTATTTGAATAATAACAATAATGGCCCAAGTGAACGCGACTTGCGTGCCTTTTATTCTTCGTCTTCGGAGGATGAAGATGACTTGGATGATGAACATCATAACAATGAAAATATTGATGTTGCCAATAAATTAGCGGTTAACCACCGTCGTCTATCTTTGTCTTCAAATCTTAATAAGAAATTAATTACTAGTAATCCTGGGGTTTCAAAATTAAGAAGAAACAGTTTAAAAGTTGATACTTTCCTTAGAAAGTCTTCAAAGATTATGCTTTCTCCTTCCAAAGCTATTCCTACTGCTGCCCCTGAATCCGGTAATAATATCCAATCATCATCTTCTAATAACGCTTCATCACCAAACGAATCTCAAAACTTTGACGGTAATAATACCGATTTAGCTTCTAGAGCTAGATGCTTTGATTACTTAATGGGTGCTATTGATGAATGCTGGGCTCGTTACTGTGATGCTACTTCTTTTGCTGAAGACAAGTTGTACGCTAATGACGTCGCTGAAGAAGAAGAAAAAGACACTGATGATGCTCACTACCGCAAACCTCGTATGTTAAATAATAATAATGAAAAGCAAAACAATATTAAAAAATTTAACATACTTCACAATGAATATCCAAGAACTCCAATTTCTGCTCCTACTTCGGATTCGGAATCTGATTTTAAATCATATGCTACTGATTTGACTGATTATGAATCTGAATTTGAATATTCAAGTGGAAATAAAAGTCACTCATCATCTACAACCAATAATAAGACACAATACAATAAAATATGCCAACAGCCTGAAAATCTTAAGATTTCTAATCTAAAAGAAAGATTAGTTAAAGCTAAAGATTATTTACAAGATTTTGTTGATTCCAATAATGTGGATGATGCTCAATCTTTTTGGGCTCGTTGGGATTTAGTTAAATACGCTACTATTGAATTAGTAGAAGATGATGACGATGATGATGTTATTGAAGAAACTATTGATGATCTAGAAAGAGGTAGAATCTTTTAATCATCAAAACAAGAAAAAAATTACAACTACTATAACAAAGTGTATATATATATATATTTTATTTTTTTTATCGATTACTATTTTTTATTTATTTATTTATATGGGTAATACAGGGTACATGAAATTATTTTATTTTATTTATTTATGGATATTGTAGTTCTGCACTTTTGAATAGGAAAGTCTCATGTTGAGATGGATTTTCTGCAATAGTAAAACATTTTTGTCTAATTTAATTTAGGCAAGGAAAATGTTATACAAAGAAAAGAACAAACAATAAATAGGCAATAATTACTATTATTATTACTATTATTATTAACTATATTGCTAAATAGAGTTTATTATTACTCTTAGATGACTAATAATAAAAGAAACGTGGGATTGATAGCTGGATTCCTGTGACGATTTACCATAATAGTCAAAAAATCTCTTAGAAGCAAATATTATTTCTTCGTCATCTAACAAGAAAAAGAAAAAAAATAAAATAAAAAAAAAATTTTTTTAGAAAAAGAAAAATAAAAATTTTTTTTTTGCAAGTGAGCTACCTCATCTTGAAAATGTTTTACTTTTCCTTAGATAACAAAAATTAATACTTAAATATCAATATATATTTTAATGATATAAATCAAATTACGTTTGTTTTCTTTTTTAAAAAACAACAAGAATTAATATTTATTATAATAAATAATTAAATATATATATATTAACTAATCAAACAATCAATATTAAGATCTTTGTTTTGTTTTTGATTTGTTTTTTTATATATATAGTATGATACACTATCAGGCAATCTTATTAAAATTGAACATTTGCTTTATATTTGCAAAGAATTTTTAAAGTGAAAAAGAAAGAGATCGTACCTTGCTATTTGAATTTCTTAATTTTTTGCAAATCGTTTCCTTAAAATATCGTTTATTATAAAGAACCTACAAGAGTATTTGAAATTAAAGATATAATAAATGACTCTTCCTTAGTGTGCCTATTCACTCTTTTTTTTTTGTTCTTTTGTTCATGATTAATTAAGATTTATCACAAAAGAAAAAAATTTTTATTTTAAAAGATATAGTAATATAAGATGACTGCCGAAACTATTTCTAATAATGATAATTCAGCTAATGGGAACAACAATGGCTTCTTATCCCCTGTTCCCGGTAGTAATAATAATAATGGGAACAATATTACTAGAAGATTAACAAGAACTTCAATTCCTAATTCTATACCATCAGAATCCGACGATGATTCAAATCACTCAGACTCGTCCAATGAGACCGAAGAGGATGTTTGTTTCCCTTTAGATCCGGAACATAACCGTCTGCATGGAATTGATTTTAACGAATTACAGCAATTTATTGATGAACAACGTGAAGAGGATCAATTTTTACTAAAACAAAATCAAGCTGATAATGATAACAATAATAATAGATTTAATTTCAATTATGATAACGATGGAAATAATACCGTTAGTGATATACATGATTTCAATCTCGGGGGTAAGAAAAAGAATCATAAATTCATTTCTCGTAGTAATAGAAAACTTGCAAAGGCTGCATTAAAGTACGTTCCTAAATGGTTAACGTCAGCAAATTCTGGCCATAGAATTAAGGATAATATTTCATTACATAATCTTGATAAAACTAGTAACATCGGTAAGGACTTATCTGATAGTGAATCTTCTGACAATAACATTATTAAAAAAGTTAAAACTGGATTACTTTCTTCAGATAGAAATAACGATATCAGTGATGATAATAACGATGAAGATGACACTACTAGTACTTCTCTGCCAGTCGTTGGGTTTGCTACTAAAAAGAATAAAATCGAATCTGATGATCATGAAGGTAATAATGATAGATTTGAGAAATATGCAAACAACAACAATAATAATGGCCATGATGGTGATGATGATGATAACGACAATGAGGACGATTTTCAACAAAAATGGGTTAGCCAGATTCCTGATAGATTTGCATTATTTACCTCTGCAAATGAGGATACTATTCATGCTCATGATTTACCATCTTTAGTTAAACCTGGTCAATCTATTAAAGATATATTCAAAACTGATGATCAAGCCTCTGTTTGGTGGCTTAATTGTTGTTGCGCTACTGATAGTGAAATTAAAATTTTAGCAAAATCTTTTGGAATTCATCCATTGACAGCCGAAGATATTAGAATGTCTGAAAATCGTGAAAAAGTGGAATTTTTCAAAGATTATTATTTTGTGTCTTTCCATAGTTTTGATTCTGATACTGAATCTGAGGAATTCTTAGAACCAATAAATATTTATATTGTCGTTTTCAGAACCGGGATTTTAACTTTCCATTTTTCTCCAATTGTTCATGCTATTAATGTTAGAAGAAGAATTCGTCAACTTCGTGAATATGTTAAATTATCTTCTGATTGGATTTGTTATGCTTTGATTGATGATATTACTGATTCTTTTGCCCCTGTGATTCATGCTATTGAATATGAAGCTGATGCTATCGAGGACTCCGTATTCATTATTAGAGACACTGACTACAGTACTATGTTGAATCGCATCTTTGAATCTAGACGTAAAGTCATGACTTTAATCAGATTATTATTAGGCAAAGCCGATGTCATAAAAATGTTGGCTAAACGTTGCCATGATGATACATATAGAAATAATAATGGATTTGTATTTGGTAACCTTGCCACAGCTACTGGGCTAGGTGCCACTGAACTTGCTAATGCTGAATCATCAGCTAATTTATCTGGCCTTAATAATGGATTTTCATTAGGTACGACTACTATGAATAACAACAATGGTGCTGCCACTGCTGCTAATAATAATTCAAGTTCAAACAATTTAGGTATGAGTATTGGTTCACTTGGAACTAGTACAATGGCAAATAATATTAATGGAACTGGTAATGGCAACACTAATTCTAATATTACACCACCAGAGAGAATAAGTAATATTCACCCTGATTATAGTGAAACTGCACAACCAAGAGGTGAAATTGCCATGTTTTTAGGGGATATTCAAGATCATATTATTACTATGCAACAAAGTTTAGCAAGTTATGAAAAAATTTTTTCTAGATCGCATGCAAACTATTTAGCTCAACTTCAAGTTAGTTCTTTCAATTCTAATAACAGAGTTACTGACATGTTATCTAAAGTTACCTTAATCGGTACCATTTTAGTTCCATTAAATGTAGTAACTGGTCTCTTTGGTATGAATGTTAAAGTTCCAGGTCAAGATAGTTCGATTGCTTGGTGGTTTGGTATTTTAGGTGTTCTTATAGTTGCTGTTATTGGCGGAGTTTTCTTTGCTAATTTCTGGATTAAAAGAGTCAATGATCGTGCTGCTGCGGAAGTTGCCTCTGAAGAGATTGAGAACCAAAGCTTTATAACCAGATTCATCAGAAGAGGTAGAGTATGGGCTAATAATCATGGTAATAACGATGATGATAATCGTGATCGTAACAACAGATCTGTTGTGAGCCTCCACTTTTAATTTAAATCTTCATATTAGTTGATTTTTTTTTATGTCTTTCGTTTTCTTTTTTTTTTTGTTTTTAAATATTTTCTCTCTTCTTACATTTATTTAGTTGCTCTAGTCATTTGCTTTATTTATTCATAATTTTTATTTTATTAGAAGAACACCATTTGTCTTTTTTTGTTTCTTTTCTTTTTCTAGATTAATTTAGTTATTTATATAATACACTATTTCAAAATAGATTTTTATTATTATTTCATTTTACACCAATCCCTACCATGATTGACTTGATAATTACAAAGACTAATCTCAGTCCACATACCAATCAAACTAGCAATACCAATGCCCAACGAGTCACTAATAGAGACAGTTCCAAGAGCAAATTCACGTTCTTCCAAGGGAACATCCTCAGATATTTTCATAAAAGTATTAACGTAGGAAGCACCACCTAATAAACCTTCATAGAAAGTTAATAAAAACATACAATAAACATTAGGGAATATCATATACATAGATTGTAAAAAACACAAGAATAAATTGACGAATTGTAATACCGAGGGTATATATAACTGTTTAATTCTGAAGAATGGTGCCGAAGATCTAGAAATGAAAACCCCTACTTGGTATAAAGTAGCATAATTCACATAAATGTCTCTAAATTTTTTAAAAGGAGTTTCATCTAATGGGAAAAGTAACGTTGGAGAAATCCCTTGATTGATTAAATATTCAGCAAAATATACTGAACTTAACGGGATCATGTATGGAATAATTAATGGATAAATCCTATATAATGTTTTAATCGCATGGGTTTTGATGTCAATTGAATTTTTCATTTTACTGTTACTGTTACCATCATTTTCATCAGAAATTGTTTCATGAACGATCTCTGTAACACCATTATCATTCACAGATGATAAAAATCCAATAGTTTCTTCTTCTTGGTGACCACAACTTGTGATATTGACATTGCTAAATGATAATGTTAAGTATCTATCATTAATATTCGCAAATATGGGCAACACTTTCCAGAAAACCACAACGAAAGCATAAGGTAATACACTGAAACATAATAAAGTCACTTTAGTAGATATTCCTAACCAAGTAGTCATTAACATGAAATTAAAAGAACCATAAATACCAGCAAACCCAGTACCACTAGACCAAGCATTCAAACTAGTTTCACCATAAAAGTGAGTCAACCCTAAGAAAGTCACTTCACCTAAACCAGAAGACAAAGAAGCTAAAGTAATACCAAACATTTTCCCTGAAATATTACCCTCGTTTGAAGAAGAAGAAGCAATGATTAGCATACCAAAGAAACTTAATAATATCAATATATAAATTCTTAGATTATATGGAACGAATTTCAAAAAGAAGGGTGCTAATAGTTTAATTAAAAACGATGGTAGCACATCAAATAATAATACTAATGATTTAGGCACTGATGGGCCCACTAAATCACTTGCAGCACTAAGAATTACAACATAAAGAGAATTATTAATTAATCCAAATAACCAGAATGCAATGAATACTTTTAAATTATTATCAATGGTATAGAAATTCAAAACTGGTGACATAATTATCCATAAAACAATAAATAAATCAAAGAATAAATTAAATGAATGGAAAAATAATAATATAAAAGAGTTGAAATTATTTAGCCAAAAAAAAAGAACTGATAAGAAGACCTTTTTTTTTTTTTTTTTTTTTAAATTTTGTTTTTCTTTTTTCTTCTGATTTTATGTCAAAAAAAAAATTACAATTTTTTAAATTATTCTCGAATTTTTTTCTTATTTTCTCTTGTGATAGTTTTTTATAGTTTGACAAATCTACACCAAGAAAGAAAAATATATGATAGTGTATTATTGATAAATAAAAAGTTTATATGTAATAATTAATCATCAAAATCTTCAATATCACCAAATTCCCAACATCCTTTTCTTTGAGATTTAGCTTTAGCTTCAGCACTGAGTAAATCATTCCAAACAGCCTTTAATGGAACTTCCCATGCGTTCAATTTTTTATTAACAATAGCCCAACCTTGCTCGACCAATTCTTTATTAATAGAGTATGTTGGATCTGATTTAACCTTTTCAGGATCGTATAATGTGAATGCTAATTCAACACCAGGTTGAGGAGACTTCTTATTTTCTAAAGCTATGAGTTTTTTACCCATAATAGTATCAACCAAATAATCAATAGCATCATCTAAATAGTTTGTTGGCTTAGATGGTGGTAAACTGACTAAGGAGAAAGCACCAACGTGACCTTGAGCTGGCAACTTAGCAAGTGAAAACTGTGGTGGTAATTGACGGAATGCAACACTGGAAACAGTATCAATGTTACCAAAATCAATATGTTGAACTTCGTATTTCTTAGTGGCTCTATCAAAGTTAAGAACTTTAGCTCTGTAGTATTTACCATTCTTGGAGAAAGCAGCGGAGACCAAATCACCTTTCTTTGGCGGTGATTCAAGAAGCTGTGGGTAAGTAGTACTTCCACTATTAAATTTAGTTCCTTTAATTGGCTGGTTTTGGTGGAATTGATGGAATTCTTCCATGAATCCAACTAATTTATCACTATCAGCATTTATATATTGGAAACAGATTAATCCTTGGTCGGTGATATCATTAACTTCAATGTCATAATATTTATTAGAAATAGTAGTGGATTCAACTTCTTCAGATAATTTAGAGATATCTTCCTCTTCTGGAGACCAGTTTTTCCAAACACCTATTCTTTGCTTTTGAGCTTCAGCTTGAGCTTCCCAGAATTGATCAGCAAATTTAGTACTGTTAATAGAATATTCATGAATTTGGGAGAAACCTTGACTTAATAAGTTTAGTTGTAAGGGTAAGTTTTGACCTGGAATGTATAAATTACCAATGAATCCACCAAGTCTATCAACACTTAAAACTTCAATAGTGACATCTCTTTGGAAAATCTTTTTATTGACATAAGCCAAGGCAGCTTTACTAAGTTCACTATTATGATTACTTTGATTGACTAATCCACCAAGCACAAAGACAAGTTTAACACCATCTTTTGGTAATAATAATCTAAATCTATGAGGTGATAATACATAATCAACTACAGCTGGAATTTTGACTCTGTTAGAGAAAGTAGTCAAAAAAGTTTTAGCTCTACCTGCAGATTCACTAGCATCAACAATTCTTTCAGCTGGTGGTAATTTACCGTGCATACCTTTCTTTTTATTAGTGGCTTCAGTTTCTAATTCAATTAATTCATCCCAATCTGGTGATTTTGATTCGTCACCTCTCTTGTGTCTAATCACTGAAGCCCAACCTTGTTGAACAAGACTCTTAGCTAAATTAGTACCATCATGTAGTTCAAGAGTGACAAGTAATCTTTCATCATAATTATCACTCTTTGGACGAACACCATCAATCGTACATTTAACATGCTTACCAATGACCTTCTTTCTAACATATTCTTTGGCGAATGGAGCGAATGGAGCTTGTTCAGGATCACTATTTCTTGGAGCTCTTAAAGATGATAATTGGACAGTGTATTCTTGTTCACCATTAATTTCTCTAATAACCAAAGTATCAGCAGATATGACTCTGGCAACAGAAACCTGTAAAACAGAACCAATAGAAGTAGAGCTTTTTGTTGAAGAAACAGTTTTCTTAGTGATAGATTTCCAAATACCTAATTGAGCTACTTTAGCCTTTCTTTCACTAGCACGTAAAAGTTTCATTTCTTCAGAGCCAATAAAACTAGTTTGCCAGTCACAGACTTCAGCTAATCCTTTCTCCAATAATTTATCAGCAATATTACCAGCTGGATGAAGTATTTTACCAATTAGCACACCATTGGAATTTTCACCCAAGATTGAAACTTTGACATCACTCAGAGCAAGCCTTAATTCAACAAAGGCTTTAGCTTCATCACCATGTGGTTCACTTGGTTCATCACCAGTAGCAGTTCTTGGTGTTCTGATACCCCAAATTAAAACAGGTAAGATAACGTGCTTTCTTGGACCTAAAATAAAACGAACAAGTAATCTATCACCACTTATAACTTTCTCTACGATAGAAGTGATTGGCTTACTCTTAGAAGCTTGAACTTCATCGAATAATAATTCCTTCTCTAAAATGATGCTAGTGTTAGCACCCCAAAGACCTAATGATTGAGCTTGAGCCTTTTGTTCAATTTTTTTCAAGACGTTGATATATTCTTCATCATTAGAATCATTATAATTTTCCTTGACTTTAGCAGCACCCTTCTCTAAAAGATACTCAATCAAACTATCAAAAATTGGAGTCTTTATATCCCCAAATTCTCTTTTCTTACCTCCGAGACCTGGTAAAGTGTATAAGACTTGGAATTTAATGACCTTGTTAACTAATAGTTTACGTACGAGTTCTCTAGCTTGGAAAGAATAAGGATCATTAGATGCAGTCTTTGGTGCTTGGATATAAGCTAATGACAATTGACGTTCTTGAGTGTTGGCTTTAGGACCTCCAGTAGCAGGAACAAGAATTAAAGTGTCAGCCGACAATACAGTTTTAACCTTAGCAGTGAAATAAGTACCAGACATTATGAAATAGAAAAAAAGAATTTAAAAAAAAAAATAAAATCAACAAAACAAGTTACTCAAATTAAGAAGTAACTAATTGTTTGGGAGAGAAAATATTTTAATTCAATGAAATTTATATTATAAATAAATTAATTGAAAAGAAAATTTATTCATTTAGAGAAAATCGATGAAATTTTTCAATTTCAAATTATTTATTTATTTACATTTTTTTCCTCTTTTGCGCTGTGGTTTTATTTTTCTACTTCGATGAAATTTGTCTGGTGTCCAAAACCTTCGATTTGGGGTAGAATTTTTTTTATTCAACATGTATATACCACCCAAGATTTTTTTACTAACCCCAGGAACAGAATAAGAATAAGAAGATAATGTAATATAGACATTTATATAAAAGATATTCTAATTAGATAAGTTTGTTAATTCTAAATTTTGAGCTTCACGAATGAAGCTACTGCTGATTTTTTCATCTTTAATAGAATCATCTTCAACAACTTTAACGACAATAACATCCAAAGTTTTCAAATTTAACTCTTTACGTTTGGCATTAACAAGCTCCCCGCCTTTAGCAGTTTCTTCAGTGACTAATAATAAATCAATTTCAGGCACCGTTATAGTAGGCCCATAGATATCATTCAATTCATAAATATCCACTTTAAATTGTTTGGGATCAGGTTTTAAAAACCGTATAAAATTATTAAGTACCATGTTTTTCCGATATTCATAACTTTGTAAGAAAGCTGAAAATTTCTTCTTTTCTAATAATTTATCTATTGATAATCCAATGATAAATAACTTCTTTGTAAGGAAACATCCAATGGATAATAGTATTTTATGACCATCATGCAAATGATCAAAAGTTCCACCTAAACATCCAACATCTACTTTCTTATTTGATTCCCATTTATAATATTGTTTAATAGTCTCTTGGCTGGCATTTCCTAGTGATGATGATGGTATGTCAAATTTCTCGGTTGTTGAATATAAACTTGATGGCACCACTTTGAGTAATTCATCGGAATTACTTCTTGGAATTATTAACTTATCCCAAAAATATGTATTATATTTATCAATTGTGGCGATGTCAACGTTGAAAATGACTTGTGTGAATATTGGGATCGTTAATTTATTTGATGAACCTTCTTCAAGTTTAACGATGATCTTTCTAGTTAAATTATAAAACGTCACAAGATAATATTCTAAAGCATTAATATCATCAATATTAGGTGTTAACCAAAGGTCTAATCGTTTCAGTACCTTTTTCTTAGCATCTACAAATTTTTGCACTTGATCTTTCTTGATTGATGATTTTACTTCGGATAAATATTCAAGGTCTTTAGGTTGCGATACTAAATCTTCAATTGATTTGGTTATTATTTCTTTATATTTACTAGGGTCGCTAGGGTTATCAATTATTATCACAAATTTGGACATCTTTTTTATTAATTAATCGATTGTTTATATTATCTTTTATTTTACAATAATTTATTAATAAATATCAAGGAGATAGAGATGATAAATTTTCCGCTTTGTAATTTTTTTTTACCACCAAAAATATAATTATATTTTTGTCATATCACTTGCTTTTCCACTCTTTCCACTTTTTTTTTGTTCATTAATCGAGACAACAAATATAATCTTATTGAATAAAAAAGTCAATAAAAATATTCGTATTAATATATTATAGAGAGTCTTTTTATTACTAATTGAGCTATTTTTTTAAATCATTGTAGTAATCAACATGAAGTCATTTTACAGGAAATAATCAATTATTAGCAAGACAGAGGAAATACACTGTAACTGCAATTAAATATATATATACTTGTAGTTATTTCAAATCAGCTAGAATATGGTCATATACAATATATTATTATCAGTGATAGCATCTCATCGACCGGATATGATGATAGGGTGACTCTCAACCAAAAGTTCCTCCAGTAAAAGAATATGTGCGACAAAAAAAAAAAGAAAAAAAAAAAAGAGAAAAATCAAAATATTTGAAACTTGAACGCTGGTGAAGAATCTGTTTCAATATAAGAACAGAATAGAATTAATAGAGAGTAAAAATTATAAATAGAGTACAGACAAAATGGTAAGTGGTAATTAGAAATTAATAGATTAATATAATAATGTTATATTAGTAATGACAATGAATATAATGATGAAGAATGAATGAATGACAAAATACTAACGATGAAAAAAATTAATAGGCCAGAAAGAAATCATCAAGAAAACCAGCAAAAATGATAAAACCAAAGTTGGAAACAACTTTCAGTTGTCTTTTCTGTAATCATGAAAAATCAATCGTTTGTACATTAAATAAAAACACATCAATAGGGTCATTAAAATGTAAAGTATGCGGTCAGACATTCCAAACCACTATTACACCATTAAGTGCGCCAATCGATATATATTCAGATTGGGTTGATGTTTGTGAAGAACTTAACGATCAAAAGGAAAAAGATAGCGGTGCTAAATATGGAGCTCCTGGTGAAGCTGATGATGACGACGACCGTGATTATGATGATAGTGATTAGCTTATTATTACTTGTTACCTCTCTTTTTAATATACCTAATGAAATTGAAAGAAAAAATATTTTATTATGTAAGCGAAATCTTGAAAGAAAAAAAGAAAAGCGATGCGCAAAATTGTTCGGTACAAAAAAAAAAAAATTTGTAAACAAACATTGTAAACAAACATTGTAAACAAAAACTATCATCTGGTATATGATTATAATTAAAGAGTCAAGTATCAGTACTGAACATGCAAGTGGAAGAGCCTAAAATTAATGATTACAAAGTGTTAATAACTGAATTAGATTCAGATAAATTGTCAGACTTATTAAATTATAAAAATGATTATAACAAAAATGTAGAAACGTTATTACTGGAAGAATCTACCGATATAAGCAACAATGATTCATTGAACTATTTGAAGAAAGATCCCAAATATATGAATGCTATTATAGAACAATACCATCAGTTATTCTCAAATATTAAATTCACATATTTGGAACAAAGCAGCAAAGAAAAATTCTTGAGTAAAATTATAAACTCACAATTCATCACTTTAAAGGAATTAGAAGTATTGAAACTAAACACATCAATAAATAAGAAAAAATTACAAAAGAAGAAACGCGAACGTGATGACTTAATAGAACAGATTAATGGCAAAGTTAAAGACAATGTTGCAATATTTAATAATGTTAAACGAATGAAGAAAAAATCCGAAAGTATTATTGAAAAATCAATGGAATTATTAGAAAGAATTGATACTGTTGAAGGTGAAAATCAAGAATTTTTAAATATTAAACAAAAAGAATTAGACACTCTGGAGGAAAATGAGAAAGAAATTATTGAAAAATTGAAAAAATTTGATGATTTTAATAATATTTTACAACAAAGCAAAGAAGATTCTCTAATAGTGGCTAATTCGAGCATAACTTCTGAATTTGATGAATATTTATTACTTAATTCTTCTAAAAGTTTAGATTCTTTAGTGGCAACTCGTAAATCAACGATCAACAGTGTCAATGAAAATATCGAAAAGTTACAAAAATTGATCAATGAAAAATTAGAACAATTAAGTACACAAAATTTAACCGTTGATGAATTGACCAAAAAGAATCAATCGTTAAAAGATAAAATAATTGAAAATGAGCTACTTAATGAAAAAATCATACAGTCTAATAAGCAAGGAATCAAACAATTAAGAGATCAAGAGAATTTAGCAGAATGGATTAAACAATCCAAAATACTACTTTCAAAATTAAACAACAACAATAGCAGTAATGGCATTACTGATGATGATTTCTATAATTACCAACTTAAAATAACACCATCTGATTATACAATATATTTAAAGTTTATTGATAATGATAGTGAAATTGAAATAATTAAAATAGTTAACGATAAAACTAATTCAATAGTTGAAAAGGAAATCCATGAACAAATTAAAACTATTGAAGATGTGATCCAATTAGTCTCTTTCTAGATCCAATAATAAATACTAATAAACTAATATGTATAAATATGTATTTATCATTGTATATGCGCATGCGATGAGAAAAAATTTTTCTTTTCTTTCTTTCTCCTTTTTTATTGTGTAAAAGAAGAAAAAAAATTTTTTTTTCTTTATTATGAAGCAAATCAAAAACTTTAAAAAAATTTATTCATTTGACTTCAAAAAAAAAAAAAGATTTTTTTTTTTGATGCTTTAAAAATTTTGGGATTTTTTTTTAGATTAATTTATTATATTCAGATTTACGATTTTACGATATATTTAATCAATAATACTATAATACCAAAAAAATCATATCATATATATACTTTTCTTGTAGACTTTTTGTCATATTATAATCCAATAGTAAATCCATTAATTGAAAAAAGAGGATTTCTATTATGGAGTATTATTTATTACTAAATAATCAAAAGTAATCAGTATACTAGATCATCTCAAAATAAAGTCAAAAAAAAATTTTTTCTTTTTTTTTTCCTTTGAACAAAAAGGATCATCAATATAGGGCTTTTTTTTTGAAGATGTCTCCACAAATAGGTATAAGGTCTTCGAATGAAAAGACATCGAATAAGAATACAACAACGACATCATCATCGAAAAAGAAATCAAGCATACATACATCATCATCATCGGCAAGAGACATGAAAAAGGGGAACAACACCACTACCTCTGAAGATTCATCAAGTAAATCAAAATTGAAAAGAATTGCATGTGTTGAATGTCGTCAACAGAAATCGAAATGTAATGCTCAAGAGAATGCCCCTAATCCATGTTCTCGATGCGCTACTCGAGGGTTAGTATGTACTTTAAAACCTGATTATAAACGAACTTACAAACGTGCTAGAAATGCTCAATTGGAACTGGCATATAACGAATTGAAAAATGCTATTAATGAACTTATGCTGCCCTTGAATGCGGCTGGGTCTGGTATTAATAATAATAGTCAATTAAATAAGGGCGCTCCAAGTAATATTCCCAATTTAACACCGTTGCTGCTGAATAATGGTGCTACAATTTTAACTAGTGACTTGTTAGCCAAGTTGAACAAAGTCGTGGCTACTGCTAATGTTTTGAGTTCTAGTAATCCAAGCACTGCTAGTGCCGCTCTTAATAATCATTATCAAGAGTTAAGTCCTATTGGATACACCCCACAACCACCTATGTCTCAGATAAATGATTCACCAACAGTACTGGCTCCATTAACTCCAACATTACTTCAACAACAACAACAACTGCAATCTATAAAAAAGGAATTTACTACAGGACCACCATTAATGATACCTCCTGGCAATAGTAATAATGCTACCAATATTAATAATAATAATGTACCATATTTAAGATCTAATTCAATTTCTTCATCAAGTTCATCATCTAAAAAACCTACTATTTCTCAATTAATTAATAATGATGATGATTCATCTTCAGTAGTAACCAATAATAATAATAACAACAGCAACACTAATGTCACCGCACAGAGGAAAAATAAGTTTGTACCATTGGCCAATGATAATATTGAATTTAGTGATAAAGTATTAGATTGTGCGCCAAAGACTCTTGATACAATCAATTTAACCAGTGAACAAATCAAAGATTTATATGTCGAATTTGCACATAATTATCATCCAATCTTACCAATTGTTGATATTATGAAAGGTCCAGAGAAATTATATTGTTTATGTCCAGTATTATTCTGGGTTATTATGCTCACTGCATTAAGAAGATTACCTAGAAGAGATTTATTAATAAGTTTATCACCAATAGTAAGGAAGATTTTAGAAGAATTAACAATTTCACCAATCACTAGATATTCACCATCTGAATTTGACGAACCTGTGTATAATGCATCTTCTGTTTATTCAGTGCAAGCCTTTATTATCTTTACGGCATGGCCACCATTAACATCATCTTTAAGTGCAGATTCATCTTGGAATACTATTGGGATAGCTGTGTATCAAGCTATAAGAATTGGACTTCATAGCAATGGTCATGCAACGGATTTCAGTAATGCCACTAAGAGTAATGATTCAAGGAAATTAGAATTATTAACAGAACAATCGAGAACTTGGATGACTTGCAATATAGTATCACAAACAATTTCAACGGCGTTTGGGTTCCCTGCCTTTGCGACTTTCACAGCTTCACATCACCATAATGAAGAAAGTAATATTCCAATATCTATTTTACAGTTCAGAGAAATCACTGAGTTTGAGAATCAAATTGTTAATACTATTAATTCTGTGATTATGAAACATGGCGATGACGAAGATTTTAATAATAACAATAACAATGATGGGGAAATTATTAACGAATCAATTCTTAAAATTTTGAATAATCAATATGACAATTTAAAAATAAAATTAAAGAAGAGACCTTTAGATTATATTAGAAAATTTGCATTATTAGCATCAAAAGTTCATTTATTAACTTATTATTTTTTCAATATTAGAAATTTTAATAGTAACATGTCCTTAGAGACTAAAAAAGGTTTAGTATCATTATACGAAGCATGTATTGATTTAATTGGTCATTGTCAAATAACTCAAACTAATGATAAAAGATTCATGAAATATATTCCCGGAGTATATGTAATAACTATTTGGCAAGCGGCATTAATAATTGCTAAATTATCATTTTCACCATTAAGAGATATCGTTGATTTCAATAAAGGTAGAGTCATGTATGATATTGCTACAGTGTTAACTAGAAGAAACTCAGTGATTAGATTTGATGTTTCGTTCAGATTTTCTAGAATCATGGTCAGTCTTTGGAAATTGTTTGATACTTTATACGTTCAAAAACAATTAAAATTTAATGTTAGTATTAAATCTAGAATGGCAGCTAGTATTTTCTTTGATTGCTTATTAATACTTAGAGAAAAATGTGGTATGGTCAAATATATGATCAATGATAAAACCAATAATAACTGTAATAATAATAATGGAAAGAAGAATGGTATTGATGATGAGGCTAATTCAGATGTTGAAGGGGTTGATATTAATAATAGTGCCAATAATAATTCAACTCATCTATTTTCAATCAGATCTAATCATGATAGTGATGAAGACGATGAAGATGATTATCCAGATTCTGATGGATCTTCATCATTGGATGAACGAATTAAAGATCTAGGATCAACCCCTTCAGAAGGAGGAGATGCCTCAAGAGGATCAGGAACTCATAAAGATAATCAAAGTACTGGATCTAGAAGATCCAGAAGTGGATTGAATAACAGTAATATAAATGCTAGACCAGAAAACTCTGCTAGAAAAATGATTAAAACTATTCCTTTAGACCCTCAGCCAATTCATCCATCTTCACCTTCTATTTCAACCACTTCATCACCAGCTAATAATACTAATCATGAATTCCCAAGCGCTGGTAAAAATGGTAGCATTACAGTATTGGCCTCATCTTCAGCGTCAACTCCTAGTGCAATCAATAATAATAACAACATTGCTACTAGTAGTGGAAAAAAGAATGAAATTGATAAATTATTACATAAGAGAAATCCAAGCCATGATAATAAAGATCAAACTAATAAAAGAGCTAAAAAATCTACAACAACTGTTATTATGAACAACAGCCACAATAACAACAGTCAAGGGTACCCAATAAATAAATCATCAATGATCCCACAACACCAACAACAATTTTCTGTTAATAATAATAATAATAATAATAATAATAATAATAATAATAATAATAATAATAATAATAATAGTAATAACAATGTTGGTAAAGGCGTTAGAATTAACGATGCTCAATTCCAGACATTCTACAACAATAACAATAACAATATTCATAATGGTAATAATCAAGGACAAATGATTAATGACAATAACAATAATAATCATAATCAAGGAAACATTAACATTGTTAATAATAATAATAATAATAATAATAATAATCAGGAAGTTCCATCACCATTGATAATCCCAACGAATACAAATTTTTGGGATACTTTAACTGGTAACATAACTAATAATAATAATAATAATAATAATAATATGAATATGAATAATACAAATACAGAATTATGGAATTCAGATGTTAATTTATTGTTTAAAGATGTGTCCGCCGTTATGAATGATTTTGGATTTCATGATTCTTCTTTTAATGATTCTATTTTATCACCACCAACTTCATTATTCCAAAATAATAATAATAATAATAATAATAATAATGGGAATAGACACTAATGTATATAATTTTCTCTCTATTTTTTTTTCTTTCTTACAAACAACTATATAATCTAATAACATATATTTATTTATTTATTTATTTTGTGGGCCAAATTTTGGGGAAAATATGAAGTGCAAATAGCAAATGTAAATTCGGGGAAAAGCAGAAATTCATAGACAGAAAAGAAATAACAAAACAAAACAAAAAAAAGAAGAAAAACATAATAAATAGAAAGAGACTGACTAAACATAATATATATATATATACATATACATATATATATATAAAGGTAATGAGATAATAGAGAAGCTATGGCGTTGATACTAAATGTGCCAGACATAAAGCTAGAAGAAATTGGAAGAGGAGGAGGTGTAGAGACGATTAAGAAACCAATTATTGTTAATTTAAAACTAATAGCATCACAAAATAATAAATCAACATGTTTAATAACAAAGTCATCAGAGAATCACCACGGAATAATACTATCAATATCAAATAATAATCTTGCTAGTGGGTATCAGATAATACATATAACAAAATTAGAATATTTAATAATTAGAAATGGAATAACTTGGAAATTAATACTAAATGAGGAAAATCCAATTATCAATAAAGAACTACTCAATCATAATTTTAATTTAATTAATAGTTATAATGGTAATAGCGGGGTTCAAGGTCTTATTAGTAAAAGAAAAAGAATAATTAATAAAATATTCAAGCCTAAGATGACAGTATCAAATGATACCATAGTTCAACAACCTGATAAATCAATCGATCAAGAAATGATGGTAAGTGACGATGTGGATAGTATAGAGTCTAATAATAATGAAACAGTTCAAACTAGTATTGAATCAGGATTTGATAAATTGAAACAGTATCTGACGAATACTATTAAGAAAGCACTGAAAATCACTGAAGAAAGAGAAATGAGAACCCACGAATCACCACATGATAAATTAAATTTATTGGTAAATGATCAACAAGCAGAAGTAAACCCTGCTGATAAATTAGTAGAAGAAAAAGAGGATGAGGATGAGGATGAGGAAAGTGATGAATCTATAATTATGGAAATTTTAGAAAATGAAGAGACTTTAAAGTTCAGTAAAGATTGTTTAACAGATTTAGATAATCCGGTGATATTAAATAATTTAACTGAACAATTAAATAATGAGGTAAATGACGACATATTCAATTCAAAATACAATAATGGTTATGACCAAAAAATTGAACCGGGAAATAATGAAATCAATGATGATGATAATGTTGGAGTCAGAAGATCATTGTATTTAAGCAGTGCCAGCTGGATGGATACAGGTGATGATTATAATTGGGAAAGAGGTAGTAGCAGCAATAATAGGCGAATTAGTATAATATCGATGAGTAATAATAATAATAATAACAAGAACAACAGGGCAAGTAATAACTATGGGAATGAAAATAAAAAAAATTTTAGAACTCAGAAAAGTATAGAATCATTTAATTCAATAAGTACAACTACAAGACAGGGAGTTACTAAATGGATGATAGGCCATCAACCTTATGCTAATAGTATAATTAGTACATCTAGTAGAATAAAAGGAAATAATAAAAATAATGGTATTGGATCACTAAGCAAAAGTTTAACAATGAGAAATTTAAATCACAACTTAGAATCAGACTCTCTTTCAAACAGTAATAATGATAATCGTTATAATACCCAAAGAAGTAGTATGAATTCCCTGGATATTTTTAAATTGATAAGGCCACCACCACCCCCAGATAATTTAGAAGAAGATATTGGGAATACCACCAATAATAAAACTATAATATCAAGGATGTTTGGATGGTAACTTTAAAATAACGGCGACGGTGTTGAAAGGAAGTGATAAAATTGTATCATATATAATAATGAAATGTAATGATAATAATAATAAATACAAAGAGATTTGTTACAATAATTGTAGTTCTTTTTTTAACGTTTAAATTAGAGCGATCTGCAATGGGTATATTCCCAATTCAGACTTTTTTCCCACTAAAAAAAACACAAGCGGACTAAAAATGAAATAATATCTGAACAAAGGGACGGAGAAAGAGAAGAAAAAAGAAAAAAGTAGATAGATATCGGTACCTAGCTTTTTCATTTAATGCTAGAGGTTATTATTAGTCCTCATGACAATAGTGGAGAGAAAATGTTTATTATTCAGTCTGAAGGAAAGAAAAGAGAAACTACAGTTTAAGAAATAACCAAAGTATTATAGTTAAAACAATCCTTCATTTTTCAAGTTTTATAATATAGAAGTTTTAAAAAAAAATTACAGAAGGAATTCTAGAAAATCAAAGAAATCATTAGAGTATGGTGTGAGGAGTAGGTAGGTATAAACAAAATTATTGGCTGATAGCTATCAAACTTATAATAAGAAAGAAACTAAACCAGCAACAAGAACACCTGGGACGTAAACTAAGTTACCAGCAGCACCAGAATCAGCAGAAGAGGTAGAGTTACCAGAAGCGGAAGCTGAAGCTGAAGAGGAAGCAGAGGAAGAAGCAGAAGCACTGCTAGATTCGGAACCGGAAGCAGAACTAGAAACAGAGCCAGTGGTAGCAGCAGCAGCAGAGGCACCAGTAGCAGTGGCAGTAGCGTAGTATAATTCACTAGAAAGTCTGGTGTAGAATGGTAATTTAGTGATGAAAGAATTAAATTCAGCACTTGGCCATTTGGAAGTTAAACCAGATAAATCAGAGACAGAGGTAGCTTGTTGAGCTAATGCATATAAAGAAGCTGGGTAATCTTGAGGGTTAGCTTGAATGTAAGAAACATATTGGGAAGAGTAAGCTTCTAAATCAGAGAAAAGAGCACTGATTTGAGCAACTTCGATGGCAAGAGAGACTGAGACGATAGTTAAGAGGAAAGTAACGAATTGCATTTTTTTGGTTAATAAGATATTTTGTGGAATATATGTGAATAGTGAATAGTACCGATTAAGAAGAAAGTATAAAAAAATAATAGCAAAAGAAAATACAGAAAAAAAAATATTGGAAAAATTATGGAATTTAGTCAGATTAAATAGAAATTTTTTATTCTTTTTTGAGAAATGGAATTGAATAAAATAATAATGATAATAATAATAACAAAAAAACGTGAATGGTGTTATTGTTTGTTTCTCAGTACGTACTCTAACTAATTATAACTAAACTAAAGAGAAAAATCTTAAAATTTCTTTTTTTATTATTTTTTTAGGGAAAAAAGATTTTTTGAATGAAAAAAGAGCAGGAAACCCAAAATTGCAAAACTGCACTAAAACAACAATAAACTTACAGTTACTATTTGATATATAAGATATGTCGTAGAAGAAGGAAAGAAAGAGATACACAAGTAAATTAACTAGCTAAATTAAATTATTAGCTTAATTAACTTATTTTAATTGTAATTATACTCACATATAATTATTCTTGCATAGGGAAAAAAAGAAAGAAAAAAAAAAAAAGAAAAAAAAAAGCTGTTAAGATTGAGGATGTGAGGCCGCTCTTCTGAGTTTCTTTCAAATTTGTTGAGAAACGTACTCCAACTATTGGACCTGGAGATGGCTGATTGTACGGAGCATCTAACCCTACATATTTTCCATCTTTTTTCCTTTCACTTCCCCCCTAGAAATTTGAAATAAAAAACCACACTAAAAAAATATACTCCAATATAAATAATAAATAAAATAGCCCACATGGATTTAGTAAATATTGCCCCTAAATAGCAAACCAAGCCAAACACAGAACACATACACCCTAGTTCCCCTCCCAAGAAACAGCAAAACAAAAAAACCATGAAATAGGCTGTTAGTGAGGAAAAATGTACAGCCATATTTCCCGAAACCTGCGATTGAAGAAATTATTTGACAATATCGCCAATTAATTATACTATTATATTATATTATATTCATTGTATTGCATTATATTATAATGTATTATATTGAAAGAGTTCTACTGACATAATACTACGGCAATGCATCAAATAGCATGCCACTTCTAAGGATAAAATGTATAGTTTACATTTATTAACTGCTAGATATTGTATTTCCTTTCATTTGCTGAACTTTGCCCCAGTTCTCCTATTATTAATAGTATGTATATAGTATCATTTTTAATGTTTAATATATCTTACTGTATGTATGTGCGTACTTGTAATTGTGGAAATAGCAATTATTGTACAGCAACTGGATATGTAGTAAGGCAAATACACGTGAAACCAGTCATCTTTTGCAGCCTAAATATAATTAAATGGGCGGGCCACTTCGTGTATTTTCAGATGTCTCAGAATGCTCCTAAGATTTGTTACCAATAAATTTTCTTTTTGCCTATAAACATAAAATTAGGATTTTTGGTTATAAGCAATATTACAAGTAATCTAGATTTCATTTCAGACTAGTTTAAAAAAGGTAACCAAAAGATACAGAAAAAGAAAAAGAAAAGAAAAAAAAAAAGAAAAAAAAAAAGAAAAAAAAAAGAAAACTGTTATATTGTTATATGCCATACTTTTAGCACTACACTTAGAAATATGTAGGGTGTTTTACAGTGTAACGAAAATTAGGCAAAAAAACGAAAAAAATTAGAGAGAGAATTCTGATACATAGATAATAAAAATAATACATATCCATCAAAAACAAAAACAAAAAAAGAAAAGAAAATTAAAAAAATAGCTTGGTATAGTTGATTTCTCTTTTTCCTATAATTTTTATATTTTACATTTATTTTCATTTCTACCTTTAGGATATTTTGATATGGTATATGAATCTTCTATTTTTAGTAAGGATTCTCATACTACTCTAAATAATACCAATACTACTGCTACGGAAAAAGCACCAAAATATACTGATATTAATAACTGCAAAGAAGATACGAAATCTGTTGGTTGCTTCTCTAATATGTTTAGTAAATTTTCTAAAAAACAACTGCAACAAGTACCAAAGGATGTCTTAATTACTAATGGCAAGGAAATAGACCACAATGACTACTCACTATCTTCAAGTTCCACATCTGCATCAACGATAGTTGGCAATGCATGCATCAATGATTCAAATCAGAAGACTAGACTATTTGGTTTGAGATCATCAACATCTAAGGTTCAAAGAGAAAAGGAAAAGGAGAGAATAAAACAATTGAAAGAAGAACTTCAATATGAAAACAATTCCGCCAGTTCAAATTTTGATTTTAATCACGTAGTCAGTTTCACTGATAAAGAAGTTGTCAATGAAAATAACAGCCGTGATATTGAAGCTGATAGTAAACATGATGAATACATTAAACAATTCGAATACATTGGTGGCAATAGTTCACAACCCGGCCTGAAAAGAGTCTCTACTACTGAACGTTTATACCATCTTCGTCAATCTATGGAGGCTAATGATATTGATGTTTATATCGTTCCATCAGTTGATGCTCATCTGAGCGAATATACTGCAGCTCATGATAATCGTCGTGAATACATCTCTGGGTTTAATGGATCTGCAGGTATTGCAATTATCAGTATGAGCAAAGCAGCGTTATCTACCGATAGTAGGTATTTCTTACAAGCAGAACAACAATTGGATGAAAACTGGCAACTTTTAAAACAGGGAGCCACTGATCAACCAACCTGGCAAGAATGGACTATGGAGCAAGTTCGTGATAGTAGAAATAAAACGTTATCAGTGGATGGCAGATTAATTTCCTCAACATTAGGGAAATATTTTGAGAAAAAATGTGAAAATGAAAATGAAAACGGGGTACAAGCTCATTTCAAGATATCTTCTATTAATTTAATCGATGAAATTTGGGATGATCAGCCACCAATCCCAGATTCTCCAATTTATGAATTACCTTATAAATTCACTGGGAAGACTAGTGCTGATAAGATTCAATTAATCAGACAAGAATTAGATAAACAACAAAGTTGTGGGATTATTGTCACTAAACTTGATGATATTGCATGGACATTGAATCTTAGAGGTGATGATATTGTTTACAATCCAGTGTTTTTCTCATTTTTAATAATAACTTTAAATGAAGTCAAATTTTATATTCATTTATCTAAAATTACCACTCATGTTCGCAACTATTTAAGTGTTGAAATCCCTGACATCAAAATTAAAGAATATGATGATTTTTGGATTGATTTATCTGCGCTTTCAATTAATTTTGAAAATTTATATTATATCGTGTCGAGTGATGCATCTTATGGGTTAATAAAAAAAATGAATGTATTTAATTATAGATTTAATGATTTAATTGAAAAATTAAAAAGTGTTAAAAGTTTAACCGAGATTTATGGGATGAAACTTTCTCATATTAAAGATGGGGTAGCATTAGCAAGATTTTTTGCTTGGTTAGATGAACGTGGCTTGAAAAAAATTTCTACTAATGAATATCAAGCTTCATTGAAGAATGAATTCTTCAAGTCAGTTATGGCTAATTACAAAGGTTTATCATTTGAAACCATTTCATGTACTGGGGCCAATGCCGCTCTCAACCATTATTCTCCAACTGCTAATGAAAATTCAGTGATTGATTTTAATAAGATTTATTTATGTGATTCGGGAGCTCAATATTATGATGGTACTACCGATATTACTAGAACTATTCACTTCAATACTCCAACTGAAGAAGAAATCGCTGCTTACACAGCAGTTTTAAAAGGCCACATTGCATTGGCTACAGCTCAATTTCCAAAGACTGCTACAGGTGTGACATTGGATGGTATTGCTAGAGCACCATTATGGGCTGCAGGTTTAGATTATCGTCATGGTACTGGCCATGGGATTGGATCATTTTTATGTGTGCATGAGGGACCTTTATATTTTGGTAGACCTTGTTTGTTTGAGCCTGGAAATATTGTCAGTGATGAGCCCGGGTATTATAAAGATTATTCATTTGGGGTTAGACTTGAAAGTGATTTGGAAGTGGTTCAAAGTGAAAAATTAGATTTGAATGGTGATAATTATTTGAAATTTAATTATTTAACTATGGTCCCATTCTGTATTAATTTAATCGATGTCAATAAATTAACTAAAGATGAAATTAATTGGATTAATGCTTATCATGCCCACGTTAAAAGAGTTATTACTCCTTTTTTAATTAAATATAATGATACTAGAGCTTCTAAATGGTTAAACAGAGAAACCAGACCTTTATAATATATTTATTTATTATTTACTATTGATTTTTTCTTCGTCTATTTATATATATATATAAATAAAGTTACAATATAATGATATAAACCACAAAAAAAAAAGATGTTTCCAGTGATGTATTTATTAAGAATGATTTGATCTTGTTCTTGAATTACCACTGGCCGTTGCACTAGTGTTGTTATTGTTGGTATCATTATTTATAGGTTTCTTACTGAAAATGAAAAATAATAATCCACCATCTTGCACGAATTTAAAAATTTTTCTGAAGTATGGAATTGACCAATATTTGCCAGGGATGATTTCACGTTCTATTAAACAACCAATAATGAACCCCGTTAACATTGGAATAGCCGAATTTAATAATTCACTGAATGCTAATTGTAAAGCCAATAAATAAACGAAGAACTTATCGGAAAATGAAAATTCAAGATTTTCAGAAATCTCCGTGATTTGGAATCTATAAGTTATTGGAATATAATAATAATATTGATAAAGCAATGCTCCAATCACAGGTAATGCCCCAGTTGAATAATTAAACCTCATTAGTATATTCCAATCATTAGGCACTATTAGTTTTACCAAGAAATTGATAATTGTGATGAATACGATATTGTACAAATAAGTCACTAATATGAAAGATGCATATCTGTTTGGTGATTTATGACGCTCTAGTATTCTTAAATGATAAAAAATTATTGAACTGAAGAAGACTTGTGATTCACTAGAAAACGATAGTTGATTTGTGAATAATCTCCAATATTGTTTCCACTCAAATATATAATCATCAAATTTCAAATAAAATAAATATTTTAACCCTAGTATTGATGCTATTAACGGTGTAAATGTATTAATAAGTATAATATATTTAGTTATTTGTGTATTTTTGAACCCCTTGGGTATTGATATCCCCATTATATCTTTATTTTTTTATTTATTGTTTTCATTAGATATTTATGTCATTCATTTATATTTACCTGCTATTTAGTTTGCCATTCAATTCTTTCTTAATTTTAGATTTTTTTTTAAATAAATAAATTGAAAAATAGTGCAATGATAGATGTTTTTTAGCAATCGGAGAACATTATTTTTGCGTCTATTACGCATAATATTGAGCTTTATTTTATTATTAGTAGTCAAGAGAAAGCCTGATCCATCAAAAGATTACTTAGCATGACAGAGAATAGTGGCGTTAATTCAGGTAATAATAGCAATAATAATAGCAACAATAATAGTCAAAATAAAAAAAAATTGAATAAAGAACCTATGTAAAACATTTTAATTTAATTCATAATCAATATTAATAATTATGTAATAGTTCACAAAGTAAAGCAATATTAAAAAAGAGAGGAAAGAAGGCAAGCTCCTTAATATTATAAGCAACAACCTATAAACCATAAAATATTATTAATTTTTGATTGAATGAGAATATTGGTTTTAGTTAATCCATTGTATTGGTCAGAAATTGATGGTGCTAAGATTAGCTTAAGTATAATTGACTCCCCGATAAAAGAAAAAAAATCAAGTTTTTGAGTTACTCTATATCAACTAATAGCTAATGTATGAAAGAATAGCATCAAAAGTTGCTAGCAATTAATGCACCCGTTATATGGTATATGTATTTTTTTTCAGATTTTTTCTATGGAAACGCTATACAAAAACTATGGATCAAAAAATAAAGGGAAAAAAAAAGAGAAAAAAGGGCTACAAATTACATGTTTTTCTGGTTGTCTAAGATTTAATAAACGAAATTGCAAAACAACAAAAAAGTTAAATTTGTAAATATTAATATAAAATAGGTCAAAAGATTTTGGTGATATATTCATCAGTATTTTCCATATATATATATATCAAATATATAATAAAATAAATAGAATGTGCTTAAAAAGTTTTTGAAATAATGTACCTGAGATATCCATATATAATGTTAAGCATAAAATATCACTACATAATAAGTAATTTTTAAGCCAGAATAAGAGGCAAATCTGTCTTGAATCATTTTAAATTCAATGCCCCTTCTTGTATTATTGAAAAAGGTAAATTTCGTTCAATTGATTTTCCCTTTCTATATTTCTAAATAAGACTAAAATCATAATAATAATGTTTATTACCAAATTCCCGGTTATTTGGATCGCTACATATATAAAAAATGGAAAAAAAAAGCTTTCAAAAAGTAAAAAACTTTCGTATTTTCGTGTCATAATCCCTGCCTTTTAAGATATATTTGTACTATCAAGAAAAAAATAATAATAGCAAAATAAAATAATAAAAAATATTTCATTCCGATAATTATCATGGCAATTTTATTGACCAAATCCATTAGTTATTTATTTATTGATTCAGTTTTTTTTTCTAATATTTTGTAATCATTATATTAATAGTATTCATTTGAGTAAATAAATAATCCTTTGTCTTTTTGATGATGTTTTGTTGGCATCTAAAATTAAAAAAATTTTTTTTTAAATCTAATTTCAATCCAAATAAAGAAAAAAAAAGTAAATATGTACCAATATAGAGGATCTTATTATGTTTTCAAATTGGGAAATTTTCAAAATTTAGCTGGTACGATCGCGTTATAATAATTTGAAAGCTTCCTTCCGAAAAAGGTATTTCAAAATCTCCACATTAAGACGAAATACCAAAAAAATATATTGTGCAGCATATTTTTTTGTCAATTGTATAAAGAAATAAAAGAACATATTTGTTCATTACATCTAACAAGACTTATGGTATATAGATATATAGATTGATAAATATATATATTGTTTGTTTATTTGTTCATAGATTTTGAGTAACGAATTACAAAAAGGAAAAAAATCTTTTCTATTGAAAATAATAATGGCAAATGTCTTGAATTACCTCTTGAAAGGTCATGCTCATCGATCGCTTCTTCCAACACTATTGAGTAATGTAAAAAGTGCTGCTATAAACTTTTAAAGTCTCAAAAAGTAATACACGAAATTTTACAAATCTACTAGTAGTGAGATTCTCATTTTGTCTCTTTTACACTTTGGAATTTCCTCTAAAAACCCCAAAAAAAGGTCTCTTATTTTTAACTTTTTTCATGATTATAAAATATTTATTTATTACTCATATCTTATAGTATAGTATTATTCGTTATTATATAATAGCTTGTGTTTGGCTTTTACTTATATATCATATTATTTATTATATGCAGTAACGGTTTTTTTTTGGGTTTACCTTCTCAAACTTTATTGTTATTATTATTTTTTTTCGTAGTACATTTTTAATATACGTAGTATTTATTTACTGTGTCTGTGCTTTTATGAATGATATACCTCCACAGCGTGTTTATCTATGGTATATAGACAGTATGCCTTGAATTAATAATATTATACTTTTCGTTTCATAAAGAAGATTAGATTCCTTATTAATATTCCATTTTCTATTTCGCAAATTAAAATTTTCCCTACATTTCCTGTTTACTTTATGACTTATTACAATATTTCATACTTTTTGTTATATGTAACATTTTTTTTTTCTTTTTTTATAAATATATAATATAATCCTTTCAAAAAAATTTTTTTGTTCTAATTATTTTCAAAATACCCATCACTTATTTATTCTTTTCATTTCAGTTCATCGATTCATTGTAATTATTAACATGTTACAACCTCCAATAGAGATAAAACCTCGCCAAAGAAAGGATACCAATAATAATAATAATACAAATAATAACAACAATAACAACAATAATAATCATAATATTAATAATAGTATCGAACATAATGATCAATTAAAAATATTTCATAATAATAATGCTCAAAAATTAAAAGCTAGATTACAATTAGCTTATTATAAATTAAAGAGAAATCAATCAAATAACAATAGCAATGGCACTTCCTCATCTTCTTCCACTAATGATAATTATTATATCAGTAGTTCTGTTGATGCTAGTAGGAGAACTGTTGAAAATTTTAGAAATAACAGCATAGAAATTTTCAATAAAAAGCCTGCTGCTGCTACTACTACTAGACAAATAAGTGGCGTTAATATAATAAGACTGCAACTACATCATAAAATCACAAAATCTTATAGAAAAAAAACTACTTCTACATCACCATCAGCGATCCATTTTCAAGATTGTTTCCATTTTTTCAATGCCAACACCAATGATGATGACGATAACGATTCATTGAATATTAAAACTTTAGATTTTAATAATTCAGCTAAAACTTCTAATTCTAATTCTGACGATGAATATTTTCTCAATTTAATAAACTCTTCAAACATACAACAATCATCTTCATCTCATTTCCAAAAAAATATTTCTGATAGCATTTAAAATTTTCTTTTACTTCTTTTTAATATTAATATTATTATTATTACATCTGTTCTCATTTTTTTAAAAACTTTTTTCCCACCAAAATAATCATTTATTTAATTTTCATGTCATATATATAGCATAGCATATATAATTAATTTGTATAATATAGCTTCAATTCAATTATTTCTTTTTATTATTAATAAAATCGTACCCAAATTGTTTAAAAATATGTTGAAATCTTAAATCACTTTGAATAGTATTAATATCAATATCTTTCGCTTGAAGTTCTTTAATTCGTTTATGCATTAATCGTTCTTCAAATTTTAAATGTCTCTTCAAATGTTCCTCATAATTGAAATGTTCCACTTTTTCGTTATTTCTAGGCTTACCATCAAACACATGCTCATAGGGTTGTTGATATTTAGCCCTTTGATATGGTGATCCATATCTGACCCGATTCCTAGAATAGTTAATCCCACTAGCTGAATAACTTGATCCATTACTCTTTGAATAATATTTAGCTTCTCCATAATATTGGTTCATATTTCTTCTTACTGTCAGTGGTTTTTTCCCAATCCTAGAGTCATATACAGTTCTTTTAACTGGGTCCAGTAATTCTTCATAGCAGCTCACCAATTTAATGTAATTGTCTGTATTGTTTTGTTTTTCACTATCAGTGAGGTTTAGTTTGCTATTATTATTTATTATATCGGGATGATATATTTTGGATAACTGCTTGAATTTTTTCTTAATTTCACTATTAGAGGAACTTATAGGGATTCCTAAAATATCATAATGTGTTTTATTCTGACTGAAATCTAATCTCATAATCTCTGGATTATGATTATGATTTGGATTATTATGGGTATGGAAGTCGTGTGATAAATTATTGCTATTAGAATGGAAATCTGATTTAAAAATCGTACTCTTATTAGCTGTCGTCATTCCTCGACTTCCGCCTCCTACTATATTCATTATCGTTACCTTCATTGTGTTGCCCCCTTTTTTTTTTTATTTCTGGTTTATTATTATATGTTGATTGATTATTGCTGATTAGAAAGATATAATACTCAATGATAATCTTTTTTAGATTCTTTGGATTTTTTGAATTTATTCCGGAATATCTAGCTCTATTTATATAATAATTTTCTTCTTTTTTTTATTTGGTCTTTTCTAATATGTCTACCCTTTTGTTCTTCGATGATGAATCATGTTAAAATAATATATAGGGTGGAGATTATTATAAAAAATTTTTTAATTTTAATTTATTTTGCCCTTTCTTTTTTTTTTCTGCTCAAAAAATAAAAATATTGTTTGTTTTCCCTTTTTGAACTGTTCCATCTCCTTGGATTTTTCCGTCGCTCCACTGGCATATCATCTCAAAAACCTTGCTTTCTTAAAGCATCATGGTTCTTATACTTGGGGTGTATTATCGGTGTGACTATCGGATCAATCTTTTTTTTTTTACACACAATTATAGTAGATTAAATAGATAATAAAAAAAACTAAATTGAATTTAAAAAATAATGACTTTATTTTTAAAAACTCCTGATATCCTTTTTATCACGTTAAACTATACATTATTCAAATATTTTGGTTATCTGCAATACATTTGTGATGGCCGGTACCGCAATTGGAAAAGGAAAAAAAATATATGTAGATAATAATAACAGTAGTACGCACAGGCCATTATTTTTCTTTTGCTTTAAACTATTAGTGATAATGATAGTATCTTTTTTTTAAATTATTTTTCAGATAGCTATATTATTATTAAACTATTTACAAATATATGTGGGTTAGTGACTTTATGATGGTATATATGTTTTCTTCTATTTTTTTTTGTGCATGGGAGATGAGATGAGATGAGAGGAGTTTTTCTTTCGTAAAAACAGACCATAGTCAATGGTTAACGAGGGAATGATGATATGTGATATTAAAAAAAAACTACTACAAATGGTATTTCGCACTGGTTATTTTCATCATTAATTATCATTATTATACGTAATTATCAAGATTTAGAATGCATTTAATGATTAAGCTATACACTTACCTCGAAATATGCTTTCTATTTTTGTTGGTGTACGTTAAAACCTTGGATTTTTGGCGTGTGTCTCTCATTTTGTTTCAATAGAGATTTTTTATTTAAATTAAATTATAATTATTTATTGTCCATGGAATTATTTCACACCTTTGTTTAGTGAACCCTTAATATTATTTAAATATCTAGATCTTCGTCAAGCTATCCAAACATTAAATAAAATTTTGTTATAAGTAATGTGTAGCAGATCTGCCAATAGTGGATAAATATAAATATAGTTATCAACATTAGAGAAACTGATGTATGCACATATATATAATCGTTTACTCCTATAATTATAGTAGGAGAGATTATCGGATTATTATTAAGACGATCACGCGTTGGAACTTTTAGTATTGTTTTCTTGGCTTCTATTAGCTTCTATTACTACATTTGTCAATTCATTAATGCATTTCATATTAAAATATCTTGGTCCCTACAGCCATAATTATCATCAGAAGCGAAGCTTAAATACTCATGTGATATGTACGTCTGTAATGCACTCATCATATGATACTCAACATCACGTTACATCGTTGCTTCATAACCAGAGAAGAAGAGAAAGAAACCACAGCAAAAATATAAAAAAATTAAACAACAAAGAAGAAAGGAAAAAAAATAATGGAAAATATTCATTTATTTTTATATTTATTTATATTTATCAATTTCATTCTATTACTCATCAATCATTCAAACAATTATAATTAATATATTAATTATATTATCAATATTACTATTTTTGCTCATAGTAATTCTTTTTTTTATTACTTTTTTTTTTTTTTTTTTTACTATATTATATTAAAACTTGGTCATTGGTTGTATCGTTTAAAATAATATCTATCTGCGATAGTAATAATAATAAGCTTGAATAAAAAATGGGTGGGTGTTTTTCAAAATCTCAATCTGATGATTTGACTACTAATCCAGTGAAAAGGACAAACGATAATAACAATTCCGACAATATAAATGATATAAACGATAATTCAAATAAAATAAATAACAACTCATCATCTAATAACACATCAAATACCACTTCTCATATAAATCATAATGGCGCATCCACTAACAATAATAGCAATGATAATAACGCTGGGATAACTAATTCAGATGCTATTAGTCCTCCAAATATAAGTGCTAATATCATATCAACTTTAGATAATAATTATAATGGTACTACTATGAATAATAATACTCAAAATGGCAGTTCATCTTCAACGACGATAGGTAATAATCATGTTGATCCAAACAAAGAATATAAATTATTATTATTAGGTTCTGGTGAATCTGGTAAATCTACTATTTTAAAACAAATGAAAATTATTCATCAAAATGGTTATACTAAAGAAGAATTATTTGATTATAAACCTTTTGTTTATAGAAATATTCTTGATTGTTCCAAAGCTATCGCTAGATGTTATAAAGATTTTAATTATCCAATTTCTCAAGATATTAGCTTGGTCGAAGGCGCTTCTGAATTTAATGTTATAGATGATGAAAATCAGAAAACTATATCCAATGGTAACTCATCAGCAACAGCTTCAAAGGCTATTACTGCTGCCGATAATGAAAGCATTTCTCCAACTACTCCTAACTTTATTAACAATGCGGTATTAACTGATGCTGATCTTGATTTTATTTTAAATTCTAATATTAGTAGTAATCCAAATGATTCTTTAGATTCTAGATTGGCTACTTGCATTTATGCTTTATGGAGGGCTAATTCTACTAGAAATTTATTAATTCAACATAGTAATGATTTTTATCTAATGGATTCTGCGAAATACTTCTTCCAAAATATAAATAGAATTAGAAAGCCTGATTATTTACCTAATGTCACTGATGTTTTAAGAACTAGAAAGAAGACTTCTGGTATATTTGAAACTAGATTTAATATGGGTAGTACTAGAATGCATATGGTTGATGTTGGTGGTCAACGTTCTGAACGTAAAAAGTGGATTCATTGTTTTGATAATGTTTCAATCATTATCTTTTGCATTTCTTTATCAGAATATGATCAAGTATTATTAGAAGAAAAATCTCAAAATCGTCTTGAAGAATCAATTGTGTTATTTGAATCAGTGGTCAACTCTAGATGGTTCAGCAGAACTTCAATTGTTTTATTCTTAAATAAAATTGATGTTTTCGCTGATAAATTAAAACAATCTCCATTAGGAAATTATTTTTCCGATTACACTGGTGGTGATGATATCACTAAAGCAGTTAAATATATTCTCTGGAGATTTAAACAAGTTAATAGATCTGGTTTATCAATTTATCCTCATGTTACTCAAGCTACTGATACTAGTAACATTAAAGTGGTATTTGCTGCTGTTAAAGAAACCATTTTACAAAATAGTTTGAAAGATATTGGTGTCATCTCTGGAATTAATTAATTAATATCTATCATTTTTTTTATTTGTGCTATATATATATATATTCTTTCCAGTTTTATTTTTTTTTATCTCTATTTGTTTACTCTTTTTCTTTTCTCTTAGTTGTTTATTATACAGTTTCTTTTTTTTTTTTTTTTGGTTTTTTAATTCTTTATTTTAATCTCTATTTACATCATTCTTTTTTGTTAAAAAAGAATATTTTTTACATAATATTCCTTTCGTCTTTTTTTTGTTTACAAATCAAAATAAAATAATATTAATAAAATAAACCCAATAAAAAATGATAATAATATTTGTGTGACTATCCAGTATCTTTTTATTGTGCATTGTTAAACTATCCAAGATTTTCACATACTCGAAGATTAATATTTACATACCTTGCATTTTTTGGCTCTGAGACTATAAAGTAAGGGGTCAAAAATAGTCATAGAGAAAACGGGTTGGTTATTTTAGATCATTGAATATTATTGATATTCTTCTTAGTAACATGGAGTTATCTGAGATCTCAAACTGCAACGATTTAAATAATTACTGCCGTTAATACATATATAGATTAAGCCTGGTTGGTATTCTCTAACATTAGTGGTAGTTCAAAGCAATCGCATTTTATGTTTCATAGATTGTTAAGGTTTTCCATATTAATGATAAAAGAAAATATGTTATTTATTCGCACTTTGTTAAGCAATAATAGTCAAAAGTGAAAAGGAAAAAAATATCGCATCGCATAAAGATTAAGACAATAAATAATACGAATATGTAATTATTAAAATTCACTGATTTATAGGTAAAAAAAAATGTAATAACAATGCGGTTGCCTTATCTGACGATTAGACGGTGAGGGAAGTAAAAGTCGGATTCTTTTTCTTTTCTTTTTTTTTGTTTTTTATATGATCAACATCCAGCTTTTATTTTTCCTTGCTTTATGATGGATAGAAAATGAATCCAGAAGTTCCTTTGTCTTTAACATTACTTTTTTAATTGTTATTGATGTCGGTGTAGGGTGTTGGTTGCTTATTAAGAGAATTGTTACAGTGCAGTTGTTTTCTGTAATGCTTTGATACAATCCTAATACAATTTTGCTTTTTCTTTTCTATTGATTTATCATTAAAGTATTTAATATATTATCTTTGTTAGATATTTTCCAAGTATAGCCTTGAAATATTTGAAAAAAAATGTGAAAATTCTATGGTACTGTCAAAAGGGTTGATACTTCTAAGCCAATTCTTGGCCCTCTGACAATCCAAGGAATTTTTCCTGCTATTATTTTATTTTTGGTCGCAAGATTAAAATTTTCAGTTACCACAGATTATTTTAACATGAAAAGTCCGAATTTCATAATGGCTATATCTACAATTATTTTGCAAAACAAAAAAAATATTATTAATATTCTAGGTCAATAATGGATTATATTACAATTATATATGTTTATAAAATAGATAATAAAAAATAACAAATGAAAAATAAAAATCTAAAGTGTTGAAGTGAAATGTGAGTCGATTATGTAAATAATGTCTGCACTGTAAAGTATTTTTGTTTTGTTTGTAATAAATATACATTTAGAGGGCTACTTGAGCAGCAAGAGCTTCTCTTTTGGCATTGGATTGTTGAGCTTTTAATTGTTCTATTCGTCTTTTGATCAATAATGCTTTAGAATCATGATATGGTAATACTTCAGTCTCGCCAACTGGAGCGCATTCTATGACACCCATGGCAAGCATAAGAGTAGCGATAAATACACTGGAAACCTTCATTATTATTATTGTTTATTGATACTCTAAAATTATAAAAATTGTGTGTGATATGCTTTAATGATAGAAAGAAGATATATGAAGAAAAATTACATATATGGGAAATTAAAAGATATTTATATATTTATTTCTAAATTTAACAACAAAAAAGGAATGTGAATCGTACAGTAATCAACGGTAAATGGAGTTTAAGTGTAATAATTAATTAGATGTATGTCTTTCTTATATATAAAGGAATTAATGGCGGGTTGTTTTAAAAAGCTTTTTTTTTCATTTTACTTTTCTCTCCCAGGACCTGCTGCATACTTTTAATGTTCTTTCTTTTCCACGCAAAGTACTCAAGCGATCGCTACTGAAAAAAAAAAAAAATCTTTCTTTTTTGCTTACCGGCTATTAGTACCAATAATTCTAATATCGTCTATGTTGGTATTAGGCTTTTGATAAATTTGTTACATGACATATTACTACAAATATTTTGTATCACAACATATATACATTTTTTCTATTGTGTTCATGTTTAAATCATTATCATTGTTATTATTCTTTATTTATTTATTTACTGATTAGAAAAACGAAAGAGGCACAGTTCCACGCAGCCAGTACTATAAGTCCCTTACTCATTATTACTTACATCTCTTGTACAAGTTTTTTTCCACTTATCTACTACTGTACTATAAAAAAGTATTTTGGATGTTTGTTATTTTCACTTAGTTATAATTTATGGAGTACCTTAGAATTCATCATAAAAGTTTCTAATATTGGAATTGGTAGTTACATGAACGTTTCTCTGAGAAATTTTTACCTTAAGATCTTAGTATATAATTTTATATGAGCATTATGTTGGTATGTCAGATTGTTGCCAACTACCCATATTACTTTGATCTTGTTAAACATTTGAATTTATTTATTACGAAAATTATTAGACTATTACCTGCTTAGATTTTGTAATTTGGTTCCAAGAGTTCTTCCAAAAATCAATGACATGAAGTAAATATCATTAACCTCTTTTTCATCAATTTGATAGTTTACTACTTTATGGCCGGCTCTGTATATTGCATTGATTACAGGAAATTAAATAATTATAAGAAATGTTTGTAAGAATGCCAAATGTTGGACATAGATTTTTGTGCATTATGAACACTGTCCTTGGGCACAAATAAACAAATGAAAATTACTGTGGAGCAGATTATGAACCAAAAAAAAATTAAAAAAAAAAAAAATAAATAAAATAGGCATCCCGGATATTTCATGATTCATTCACCTCTCTCTATTTTCTCAATCGTCAGCTATCAATATTAACATTGCGAAAGAAATAACATTAATTCAGTTAAAAATTAAAATGTCAGGATATAGATTACCACCAATTTTTAAACTTCCAGAATTAAACAAACAACAACAAATAGAATTGCTTGATCATTTGTTTGAACATTGTGACACATTAATCGAATTAATTCAACCAAAAATATCTACTACAAATTTAAAATTCAATTCATATGCTGAATTCATCGAGTACATAAGGTCTGAATTATTATGGTTGTTATCTTCTGAGCATACAAAGGCTTCTAAAGATGTTAATTATAAAGTTGATGAACGTATAGCCAAAATCATTGCGGCACATCCAAGATTAGGGCCTGCTAAAAAAAGTGCGAGCTCAGCTGCTGTCGCAGAAAAACTATCAGAGCATTCTTCAAATGAACAAAAATCTTTGATGGGTACCAAGGAAGAATCAGAGAAGCTTGTTAAATTGAATGATTTGTATGAATTTACATTCCCTGGGTTACGTTATGTTACTTTCGTCAATGGTCGTTCAAGAGATGCTATTATGGCCGATATGCTTGAAAGAATTAATAAAAATGACATTGTTAGCGAAAGAAAAGAAGCATTCAATGCAATGTGTGATATTGCTTTAGATCGTGCTAATAAACTTGAATCAAAGTTATAATTATTATCTAGTAATAATTAATATATGATGTGTTTAGAAATAATAAAAAAAATGAATGATATTTTTTCGTTGTAAGTATTTTCCGGGATAATAAATGTGGGGAATAATACCCAACTTACAAGATATAGCCTTTTTAAAAACTCGTAAGAGATATATATAAATAAATAAAAGAATTAAGGAAAAAAATAATAAGAGATTGTGGTGATAAAAAAAATAAAAGACTAGTATATAATAAAATAAAATAAAAAATAGAAGAGAAGAGGGAAAAAAGCATGCTATATAAACTCATCATTCAGCGTTTTTTTTTTTTTTTTTGTTTATTTTTTTTTTGCAGTTGTTGTTGTTGATTTCTTTTGATTGAATTTCTTGATTTTATTTTACTTTATTATTTTTATTGAGCTTTATCAGTAGTAGTAAAAATATTAGTGAACTATTTCTTTTATAATCAATATTGTTTTTGTAATTATTATTGTTGTTATTATTGTTATTTTTTTTATTATTTCACAAAAAGTAATCAGGAGTCTTTCTAGTAACTGTTGGTTCACCAGGTCTAACGCTAGGATCATATTGCAAGAATTGTCTGTTATGTTGTTCATCAACTTCCATAATTGCAGCTTGATTACCACATCTATAACAATAATTTGGAGCAGAGAAAATCGTTACCACTAATTCTTGATGAGACCAAGAATAACCTTCCATCACTAATTGATGGGCTCTTGCGACTAATCCTAAATCATTAGTTCTATTAAATTGTTCAGAAATATCTTGTCCAAATGTGAAACCTGCACCTCTAGGACTGATCCCCCATCCACCTCTGTCATCAGGATCAGACCATAACAAATCACACATTGGACCTTCGTGAGGCACTTCCTGGATTCTATTTAATTCTTTAACTTGATCAATAGACTCAATCATTGGCGATAACCCGCCATGTAAACAAAAGATTCTATTATCCACCAATGCAGTAATTGGGAAGTAATCAAATAAATCAGTGAATAATTTCCAAACATTAGCACTACCGTATTTTCTCAAGCATTCATCATAAAACCCATAAACTTGAGTAATTTGTCTAGATTCATGGTTACCTCTTAATATCGTGATACGGTTTGGATATCTAATTTTCATAGCTACTAAATAAGAAACAGTTTCAACAGAATAGTATCCTCTATCGACGTAATCACCCATAAATAAATAGTTCGTGTCTGGACATTTCCCACCGATTTTAAATAATTCCATCAAATCGTGGAATTGACCATGCACATCACCACATATAGTTACTGGCACTTGAACTGGTTGAACATTAGCTTCGAATTGTAATACTTCTTGTGCCATTTTGCATAATTTGGCAACTTGTTCTTCGGTTAATGGTTGGCATTTACTTAATTGGTCAATCCATTGATCTAGTTGATTGACACTACCTTTAGATAATTCTGGTAATGGCCCCTCCTTAGGCTCAAATGGTTGAACAAATGAATATTTACCATTATCATTGTCTTGATTTTCTTCATCATCTAAGTTATGAATCAAGTGAGATTCGTCAACCTCTTCCATAGGAATATCGCCATCCATATCCATATCTTTATTTTATGTATGTTGTTTTTTACCTTAAAAAAATAAAATGATATAACCAATATAATAGTATCCTTTAAAATTGATATGTATATATATATGATTATTGATTTGTTCTTTAATAATACTATATTTTTTATCTTCTTTTAATTTCCTACTGATGCTACTTTTTTTCGTTAGTATTTATTATTTATCACAAGACTCAGTGGTTATCTTAATTTCCTTGCTTTGAGACACGATAAACGACAACGACTCTTAAGATATTGAAAGTCACAACAATTGAAACGATTGAAATAGAAATAAACTAAATAAATATCCACAACTTACTTATTATCATGCAGATATAAAATAAAAAAGAAAGATAGAAAGATAAAAAAAGAATATAATAAAGAAAAAGGACAACAAATATAAAACAAACAATAAATTTCTTTTATATGAATAACAAAGATTAAATAAATAAAATTCGTCAATAGAATAAAATTAAATAAAATAATTAAATTAAAAAAAAAAAATAATTATAAATCTCCTTTTTTAAGAAAAAATATATTAAATTAATATTATTATAATAATTAATGAATTAAAAAATATTCCCAAATAACCACCAGATACATGTATGAATTTTGAATATTTTGATTTTTCTCTTGTTGTTTTGACTTTCGCTGTTAAAATTGATAAAATTTTAGAAAAAAAATAATAGTATTTTTTATTAGGGGTTTTTTTATTAGGTAGGCTACATTAGAAGCGATGGTTCATAGCTTTTATAATCACCCGGAAAATATGTAAAATGACTTTTAGTGGCGCGTATATGTTGTGATATATGAATCACATCGCATTTTTCACTCCAGAAAAAGAAAAAAGTATAAATAAAAAATTTTTTTTTCTTTTTTTTTTTTCAGATCCGTTGATGATCATCTCTTATTACTAATATAGCAAATATCAATATATAAATAACATTAATAAGATAAAAATATAAAGGAAACAAAGAAAATGGTACAAGAAAAAAAATATCATGCTTTCAATGATTTAAAAATAACTAAATCGCATCTTGAAAATTGTAGTTATGCTTCATGGTATGACAAATACAAGAAAATAACTCCGAAATCACACATAATCCAACCATTGCCACCAAAATTTATTGAATATATATTAAGTGATGATATGGTAATGCCTGCAGAATATTACGAGAAACACGAATATGAGGATGAAAATTCGAGCTTTAGTGATTGGGAAGAAGATGATGGTGCAAATTATACAGATAGTAAGAATATGACAGAGTTAAGAAAGCAAAGGGACCCTACGAATGATTTTCCCAAATTACATCAAGATATACAAAAAATAATCAAAGAACATGGTCCAATGGTACCAAGATTAAACTGGTCAACACCAAAGGATGCGTCATGGATTCTCATGGGTCAATCAGTGAAATGTCATGATGTCTTTGATGTCTACATGTTGTTGAAATCATCAAGTTATATAGTTCATGATTTGACCAAGGCTTTAGATAATTGTTCAGACGTTGAAAGTTCATACAAAGATAAGCCTTTGTATGAAAATATTAAATATGCGTTAATTTTAAGAAATTGGTTTAATATTAATCCAGCTTGGGAGTTCCGTTGTTTTGTGAAGAATAAGAAATTGGTGGCAATGTGTCAAAGAGATTCCAATTATTATGAATATTTGTCAGACATGTCTGAAGAATTAAAAGAAAAAACTTTAATTTTTTTTGAAGATAATTTACAGTCTACTTTCCCAGAAGATAATTATGTGTTTGATGTTTATTTCTCTGACAAGGCTCAAAAAGTATGGCTCATTGATATCAATCCATTTACAAGAACCACTGATGCTTTGATGTTCAGTTGGAATGAAATAATAGAAATGAAAGTTGACACTGATAATAGAAATGAACAAGAAGATGATTTTGAATTGAGACTTATTCCTAGATTTTCTACTGCAGGTTATTCTTATAAAGAACATTCTGATAACCAAGTTCCTAAAGATATTGTTGATGCTACCATGGACGCCCTGGCGATGATTGAATTAATGAAGAAATTTCAAAATATTGGCGATGATGACGAAGACAGCGAAGAGGAAGAAAGCAAATAAATGAATAAAATCTTTTACAGTATTTTGATTCAAACACCGGTATAATAATATAATATAGTATAATATAAAGTAGTATATAAATCATAGATAATATAATATATAATTGTAATAATAATAATATAAAAAGAAAAAGGAGTAAAAATTAAATAAAATAATAAAAAAAATCATAATCAAAAGTAACCAAGAAGAAAGAGTATTAAAAGTTAAATCAAATAAATAAAATAAGATGAAATAAGATAAGTAACAAAGGAAAAAGGAAAAAGGAAATAGAACAAGTTGAAAAAAAAGTTCTCATTCGTTAATATGATGAAGAATAAGATCTTTGTTTAATAGCAGCAATAGCTTCCATATCAACCAATTCTGACCAACTTCTAATTTGCCCAGATCTAGCACCTTCGGTATAAAAAATCAAAGGTAAAAACTCTTCCTGTTGATGCATAGTAGCAGAATTAACAAACCTTTTGATCAAAGCATCAATTCCTTGATGTCTTCCATAAGATAATTGGCATAATTTATCAGAACCTTCAATAGACCATTCATATCCTACAAATTCTTTAGCAAATGGGATAATATTTTTAGGTGAAACAAAATTGATGAAGGCATATCCAGAATTACTCAAAGTTCCAAAATCAAAACGTAAGTATAGGAAATCAAAATATTTGATATGAGATTTAGACGCCAATCTAAGTAAAAATTCTCTAGTCATTTTATTTGGAATGTTTCTAATCATAACTGTAGTTCTAGTGTCAAGACCTTTGTTAATTTTAGCTAAGTCAATAACATCAGCAATACCACCCTTGGATGAAACTACTAACTCATCAACATCATGAACAGTAATTAAATCTTGTCTGAATTTCAAAAAGTTATAATAATCAAGCGGTGGGACATTTGGATTTTTCTCACTTTTAGAATCATTAAAGAAGCTGCCACTGTTACCACTATTGCTACTAGTATTACTCCCAACACTTTTACGGCGATGATAGGATTTGAATTGATTTCTCTTAAATTGTGGTTTATCGTCATTTAATTCAAGATTAAGCTTCCAGTTGCGTTTACCTTCACCTTTGTTATCAATAAGATACTTCAAGTAATCAAGTTTATCAGCAAATCTAACTTTAGAATTTGGGACATCAACAGATGATAATAAATGATTAGTAAGGGTATCGATATCTCTGTAATCGTAATAGCGGCATTCATAAACTTCATAGTGTTTAAATTTACCTAAACATTTACAATTCCAAATCTTGTTTAAATCAGGTACTGCTTCAGTGACAATTGATCTCAATAATGTCTCGGAACTTTCATTCATACTAACTAAAATTCCAAAATAAACGGCTCGATCTGATTTCAAACTTACAAATGATTTAATACTAGAAAAATTTTCATGTTTATCCTCAGCGAAAGTAGCAGCATTCATTTCAAGAATATTGTTCTTATTGAATAAATCTTTACAAACAATAGTATAGCCAATGTCATGGAAGCCCCAAAGTTCATATCCAGGGTGAATTGAATCAACAGTAAATGCAATAGCACCCATACTAATAATACATTGTCTTAATTTCTCGTTTTCTGGAGTAATGTGGATAGATAAGACTCTAGTAGCATCATAAGGAACATCAACAGTGCCCATATAATTGCGTAAATTAACCCCCAGAGTTTTAATTTCATTTAAAACTTTATCATTCTTGTAATAACTATAACTTCTAAGAATAAACTCAAGGAAATTATCATCCAGTTCTTCTATTAAAATTGAATTATCATTAGAATAAATATCTCTAATGGTATTACCTTGAGACCCATACTCAATGTCAGTGTAAGATCTGGTATGATGCTTACCTGGTGCCCGTATTTGTGGTGGCGGAGCAGCAGATGATTGATAATAAGAATATGTTTCTAGATCATTCTTGGTATTATCAAATGGAGGTGAAGACGCTCTTGTAAAATATGATTGATTTTGAGTTGGGAATAAAGAACTATAACTTGGTTGTAATTTTTCTGAAGTATAAACTTGTTGACGTTCTAATAAATTTTGCGGTGATGGAGTAAATTTCCAGATACTGCCATAATTTGTTGCTTCTGGAACATAATCACCTCTTTTTTCAGTTGAAGTGCTCATAGTATCATGATTATCCAAAGTAGTAGTAGCATACGTGCCAGTTGGAAAAGTTTTTTCCGATAAAGCTCTAGTAATAGTATTATAATCATAGTTGTTGTTAATCTTAGTGCCATTAGTTGTTGTTGTTGTAGCAAAATCTTGAATAGAAGGTAAAATATCAAACGGAACAGTAGATTGGCGAACTGGATATGAATTGATACTTGAACTTGATGAAGGTGGTGTTCTGGGGACACTAACAGATGCACCTTTGCTACCAATACGAGCCGATTCTTCGCTACTGGATAATCTAGAAGCAATTTGGAATGGATTAGTGATAATAGTAGAGGGAATTGGAGAATCGTAAATTAAATTAGTGTTATTGTTACTCATAATGGTATCATTGTTATTAATATTAATATTATTATTATTATTATTATTATTATTATTATTATTATTATTATTATTATTATTATTATTATTATTATTATTGTTATTGTTATTGTTATTAGTAGTAGTAGTAGTAGTAATAGTATTATTATTATTATTATTATTATTATTATTATTATTATTATTATTATTATTATTATTATTATCTTCACTAGAAATGATTTTATGTGTTGAAGCAAAATTAATAGCACTTGGAGAGTAATCTTGAATAACGTTTGATTTTGATCTTTCATATTTAGGGAAAGTTTCATTATTTAGAGAAAGTCTCTTGAGATTTTTAGTAGCAAAGTCAATTAAAGAACTGTCTTCAAAATAATCACCATCATTTTTACTATCATTTTTCAATTCCAGGATAACACTATCATTAGATTGGCCACTACTTGGGTTAGTACAATAATTTTCCAAACAACTTAATTTAGTAGATCCAACATACTCGCCAGATGAATTGTCGACAACTGTGGGAGAGAAGCTTCTTGGGTATTTAATCCTACCATGGCGATGATGTTCATCATCACTAATAGCAAATTCATTCATATCAATTCTATCTTCTGTTGAGGAACAGCTCTCATCATCACCTTTAATGCCAAAGGAAGGAATGAAATTATCAAAAGAAGCAGGCGAAACAACATTCTTGTCAGTAGTAGAGCTAGCGACAATAGCCTCGTTGTTAGAATCTGGGAATGAAGAATCACTGGAGTTAACAGAATCATTAGTACGATTTAAGCCCTGTGCGAGGTTAGTAGCAACATTAGTGGCGGGTGTGTTAGTTTTATCGGTTATAACATCATTAAAACGATCAATTACTAGGTGAGATTCCTGAGAAGCAATAACTAGATTTAAGGCAGATGGTTGATCAATGCGCGTTTTTGTAGTTAGAATTGAAATACCAGCCGAGCGGATATCATTATTGCAACTGTCCTCCCAAACACCATCAGTGGTAGCATCATCAACATCAAGGCTATGAAAAGTCCTAAAAGTTCTATTATTTTGCATGATAATGGAGGATTAAGGAAGAAGAAAGAGAAGAAATAGAAGAAGAAAAAAACACCTATAAAAAAAAAAAATAGTTAAGTTAATACGGATAGTTTAAATCAAGATTTGTTTAATATTAAATTGAGAAAATAAACTTTTTTTTTTCCAAAAAATTTAATCTTTGCCATCCATTAATCTTGATGATTCTCTAATATTTATATAGTTATTATTTTGATCTTAAGCCCAGCTCTTTTCATCATAAATAGCGATCCAAAAAAATGATAGATTCGTTATTCGATTAAAAAAAAAATTTAGAAAAAGAGAAAAAGAAGAGAAAAAAGAGAAAAAAGTAAAGAAATTAACTTTCTTTTTCAGATTTTCTATTTTATTTATTTTATTTTATTTTATTATTTTATCTAAAAAAATGAAAATAAAAATAAGAAGCAGGTAATACTGATAATAAATTAAGGTGATAGAACAAATCACATTAAAATAAGTGCATGTAGTGGTATGCATGTTAATGTGTAGGAAACGCTCATTAATCCCATCAAGCCATCAAGAAATTACAGTCAGATAAGTACGAAGACCATTTTTTTGAGAGGAGCCAACATACATAATACAAAAAAATCGAAAGAATATGAGATGATTTATTTTCAATACCCTTTCGAAAAAAAAAACAAACCCATTAGATGAAACAAAGAAAGAAACTTCTTCTAGTAATATTGCCACTTTCGTTCGAGAAATTACCAAATTTTAACGGAACTAGAGTAACTCCGAAAGGAAAAAAAAAGTGAAAAAAAAAGAGACGTGTATTAATATGATGTCAAAAAATACATCATTCTAAAAGATTTATTTATTACCATATTTGAAGTCAATCTAAAAGAAACAAAACTGTTACCGTGGCCTTGAAGAAATTTATTGAAAAAAAAAAATAATCAATCATACTCGTAATCTTTTCTTCATAATATCTAACAAATACTCAATTATTCTTTGGTTCTCGTCATTTGATTGGATCGTTGATAGTACCCCAAAACATTGTAAGAGGCATAATTTTTGAGGATATAATTCTTGTTGAATGATGTCACTATGCATTTCTTCACTTTCTAAGAAAAACTGGTCAATCAGTTTAAGCTTGTTCGTCAATGGTATAACCATATAATCTCTGAAAGAAAGAAGAATCCACCTTTTAATGCTCAATTCATCTTCCGTCATCAATAATTTTGACCAAAATTTTTTTGCTTGGAAACTATCCAAAAGGATATTCCCACATAATTCGAATTCAAGTTGAAGTGGTAAGAAAACCGCTTCTAAGTAATTCAAAAGATCATGAAGAAAGAAATCCCATAATGCTGCTAATTTACTTTCTAATTCAAGGTATTTGTTTTTATTCCCGTTATCATTGTCGTCATTACTTTTACTGTTGTTATTGTTATTGTCGTCATTATTTTCACTTTCGCAATTCATATCGCTGCTATCAATATTTCTATTTGAATTATCGCAAAAACTCTTGGTTGAATTGTAAAAATCAGAAGTTTCGCTTTCATTTTGCGGGATGCTTGCATTGTCTGCCATGGATGTATCACCAGCATCTGAACTTTTAGATTTGGTTGTCAAGTCTATAGAACTGCTTGTATTCATGAAATTAGTTCTACTAGTATTCATAACCAGGTTTATAGTGCTATCATTGTGGTCATCCCCATTCAAATCATCAATAAGTTCTTTAATACTGTATTTATTAAATCTAGAATTTTTGTTAACAACATTATCAATATTTGATTGATTCTCTGTTAATAGTAACCCAACTCTCATAAAATCTTGGAACTCTTTAAGAATAACTTTGGGATCAGAAGAGTCTGGTAAAGCTGAAAATAATTCTTCACTTTCCATCATACGGGTGTCTATGTCAACAGTGATATCTTTATCATCTTTATTTGAACCACTCTTATTTCCACTATTGCCATTCTCAAAATTATTATTATTATTATTATTGGCTCCATACCCATTACTGCTAATACTGATTCTAAGTTCTAAATACAATTCAATGAGTCGATTCATATCTTCTATCGGGGTTGCAACAATTTCACCCTTGAATGCAGGTAATAAAGAAGAGTATAATAAATGTAATAATGCATCTATTAATTCATCTTTTCTGTCAGAATAGTAATCTGCTAAATTTGTTCCCCCCAAGGGGCTTGAAAGTACTGAAATACCGTTACTTCCGTCTTGGCTACTATTCATATAATTATGAAGTTCTTGAATCTCAGATTCAATAGTTGCTAATGCTCTCAATGTTTCATTGGCATTACCTGTGACAGCATTATTATTTGATGTTGGTCTGAAGTTATATAATGCAGGAGAATCGTTTATGAATTTTGAGTTTGAAGAAGAAGAAGATAACAAATTAAAAAGACCGTCTTTTTTGAATAAATGGTGGTGATAGTGATGATTATGATGCAAAATTGAAGGTGCTCTTTTAACACTATTGGAATCATTCCCAGAATCAGATCTATGTAATTTCCGTTTACTGTCAGAAGATGCTCTTTTCAAAGATATCACTTCGCTCGCCACAGCCGGTAATCTTTTAGGCTCCAGAATATCATGTAATAATTTTCTTTTATTTAATTTTGAACTGGATATTATCCCAGAAGTTACCAGAGAAATAATATTGTCAGAAGCAACACTACCCAACCGTATTATTTTACCCTTTTTCACTATTGAACTATTATTATCGCCATTAGAAGAAGTATCGTCAAGCCTTGCGGCACCTTTACCAGATAATGATGATTTAGATGATGTAATTGATGCTGATGAAGAAGCCAACATTGGAATCCCATTATTATTTATTATTTGTGAGTTTCTTTTACTACTTCTAGCCTTTTGAGCAAAAAGTTTAGCCTTTTGAAGAGTGTTTTGTTTTTCCTTTGTGGCAGTAGTTACTGAAACTTTATCTGAATTATTTGTTCGCACGTTACTTAATGGACTGAAGGTTAAATTTGATATCGTCGTAGACAATTTATTACCAATATTCATACCAGAAAAATTATTTGATTTAGCAGGGTTAGAATTAGAATTATTGCTATTATTATTACTGTTAGAACGATAAATTCCATTATTATGACCGAAATAATCAAAGTCGGGCTGTTCACCGTTGAATATAGTACTAGCAATTGAGTTATCTGATCCGTTTGAATTTTTATAAAAACTAGTAAGTTCTGAATTTTTTCTTGGGGGAGCAACAAATGGATTGATTTCAAGATTATCAGCGCTTTTGCTGTTATCTGCCATCAACATATTATTGATACTTGGCTCCGCATTGTGAGTTTCACTTGAAGATTTTTTCATTTTATTGAAGGATATCCCTAATGCAGATTGGCTAGGTAAAGATGGTATCATCCATGATGCTCTTTTATTATTGTTATTGTTATTGTTACTATTATTATTATTACTTGATCCTATATCTTCAATCTCATGTATCGCTTGTGATACATGCTCTTTACTCACATTCACTGATTTATTAACATTTTGAAATAATATACTTCCCAAACTTCGAGTACCAGCTTCGTTAGCTTTAAATGATGGGCTTTTGGTATTCTCGGCCATATTTTAAAAATAAAAATAAAAAAAAATAAAAAAAAGATATTATAAATGTATGTTAGTATATTGATATTATACGAATTAGCATAATCTATTATTGTTTGTTTGTTGATCTACTATTAACTTCTGTTGGACATATGGTCTCCCCGTGATTCACTTTTATATGATCAATTTTAAATTTTTATTCATTCATTTTTTTTTTCTTTATTTTTTTTGGTGCTCATCTAAAATTAAAAATAAAAGAAAAATGGATATAGGCTTGGGTACAGGCTGCTTTTATCTCCATAGGGTGGATTCATCCGATAATTCCAGTTGATTTAGGTGGGATTGGTAAAATTATTTTGGGCATGTTTGATCTGATCCCCAACAAAAACGAAAATTAAATTAAATAAATGCAGTTAGTTGAGTTGTACTCAAATAAAAAAAAAAAAATTAATTAAATCTATTAATTAATAAATAAATAAAAATCAATCCTTTTATTTTTGTATTATCTAATTGAATTGAAAAATATAAATATTCTTATATTTCTTTCTTAAGTGTGTAACAGTTGGTCTGAAAATCACATAGTATCATATCAAACTCAATTTATACTTATTATGTCTCAAACAAATATTAAACATAGGAATACAATTAAGAAAAAGGATATGATTAACAATAATAATATATCATACAGTACGTTCCCCGGAAATAATAATGATGAAAATAATAGCGTTAATGGTGAGAATTATTCAGAGGCTCGTCATCATCGTCTTTATAATTGGGATGAAATACCTGTATGGCAGCAAGATAATTCATATATATTAACTGGTTACGTGAAAGAAACCCAGAGTTACACAGCATGTCTTAAGTCCCTAACATACCTCCATAATGAATCAGTCAATATTTATACACATTTTCTTCCTGGGATAGTATATTTCTTTGGTACTGTATTATTCTTTCATTATTTTATGGAGAAGTTTGAAAACAGTACCAGCTATAAAGATTATTTAGTGTTTTCAGTGTTTTCATTTGGTGCTTTTTGTTGTTTATCAATGAGCGGTACGTTTCATTGTTTAAAATGTCATTCTCAAAAAATTGCAAAATTTGGTAATAAATTAGATTACCTAGGAATAATTTGCTTAATTTCAACGTCAATCTTTTCATTACTTTATTATGCCTTTATAGATTCTCCATATCTTAGAGGCTTCTTTTGGGCAGTTACATTAATATTAGCATCGATATGCACAGTGTTCAGTGTTGAAGAAAAATTTAGAACTAATGAATGGAGACCTTACAGAGCACTTATGTTTGTGTTATTTGGTCTTTCCGGGGTTTTCCCAGTATTGGCAGGTATTTATCAGTTTGGGTATTTAGAAACTTCATTTAGAGCTCAATTATATTGGCTTATTCTTGGTGGTGCTTTATATTGTTTTGGGGCATTGTTATACGCTGTAAGAGTACCAGAAAGATTCAACCCTGGATTTTTTGATATCTGGGGTCATTCACATCAAATATTTCATGTATTAGTTGTCATTGCTGCCATTTGTCATGGAATTGCTTTAATTGAAGCCTATAAATACGTACATACTAACCATTTACTTTAGCTATAGAATAAAAAAATAAAAAAAACTAGATCGATAAATTTTCTTATTATGTATACCAATTGTAATTAAGAATCAGTAGCTTATATCTATGTAGATGTAAATTTTTTGTTTTGTTTTAATTATATTGTTAAATAAGAAAATATAATGAATATTATTGTTAGCTTGTATGAAAATATCTCTCCACGCATTTCTAGTTGCATGTTATAGAAGAAATTTTATTGTGGAGCGATGATGAGGTAAGGAGGGACTTGAAAATTTTTGGCGAGTTGGTGAGTAAAAAATAAAAAAAAAAGATTCAAAAACAAAGAAAAAAAGTTAGTGTGTGATAATCAATCAATAGTAATATTGTTCTTCTAACTAATAATTAAAAATAGATATAGCAGAATGCCTTTCGAGGATGATATAGATCCATATACCGGTGAGAGAATTGAAAAACCTCAAGCCCAATCTCAACCGAAGAGTCCAACTGGAAGACTGACAAGAACAAATTCGGTAATGGACTTATTAAATCCTACTACTGATAATGATAATTCAACTCAACGCTATAAAAATAGTGATAGTAATACTGAAAATAATAATTTTGCTGATACCGTTACCACTACAGCAGCTACTACTGGCAAAAACATTGCTGCTAATAATGAGCCTGTTCCTAGTACTCCAGCTAAAGTAACTAAAAAAGCCAAAGTTGACATTTTATCCCCAGAACAAAAATATGACGCAAATAATAGAGACAAATCTTCTTTTGAAGTAAACAATTTAGAATATAGAAGACCTAGAAAACGGAAATTTGTTAGTTCAAATTCTTCTAATAGTGCTTTTTCTCTTAGAAGTAGGCCAAGAACATATGAAGAAACTGGCCAGCCACCAACAGAACCTGTTAACGAAGCTGCCGTCAAGGAAAAGAATGAAGAAGACAAAAAGCCAATTCCAGATTGGATGAATAAAGAAGAGGTTATGAAGAAAGAAGAGGTTCGTAAACTTAAAAGACCGAGAAGAAGAGGTAATATAAATGACCAAATACGAAGAGCTGAAGAATACAGAAACAAAGAAGAGGAGCAATATAATAAAAGTAAATCTACTAAAAATGAAGTGAAACATATAATTAATCAAGGAGCCAGTACAATTGATATAGTTCAATCTAGATATGATAAACAAGTTGAATTTTCAAGAGCAGAAACAAGACTGAATTCTACAATTTTTAAACTTCGTAATTTTAATAATGTGGTTAAGTTATTTCTTATTAGCAAATATTGTTCCCCAGGTGATAATGTATTAGAAATGGCGTGTGGTAAAGGCGGTGATTTGTTTAAATGGCAAAAAAATCAAATTGGGTCTTTCATAGGGTTAGATATATCTTTAAGTTCTATTCAAGAAGCTGTTGATAGATTTAAACGTATTAGAGCAAGGAATTATGAAGCTTCGTTTGCTCAAAGTGATACATTTGGAGAAGACATTTATAAAGCTCTTGATAATTTTGAACCTGGTCTTGTTAAATTACCATTTGATATTGTATCAATTCAATTTGCGTTGCATTATGCTTTTGAAACTGAAAAAAAGATTAGAACTACTTTATCAAATATTTCAAAGGTTTTAAAAGCAGGTGGCTATTTCATTGGAACCATACCATCATCAGATTTTATTAGAAGTAAATTGAAAACTTTACCTCCAGGTGTGAAAAAATTTGGAAATTCTATTTATTCAGCAGAGTTTGTTAATGATCCTCCAAGAAATGGTGTTTTCAAGCCAGCATTTGGTAATTGTTATTTATACTATTTAAAAGATGCTGTTGATAATATTCCAGAGTATGTTGTTCCATTTGAAACTTTAAGATCTTTGGCTGAAGAATATGATTTAGAATTGGTTTACAAGAAATCTTTATTTGAATTATATAATGAAGAAATTCCAAAATATTACGATTTGTTAACTAAAAAACAAATTGATGGGCTTAAAAGATCAGATGGTAAATTAGGACTTGAAGATAAAGAAGATAAAGAAGCTGCTATGTTTTATCTTGCATTTGCTTTTGTTAAGACTGGTTACAAATAATGATATAATTCTTTCACTTTTAAAAAAAATTGTTAATATATTAATTGAATAAATAAATTTTTTTTTCTCTTACTATTTTAGAAATTTTGTTTTTATATAAAATGTTTTATAGATTTTTTTTATTATTATCATTTTTTTTTAAGGAGCTTTTATTATTATTATATTATTTTCTTTATAATATTATTATTGAAGATATTAGGAATTAAAAATGAAACAAAGCAAAAAAAAAGAACAAAAAAAAAATTATAATGACGAGATATATGTTATAATGATGATTAATAATAATAATTATATTGATTTAAGGAAAAAAAAAAGTAACCAACCGAAAAATAACAAAAAAAATACAATAAGGCATAATTCATAAGTATAGTAATCTAATTTACAATCCATTTCTCCCAATTTTCTTTCAATCTAACTTCAGAGCCATTATTAATCAACTCAAGCTGGTTGAGATATCCAATTGCTTCGGTCATAAGCTTTAACCCTTCAGTGATTTCTTCTTCAGTTAATGGTCTAGTGGTTTTGAATAAGAGAATTTTAACACGATGGAAATTGACTAAAAGATCTAACTTAACCCCACCAGTAGTTTTATTCATAGATTTCTTTAAGAATTCATCTTTATGAAGATTTTCATCGGAGAAATAATAATTAAGTTGAGCAATAACTGCTTGCACTCTTGTATCACTTGGTTGTTTATTGAAATTGTTCATACCACCATACATCGCATTGTTGTTATTATTATAGAATAAGTTTTGTTGAAATTGTTGTTGTTGCTGCTGTTGCTGTTGTTGAGGAAACATTGGGAATTGTTGTCTAGAGGGAAGGAAGGTTTGTGGGTAGAATTGATTTGGTAAAGGTGGACCTGGTAGTGGGAAGTGGGACATAAATGCATTTGGACTTTGTGGATGATGTGGTCCTGGTGGTCCTGGTGGTTGTGGAGAATTAGTAGGTATAAATGGTTGAGATCCTGGTGGTCCCGGTGGATGATGATGAGGTAATGGGCCCTGTGATCCTATACTTGAGCCACGTCTGCTACTACCATCATCAACACTTAAACTGTCAGTATCGTTAAAAGAAACGTCAGAGGAATAATCAACGGTATGTCTTTTTCCATTAGGAGTAGTTACTGGAGAGTTATTTCCATCAAATTGGGGAGGTAATTGATTTTGATAGAATAATGGATTACTATTATTTAAATTCAAATTCATGTAAGCAGAAGCAGCAGCAGCAGCATATAATGGATTCATAAATGGATTTTGAGCCAAATATGGGTTAATAAAAGGTAATGATTGGTTACCATTAGGGAATTGAGAACGGTTGAACAGATTGTAGCCATTGTCGTCATGATTTTGATAACGGTTGTTGTTGTTATCATAATTGCGTCTTTGTTTATTATTATGATAATAGTTAGTATTGTTGTATCTGCTATTACCATTATTATTAGATTTATCACTATTGTTTGGATCACTATTCTTGTTATTATTAGATTTGCTATCAGAATTGATAGTATTGGTATTTTCATCATTATTTGAAGCTACTGGATTACCATCTTTTTTATTTGAGCAAGCCTCTTCAGCACTTGGTGAAGTATTATTATTTTTTTCTTTAGGTTTATTTTTGCTATTATTGCTATTATTGTCTGATTTTTTAGCATCAACATCTTTTTCTTTATTAGATATGGATAATTTCTCAACACCATTAGCTAGGTCATTAGGTAATTGAGTATCTGATTTAAAATCTTTTCTCTTATTGTTATTATTGTTGTGGTCATTGTTGGATGATTTATTATTTTTACCATTAGTAGCGGCTGTAGCATTAGTATTATTAGCCGACTGTTTAGATTTGTTCTTTCTCTTTTTAGCTTTATTTTTTTTAGGTTTGTCGCTTGAAAGTTCAATCTCAGCAGCAGTATAGGGAACCCATTTTTCGTTTTTGGAGTATTTAGCTTTAGAAGAAATAGTACTGCTATTATTATTAGATTGCTCAATAGTAGTGATGGTAGCAGTAACATTGTTAGAATTATCGCCATCAATAGCCTTGGTTTCGGCTGAATCATTTGGAACTTTAACGATTGTTTTTCTCTTATTCCAAACATTAACTTGCGGAACAGGGGCAGGAAGTAAAACTGAATGGCCGGCAGCATCAGTGACTTCATTAGTAACAGAGGAGTATACTTTCTCGACAGATGGACTGGCAGCAGTAGTATCTGGTGTGGTAGGTGTAGTAGAAGCAACGGAAGGCATTTTTTTATTTCTTGAAGATATGTCAGCACTAGTAGATACAAAAGTTTTTAAGAATCAAGTAGACTAGTCAAAAAAAATAAGAGAAAAAGATGAATTGAATAAAGCTGGAGGTATAAGAAATTTATGAAATGAAATAAAAGAAATATAATAAACTAGAATGATGAAATAAAAAAGAGGAAATTAAAATTGATTGATTGATTGATTAATTGATTGAATAAACTAATGAAAGATTATAGGAGGTGATGTTGAGTTGGAAATATATAAATGTATAATAATATATATGGTGTGAGTGTAGAAATTAAGCCAATGAGTTTAAAGAGAATAAACTGCTTATATGATATATATGTTCTTTCTCTATTTTCTTTTAAATAAATAAATAAAAATATTAAGAAGAATAATAATAAAGAATTCTTACAGTTGATTAAAGAAATGCTTTTTTTAATATAACTTTTGGGGGAATATATAATTTGGCAAAAAAGTAACAATTTTCAAGGAAAGAATAATCAACAAAAGAAAATTTTTTTTTCTTCTTTTTTTTTCTCTGATTTCTTCTACATCAGGGAAAAATAAATTGAAAAGTTCAGAGTTTTTCTTACTGAAAGAACATCACTTAAAATATGTGAATGTCGATCCTTTCTTTCTTTCTTTCTCTTTGAAAAGTGTTGGTTATCTTGTTAATAATTGTTTAACTATTAAGTTATTCCTTTCTTTCACTTCTACCCATATTAAATATATCTTCAAAGTACTTTACTTCGAAGAAAACAAGCAACATAAAGTGGACTGGTTTTTCCAAAAACAAAAAAGTGGTGTAGTTAGTAGATGGTGGCGTGTGGGTTCTTGAGTGGGCGGTAGTGGGGAGAGCCGCCTTTGATAACCTCTTCTGAACACCAGGAACAAGGTGGCAGTTGCTTTTTTTTTCTTACAGGGTCTCAGATTGATTTGTTAGTCACCTTTCACCTCCGCTCGTTGACTGGTCCTCCAATTGAGGACAAATGGCACAAAATTGCAAAATTTTCACCTGAAAAATTTTTTTGAAATCGGAGAGCCAAAATCGTGGGAAACTTTTTTTTATTCTCTCTGATGCTGATGTATTCTTACGTAATATGTGAACTAGCTCTATACATTTTAAGAATAATATAATCATTATAATAATGATTATTTATCATTTGCTTCTTATCATGTTTGATATATTATTACGAGTATCACTATTCGAGTGTACTGAAGCCACTGAAATTTTCCCATTGTAGTTAACTAATTAAGAGCCCATGCAGCCCACTTTATTTGATGGATGGATGAAAAAGGATGGAAAAAATAAGCCAGAAAATAAATAAACTAAATAAATAAATAAATAAGCAAGTAATATTCATTGAAACTAAATTCCAGAAATATATATCTCCTTGATACTGTCATTTATTCATATATATACCAATTATAATGTCATTTTTTAGATTATTTTCTAAATTGATCAAGTTAAGTTTTATTTCCATTTTAATCTGGATTTTTTTATCTACTCAGGCAAAACACTTTTTCGATAGTGGAAATGATACCATCTTGAAAAATTCACAACTAACTAATTCTGAAGTTTTCTTCGTGATTGCTCATCCAGATGATGAAGTTATGTTTTTCGCGCCTACTGTCCATGAATTAGTTAGACCAGAACTTAATAACTCTGTTCACTTTATTTGTTTCAGTACCGGTAATGCTGATGGATTAGGCTCTATTAGATCTGATGAATTTTTCAACAGCGGTAGATTATATAACATCCCTCAAGAAAATTTAGTTATTATTGATGATGAAGCCAATTTCCCTGATCTGATGAACACTACTTGGGATTCACAACTTATTTCTCGAAAATTAGCTAAAATTGTCTTTGAAGAAACTAAATTGACTAAGAATATTATTAATTTCATTTCATTTGATGAGGTAGGAATTTCAAACCATTCAAATCATAAATCCCTTTATTATGGTACTAAAGCTTTCTATCAAAATATTTTATCTGATACTTTTGAGTCCAATACTATACTTTTGAAGGCAAAAGAATATCATTTGCAATTTTTCAAGTTAAAATCTTTTGGTCTTTTAAGAAAATATTCTTCAACATTTATTACAAATTATATATTATTTAAGAAAATATACTTGGGGAACATTCATGAACAAGCTGAGAAATATGTCACACAATTAATTAGTCCTATTAGCAAGTCTATTGATAATGCCGAAAAATCAGAAGTAGAAATTTTCAGTGATTTACCTCATTTAATTCTTTCTTTAGCCATCATGTCCACAGGTTATAAATCACAGATGGTTTGGTTCAGATGGGGGTGGGTTTTCCTTTCTCAATTTTTGAATTATAATACTTTAGTTTTAGTATCTTCTTCAACTACCACAAATTAAATTCGTCATCTTCCTCATCAAATTTTTGTTGTTGCTTTTCAAATAAATTGCTCTTCATCATAACATATTGTTTGGCCTTCTTGTTATATATACGATTTGATTTTAAATAATGTGCAATTAATTGTTTTCTTAATTGTGCATCTTCCAATGAATATATGCTTTCCATTCTCAATAATTCTATGTTTTTAAGTTCATCAACTGATGATTTTTCAATAGAAATGATTTTCTCAATTTCTTTTATAGCACTCTTTTTAAATGATGAAGTTCCATTTATTCTTGTATCATTTTGCAATTCCTCAGTTATAATATCCATCACAGATTTCCCATTTGGATCACTATGATTAATAAGATTTGAAACCTTGAACGATAATGTGTTTATTGTTAAACAGTAATTGAGATAAAAAATTTGATAATCCTGATTAGTACCATTAAGAATGTAATTTTTATATACAATTGGTAATTCTTTGATTAATTGAGATAATCTATTATCATTTCTCAAATAATTATAACGACTCTTTAAAATTGTCAAAGATTGATCTTTGGCTGGTACAGTTGAAATATACAAATTAAAAATATTATCAAGGATTTGAGTCTTTTCTTGTACAAGGGTTTCTTTAGCTGTCTCTACTTGAGCCGAAGTAATTGCCTTTGGATTTTTATTCATAGCTGCAATGATTCCATAAATGGTTTCGTCGGTTGGTATTTGATAATTGAATCTTGCCCATTTAAAAATTGCTGCCCAAACATGGTTAACATCTTTTTTGTTCCCAGAAAGTTGAAATTTATTGTCAAATTTTATGGCATATTCTATACCTTTTAAAAATTCATGATTGAATGAAAATGATATTATTATGGCCTCTATTAATTGTATACTTGGATAATTATTAATGTTAGCTGGAGTATCTTCGTTATTCGATAAATCCCAAGTTTGCTCAATATATTCTTGTAAAAGATCTAATTTCCCAGAATAACCAAGTCCAATAATAATATTTTTATATGTAGCTAAATTATTAGTTGCCAGCTTGGTTTCAGTGAGAAATTGTAATAATAATTCGTCAGTATCGATTTCAAATGGAATTTTGCTAGCCCATGGAGATTTAGATGATACTTTAACTAATTTTTCAATTCCAGAGTTAACTTTTTGTTGCTTTTCTTCTCCTTCGCCTTTATTGCTTTGATATTCGGTTTCGGTAGTAACAGCAGGGACTGTCCCATTCTTACGGAAAACCATTGGATATTTCCACAATTGAGGCATTGCATTATTCAAAACTTTTAATTTTAAATTCCAGTATTGAACTAAATCACCTTCTGAAGCTTTATCATTTAATTTTTTAAATAACATGTTGACCTTCTTCAAATTAAAATTTCTTGCCTCAGCGAGTAATAATATTTTCCAATCATTAAAGCTCAACTTATCAGTGATTTTACTGCTCTTTTCTCCAGCAGTTAAAATTTTTCTTAAAATGATTAAGCATTGGTTTTTTACTCTATGATATTTAGCAAATTGAACTCCGACATCTAAATATTGGTCACTAATATAATTTTCTTGGGTGATTTTCTTAGTTGCCCTTAGTTCATTATTACTCCAGTTTAATGAATCAGAGAGTCTTTTATAATAATTATGGAAATCATAGACTTTTAATAATATTGTTCTAAATTCGTCATATTCTAATCTATTGAAAAGGTCTTCGTTATTAATAAGGGCATTGATTTCGGATAATGTCTTCATATTTAATTCGTTATTACGAGCATTATTAGATGGTGATATATTTAAATGCGACATAATATCACTTATTTGTTTTCGTCTACTATATTCAAGTTTTCTATAATATTTTCTGTTATTGATTGTTTTATGATGATTCACTTCTTTAGCAATCTTTGCAAGATACTCTTCAACATTAATTTCTGGTCTTAACCTGCCATCACCGCTGTTGTTAACTATTGATTGTGGTGGTGGTACCCCTGTGGAAAGTGATCTCTTGTGACAGCTGGTTAAACAAGTAACCACCGACCTAGAAAGTTTTAAATTAGGCATTTTTGTAAATGGTCTTCGCAAAACTCTGCTCTTAAAGAACCTTTTTTTTTTCTATTCTTGTTTCTTATCGATCTCCTATGTAAGTAATCTCGATGATCTTTATGGACGTTATTTTAAAAAAAATTTTCCATTGAAAAATTCAAATAAAAAAAAATTCCCAAGAAAAAAGGAAAAACTTAATTTTGCCTATATCGACCCTCCGCCAATCATTTTTCAGTATATTTTTTCACTCTAAAGATATTTTATTAACATTATCTGACATAATTTCTATTTTATTAAACTCATTAACTTCGTAATACACATTATATAATGTATAATACAAATATAGTATATATCCATGTATTTTAATTAATTACATAATATCCGTAGTAGTAGTAGTAATAGTATATATATATTCTGATTTTGCATTTTGATTTTTAATAATTAGAAAAAATTCATTACAATTCTTCTAGTGATTCAAGTTCAAAATCTGCATCTTCTCTATGTTCAGTATCATCTTCTGATACACGTAAGCCACGTTCATGAGATGATGATGGCATTTGTATAGGATTGCTTTCTAAATGAGAATAGTCAACACTTCTACCGCTGGCATTGCCAATGTTTGAAGCTGCTGAGTACTTATCAACCCCTACGAGTTTAAGGTAAAGTTCAAGAAGTAATAATAACCAAAATATAATCACAAATGATGCTGAAACTAAGATCATAATATAAGATGAATGATCTGCACCTAAATCTTTAACAAGAACTAATTGTTCTTCAGTGGCCCCCATAAACATAACTCCAGAAGTGACTAAGAAAAGTGGAGCAAGGTATTGAGTTGAAAGAATTTTACCAGGTTCATATCTAGCATCTCTTAATAAGAATGCAACTTCAATGACTCTTGAAAACCCAGCGGCCATTAACGAAAGACCAAAGAATTTATGCACCATAGTACTGATAACTAATTTTTGGGTATGTACACTCATGGCCCAGCCAGTGACAACAATGACCAAGCCTGGTATAACATTTCTATGACCATCTTTAGAAAGCCACATACCTACCATACCCATACACCACCAAATTATACCCATAGCAGTATGCTGATAATCACCATGAGACCAACCTTCTCTACCCCATCTATGTTCAGTCCAAGTGTTAATGAACCCCCAAATTGTAATCACTAAAGAATCCCAGAATTCTTGTGGGTATTTAGCATTACTATTTCTGAACCAAGGAATTGTTAAAATCAATAATAAAAAGAATCCATAAAATACAAATGCTGATCCCATAATACCGTGGGCTAAACATTGGCCAGTGTGATTATTCTGCTCATCAGAGTAACAAAATCCAAATAGGGCAACCACTGCAAAGCAAGATTTAAACCAGCCAGTTAGCACACAGAGTATTGATAATGTACGATATATCCCAGTTAAAGCCTTATCACCATATTTTGAAATTGAATCACTTTTGCGGATTGAATTAGGGAGGTATTTACTACCGGATAAAATTAATCCGAAAAAAGTAGTACCAGCAAATAGAAACAATAAAAACCAAGCAGTTCCTCTGGAAGTTCTATTTTCATGGCCATTAGAATCGTTAAATCTGAAAAATAATGCCTCGAATAACGCATAGACAGTTGCAAGAATATGGATATTAGCCGCAATTATTACACGATCAGCAAACGCAAGCACGACTGCTACAGATGGGAACACCATTAACAAAAATACAGTGAAAATCCAATGGAATGTGTCCCATAATATATTTCGTTGATATTCGCCTGATGATCCGGATGCTGGTGATGTTGTTTCATGTGATTCTTCACCGTCATCATCGTCTTCACCATCATGGGCTGTCACCAAAGCGATAAACAATAATATTGACATTAGCGTTAAAATCAAAGACCTATTAATTTTAATCATTTTATATTGAAAGTATTTCTTCTTTGATTTATATAATTGTCTAGAAACGAAAAAGTTAATCAATAAATATGATAGTAAGAATACTTTGAGCAAAAATTTCCTACAGAGGTAGTAAAAGTTATCAAATAAATAATACATTTTTTTGATAAAAAAGAAATTTCAAAAAATAGAAAAAAAATTAATTTTTTTATTTCTAGTCCCTATTCAAATTATAGTAGGCCCACAATCAAAAAAAAAAAAAAATAAAAAATAAAAGCGAAAATCGAAAATCGAATGACATAAATGATTAATTATAAGATATGCTCTCATTATGTATTACTCTCATTTTTTCTTTCTCTTTCTTTATAATCCAATAAGTTGTTGTGAACGGAAATAAGATATTGTATATATCTCAATAAATATAGTATTATCTTAATTTGGTATTCTTCTTCTTCTATATATTGGCATGCAAGATGGGGTGGTATTGGCAAATATTCGCGCATTGCTTGGGTTTGGATGGGTGCCTCTAGGCGGTGTGGGTGTGCGTAGCATAACTTCAGCCCTTTTTTGATCTTGTTTTTTTTTTACCTAATAAAGATCTTTAAAAAATAAAAATCTAAAATAAAAAGATGAGATAGCGGATATTCTTTTCAACCACAAGATATGTATCTATTGTATTATAAAATAAATTATAAAATTATTACCTATGAGTCTTCAAGAAGCTCATGAATTGTCACAATTGGCAGAAGATTTAGCATCCCGAAAGAAATATTTAAAAGCCAGTGAATCATGCGAAGAGGCAACAAAGAAATTTGAAAAAGCGTTAAATGAAGTTAAGAAAGAAGGGATAATTGATCAAGATGTCATTAAAATAATACAAGTATTAATAGATGAGCATCGTAAAAAATCCATATTATTTAAACTTCAGCATAAATTTTTTGTTAAATCAGAGCTTGAAAAGAAAATGAAAAAGAAAGAGGAAACTCAAGCAAATAACAATCTTAAAGAGTATGATCGTAAAGAATTACTATCGACGTTTTTAAATCAGAAAAATTCTAGAAATATTAAAGCCTTGAATAATCCAGAAAATGGGAATAATATGATTGGTGATTATAGTATAATCCAAGAAAATGAAACAATAATAGACCCTGCTACTGATAAAGATATTAATATTGGAATATTGAAGATATTTGATGGTCTTCTGGTTAATCCTAATAATGACACTATTGGTATCAATGAGGAAGATGAAACACTCCCCGACGTGAATTCTGATATGCTTAATAAGAAAACTAAAGAAGAATTAATAATGGAAAATGAACAGTTGAAATTGAATTTATTACATTTAAATCGTAAATTTGGGAAATTCATGAATAATAATTTAGTGTTAATTGATAAGGCAAAATTTCATAGAAATATCACCGATTATATAAATCAACACTTACAAAATAATATTGAGTCTTTGTCATCAGCAACAACTAGTAACAACAATATATTATATTCAAAGAATTCAAGAAGTCCCTTGGCTCTTAGCAATCAAATAATGTCAGAGAAAGAAGCTGAAATTACAAAATTGCAACAAATATTACGTGGATACGAATATCAACTTCAAAAATTAAATAAAGATCTTCTGCATTCAAATAAAGAGAAAACTATGATCACTAATACTTTGAAAGAATTGAAAAATAATAATGTCAATGTCACCACTAATTCTACCATCAATAATAATAGCAGCAATAATAATATAAGACCTGGGAATATTGGAATTGGTAGAGGTCAACTAACAAGTAATTTAAATCGCCAATTGAATGAAAGGTATGGGGTGTTTTCTAATCCAATTTCTGGTAATTTATCACCTAATAATAATAACAATAACAGCCTTAACAACAACAATATAGTATCACGTTCAAAGACATCTAATTTACGTAATAATCTAGTGATACAAAGTGATAATGATGACGATGATGATGATGATGACGATGACGATGATGATGAATATTATAGTGAATATGATGAAGAAAGCCCGATGCCTGGAACCTACTACACAAGACAGAATAATAACAAGAATAATGGTAAAACCCTAACTAGTCCTGGTGGATATAATGATAATGGATTAAATGTTTATATGTAATTGATTTATTTTTTAAATATCATTTTGCTTTTCAGCAATAAGTGCTACTATTGTAAAAAATATTTAATAACTTTTAAATACTGCTGTATATAATCAGCATAATGTATTGAAAATAAAAAACCGAAATAATAAAAAATAATAGAAAGACCCCAAAAAGCAAATAAAAAAAATAAAAAAAAAAAAAATAGATAAATAAAAAAAATTGTAAATAGATAATTAAAGAAAAAGAAAATTGTATTTATATTCTCTTTAATATAATTGTTTGAATTGAGGGACTCTGAAAATAGGACTTAAAGTCATATCAACATCAAATTTAGGCGGTTGGCGACTTTCAATAGTAGCAGTAGAACTAACGTTACTTTGAGATTTCAAAAGATTTGTACTTTCACCTGGAACGCTTTCGAAAGCATTTAATCCAATGCGTTCGTCTTTATTACTATGAGAGAAAAATTGAACATCTCTTTTAAGTAATTCATTAAAAGGCTGCACATATTCGTTCACAATATTAACAAATGTTTGATATTTCTCACTATTATCAGTTTCTAACGATGGGAAAGTAAATTCATCAATATTTGAAGTATTAGTATCAATTCCATCAAGTTTTAACACTTGATTAGTGTATCTTAAAAAGCAACTGACTTTAAACTCTTCAAACCATAAAGATCGAAGGTTATTATTGTAAATGCGATCAACAGACCTAGTCAAAGAATTCTTGACTTTGTTTTGAAATGGAACTAAAAGATTAATAAAATTCAAAATACGTTGATAGTTAGATATTAAAGTCTTAATAACTCTTAATTCATTAAGTAATTCTTCATGATGTTCTAAAACTGTAGCAGTTTGGCTAATTACTAATTCTTGAGCATCCTGATAACCTGTAATCACTAAATTACTGATAAATGGACTTTGCGTGTCAAACAGTGATGAACATTTATACAAAGCACCAAAATAATTAATTGAAAATACCCAATCATCAATTTCTTTCATCAGTGAACAATGGAACAACCCTTTGTGATAAATCTTATTAGCTTTTGGATTCTTCTCCCAATCAGAACTTACCTGCAGTTCATTATTAGTATCAGAAGATTTAGACCCATGGGCTAAATTACTGTAGCAAATGTAAAACCCATCATCACCCTTGTACTTGTGTTTATAAGCAAAAAGATTAGATGCCGGTATTACCATTTCTAAATCACTAGATGGTGATTGAAGGAAAAATGATGAAGAATAAACCCTCACTCTTTTATATTTATATTCCTTTTCAGCAGTAGTATCTTCCTCTTCTTCTTCTTCTGGTTTATTTTCACATGATTCCTCTACTGTAGTTGTGTCAGTAGTAGTAGAAACTTCAGTGGATAATGAATTTTTATCATTTGGTGCAGCATGATGATTATCTTCTTCTTCAATTTCAGTCTCATATTTCGCTAATAAATCCCAATTAATGTTTTTAAATAAGAAAATTCCAAAACTTGTCAAAATTGCAAAATATTTCTTCCAACTGAAATTAACGCCATCATATAATTTTTGATTATTAAAAGATCTAGATCTTCTTTTGGATTTGTTTTTAGTTCGCTTTGAAATAAAACTACTTTTCAATTCTTGTTTGTAAACAGTTCCAATTTTATAAATCCTCACAAATAATGGTATCCCTTCCATGTCACGAATATCTTTACTAGAAATCTTCTTAAATTTCTTCTTGGTATCCCCTTGTTGCTCTTCTGAGTTTTCAGAACTATTTTTGGTATTTTTAATCATTGAGTATTTATTTAAACGTACCATTGAAGAAATATCTTCAGGACAATCCAATTTCAAAATATTTTCCGGGTGCGGATCTTGCATGAATGTTTTAATTCCAGTTAAGAATTTTTCAGATCCTTCCATGAATGTTAAATTAAACGCTTCGATTTCTTTAGTGAATGGATTATATTTAAAATCTTTATCATCCAAATGTATATTAGAAGCAATAACATCATCTAAAGTTTCAAAACCATATGGATTAAGCCATTTACTAGTTGAGAATACCCCGCCTCCTTGACTCTTATTTTTTTTTTGAAATGTAGTCGCCGCCGTACTCGCGGACGTCGTACCATTATTATTATTATTATTATTATTATTATCATCATCAAGAAGACTGTTATCTCCACCACTAATTGCAGGTATTGATAAATAGCTACCACTGTTATTAATAGATCCGCCATTATTACTATTGCTGGAAATTGAACCAGAACGATCATTATTATTCGATTGACCAATGAGTGTATCTATTGAAACTAAAGAAGAAATAATTGTATTTTCATAAAAATATTCAATGAGCTCTTTAGTGAAAAGATTGAATAAAAACCCATGATCTTCAAATTCACCATTATAATAAGCATCAGTAGCGCTGCTGTTACCAGCGCCAGCTGAATCTTGAATATGACGTTTCCTTTGATCATCTTTTTTAAAATCTTCAATGATAGACACGAAATCAGTAAGTTGCATTTTAATTTTATTGTTCTTATTGAAGTGATCAGTTTGTAAAGCTAAAAGCACAAATAATAAAGTGTAAACTTCCGAAACTGAAGAGAAAATTGACATGTGTTTACAGTCTTGGAAATATTGCGAATTCTCGAGTCTATGGTTAATTGAAATATGTTTCAAGAATTCTAAATTGATGAAATAACTATAACTGAACCCCAACACATCAAGAATCAAATCAATTTTTTCAGTTTCGTTTGGTAATTTATTGAAAAATAAAAATTGTCTGAATATTAAATCTATTGGTAAGCATAAAACCCTATTGATGTTCAGATTGATATATTCTGGATCGCATAAACACTCATAAAATTCAGAGTCTTTTAAAGATTCTTGAACAAATTCAGTTTCTTTACCCTCAAGAATATCAAAAGAGGATGCAGCTTTATGATTCAATGAGAACAGTGATTGTTGCTGGTTAATTCTTAAAGCGTTTAAAAGTCTTTCGTTTCGAAGTTTGAGGAAATCTTTTTGTGGGAAAACATATTTTTCACCATAGTATAAATCTAAGAAATAAATATACATGTATAAATAAAGACATGAAGAGTAAAATTCATTTGAAGTTTCTTTGGCAAAAGTTCTTTCTAAATATGGACCATCTACTTTATTATATGTGATGTTTGAACTTGTGCTATATTTAGCCACCGTAATATTAGAACATAAAATATCAACGACTTGATAAGAATATCCAGATTCTATTAATGTTGTTAAATATGTTAAAACTGTGTCGTCAGGCCTTGGTGCCGATGGTTTATTATTTCTAGATGATATTTGTTGTTGACGTTGTTGCTGTTGTTGCTGTTGTTGTTGTTGTTTTTTAGTAGTCAAATTAATTCCAGAATAATTTGAATCGTTATATAATTTGAGCCCTAATCCAAGACCAGTAATTTGTTTCTTAATAGAATTAGCTCTAGATCTACCCGTAGTAGCAGCAGGTATCGAATCAGTAGATTTCTCGAGTAAATCACTACCATCACCAAACAAGAAGTCTGCACCATGAGTAGGGATAGTGGTATCAGATTCTCTAGCATTCACCACATCTAAACTATGATTATTCATTAAAGATCCTAAAGTACGACTTCTACGACGGCTCATCTTTCTAGTAGGTCCCATAGTACCACTTAGATTAGGAGAAGCTGTAGCCGTAGCAACTCCAGACATGGTGTCAATTGAAGGCATAGTAGCCAAAGAAGAAACCCTTGACAGTTGAGTGAATGGGGTTTTAGTTAACGAAAGAAGTGGAGACGCTGGTTTAGAAATAGATAATTGAGACACTGATAATTTAGGAGTGAAAAGTGAAGAAACACTACCACGATGAGATGCAGGATTAGACCCTTGTCTGGAACTAGTACCAGAAGATATTTGACGTTCATGCACTGAAATCTTTGGAGTATTTGAACTATTAGTACCAGCAAGATTCAAAGAATTAGAACGGTTACGATTTTTAAAGTTTGAACTTTCATCTTTAAAATCTTCTTCATGTAAAGAACTTCTAGCAGATTTGAATTTACTATCAGGAGAAGAATCGAAAAGCATTGATAAAGTCTTTTGACGAAGTCTTGATAACGGAGATAAAGGATTAGATGGTATAAATTTTCCATCCCTTGAATTTTTCTTTGAATAATCAGAAGAAGATCTTCTAGATGAAGTGTTGCTATTATTATTATTACCAATGATCAAAGAATCCAAATTAGGAGATAAGAGATTTAATGATGAAGGTTTATTCTTTCTGAATAAATTCATAGATTTAGTCGCATTATTACTGGTATTGCTTTTCGAAGTTTCATTAAGGGATGGCTCTGGTTCTGTATCGTATAATATTTTTGCATTGTTTACTCTATGAAGAAGTAAATAATCAGACATTAATTTTTCTTCCTCTTCACGATTACTAGACTCACTGGCTGTACTGGCAGCGGTACTGGCAGTATTACTATGAACTTTTGAAATATAATAACCAAAATCTAAAACATTGTTATTGGGTGTGTTATTTTTAGAAATTTTTTTAGTTAATTCATGACCGTTGGGGAATAACGTTTTATTGATATGTTGAATATCACTACGATCATATTCAAAACTTGACACTGACCCATTAGGAGAATTAAAATGGTTTTCATTAGGTTTGATATGATTCATTTCAATGTCGCTTTTACTATTATGATGATATTTACCGGAATATTGTAAAGACGGTTTTAGGTTTGCAGTACCATTAGAAGGATTAATGTGTTGTTGAGGTTGCTGTTGATTATCAGGGAGTATTAAATTTACCGAAGAATGTCTAGAATGAAGAGGAGTTAAGAATTCTTCAATTTCAGAAGATTTACGATGGAACGAAGTATACCAAGAAGAATGTTGATCATTAATTGAGTTTGGCGATGATGATTGGTTACCACCAAGTTTAATCTTAGACGCTGATAAGTTTTCATAATGGTGTATTAATGTTGATGGTTCATCACCAGTCAGTTCTTCAATAGTTATCACTGGAGAAGGTCTAGAAGCTGAAAGATGTGGTTTATCACTACTAAAATTAAGTTCGGTATTAGAAAACATATTTGCAGATATTTTATCTAATTCATCATAATGATGATTAGTATTATTCTTCTTTTTGTTATTCTTCCGTTTCGTGAGTTTCCTCGAAATTAATTTAGAAAATTTATCATTAGCATTATTATTAGAGTTATTATTATTGCCATTGATGTTTTCATTGGTTATAATATACAGTTCCGAATCGTTACCACTTTGATCAATATTATTATTGTTTGTGATTTTATTTTTGAATTTTGATAGTTTCGACCGTTGTTTGTTAATAATATCCAATTTATTATTATTATTGGAATTGTTATTATTTGTTTCCGAATCCATTATGAATCATTTATTTCATGATATGTGAAGTATTGTATATTGAACTCATTGAGCTTTCCTCGTGGTAAATAAATAAGAAAAAAACAGTGGTAAAAAAAATTAGTGGTGATATTCCCACTCAAGATAGATGAAATATAAAAGGAGACAAAAAAAACTGGCTAAGTGCTAAATCCAAGACCAAAAAAAAGAGAAGAAAACAAAACAAAACAAAATTATTATTCAAAGAGTGATTTTATTAATATTTTAGTATGGTTCTTAATATAGCATAGTATCTTTCTTCTTTTGTTAGTCAGTATTGATTGAGTCAAAACAGTTTTTTTATTTTTTGAATAATTTTTTTTACAAAAAAAAATGGTAGAAAATGAATAAAATGTAAAAACAATAATAAGAAACAAAAAAAAAAAAATGATGTATGGGTGGTGGGAGCCGGCCGCCGCTGCTGTTGCTGCGGTTGCTGTTGCTGCGGTTGCTGCTGCTACAAATAAATTTTACTACTAAAGGGTGAAAAAAATTAGGATTAAAACCAAGAAATAATTATACAACAAATGGGTATATGTCTCACAATAATAATAAAAAAATAGACTAAATAGAAAAAAAGATAACAAGGATTATTATATATACAAAAATCTGATTGGAATGAAACAACAAAAGTAAAAAAAGAGAGCAGGGAAAATCAATATACAAAAATTTTAAATTTTCTTTTTAAACTTATCCGTTATATCCTATGACATATTTTAATATGCGGAGATGGATAAAGAAGATAAAAATTTTCATTGCTGTCTCAATCGATCGATGAAGGAAAGAGCTCACCTCGCCTTGCTTGGAATAACTGAGATTGACTTTTTCATTCCATTTTTTTAATTGTTGTTTTTTTTTTTTTGGCATAAAGCGTTAGCTGGCGGTATTTATAAAAACCTCATTGATGAGGTTTTTTTTCTTTGGTCGTGGAAAGTCACTCTATACAATAACTATTGATTTATATAGATAGATACCAGTATCATCATTATTATAGCTTAAAAATGTACAATGTGTCTCATCTTATTAAAGTAAAAATGCCGTGAATATATTATATAAAAAATATATAGTGTTTCTTTTCTGTATGTAATTTAACGATCGAGTCGTTGCTGATAAGTACACAATACGGCTGTGCAAGGGGGTTAAATGTGTTTGTTTTTGTATTAGAATAAGAAAATAATTATTTTGTAATTTTTCAAACTAAACCACAAATTAATTAAAAAGTTGGATCTATGTGTGAAATAATATTCGATGAGTTCATGTGCTTATATTTGATTTTATATTATTCTTTAGGTACCATTTTATTTGCGAAATTAGGTGCGATATCCGATCTTTTTATAGTAGTGCTTTAAAGTATATGTAGTATATAACAAACAAATGAACAATTATAGTGACATAAAATTCCAATTATAGCAGTCTCCATCTTGATCACAATCAATACAGTTAAATATTAATTTCTAGCATGATTTTAATAATATTTTTTTTTTTTTTTTTGGAAAATAAAGTATTTTTTTATTTTTAAATATTTATTTCCTTACCATAAACAAAAAAAAAAATGTTTATTAAGCAAGAAAACAAAAAACAAAAAACAAAAAACAAAAAACAAAAAAAAAACCCAATTTATATATTGTATTAATTATTAAATACTCACAGATAAATTATTTTAAAAATAAATATTTTTCCTTAAATTGTAATTCAATATTTAAAGAAAGCACTAATCTGCTTATTTAATCATCATGTTCAAAAAAATATAATAATAAAATGCACAACCATCGTTGTTTATAAAAATCAATACCACGTGATCATGGCATACAAAACAGAAAAAAAGAATAATAATTAAAAGAAAAGAAAAAATTTAAAGAGGCAAATAGAGAGGTCATCATGATAATATATTATAATATTGTTGCCTTTTAATTCAAAAAAGAGAAAAAAGATAACTATGGATCGACAAAATATGGCGCAGAATCAAGCTGCGACTTTCCTATTTATTTTTGGATTTATAATGTTAATGACGAAACTTCAAGATGATTTATTTGAAAACCAAGATCAAGTTAGAACTTATTTAGAAGAACAAAAAAGATTCAACTCAATATTGAAAAATTCAACGTATTCTTCAGGGTATGGTAATATAACTGGATTTAGATTATCATACCAAGATTCTTTAGAAAATAGAAACATTTCTGAATACCCATTCCCGGATCGAGATTATACCCATTTTGAAGAGAATCAAAACAATTCAATATTACCAAATATAATAAGTGATTATGCAGCTAATCAAGTATGGCAAACACAAGAAGACAATCAAAGATTATATTTTAGAAATATTTCTGGGATTTATAGAGGTGAATTTTTCAAGAAAACTGAATATCAAAATTTCTCAGAAATTGATATGCCATTACCTGAATATTTATACACTTATTCTCCAATACTAGGACCTAGTGATGGAGATGAAGATGAAGATAATCAGTCAATCGATATTAACCAACAAAAGCAAGAAGTAGTACCAGTAGTCGATGAAGGTACAGGTCTTGGGGATGATATATATTATGGAGAACAATATAGATATCAAGAACAATTAATGTACAATACGAAGAAAATCGGGAATATTAGTGAGATTGAACACGGAGGTAAAATAGTAGTTGAATTAGCATCAATGGCAAATAGACCAAAATTGAATTATACCGATATTTTACCAATCCATGCGGAAATAAACATTAAAGATTTTAAAGAAGAAACTGATTTTAAGTTAGATGTTTATGGAGTATACTTTCCAGAAGAAGGTAATATGTTTATGTTTACTAAATCAGCCAAATTTGAAGCTTTTTACGCGATGCCTCATTTATTATTAAACCAACAGAAATATTCTAAAGTTAAACGATACATTGAAAATTTATTGAAAATTATTAAAGAAGAAAAAACCCACGAGGATAAAGAGTCCAAGATGACAATTCAGAAGTTACAAACCGAAGTTAGAATGGCTAAACAATGTGAATATTTAGGCTATTTGAAAATGCAAGAGGCTCCTAGTGACTATACCCAAGAAGATATTGATTTAATTGAATCAGAGATTATGAAACCTCTTGGTAGACCAATTAAACCAATACCCGAATTTGAAATTTCAAAAGCAATTTTCTATTCACCAGATTGTGCACAAGCATTTGCCATTGGGGATAAAGAAGAAGTAGCAGGTGGTCTTAAGGGGAAAAGTTTTCCATTATTAATAAAGCAAATGAAGAAATTTTATGTTTTCGTAATGTTTTTAACATTCATGCAGATTTATTTATTAATAAGACAAATGAATCTTACAAGGACTCCGTCAAGAATTTCGAAGATTAGTAGTGGGATGATGTCAATGATGATCATGTATGATGCAGTAGGGATGCTCACTTTAATCTGTGAATATTTATTTTTGAATGAAACGTACGTTGTATTAGTTTGTTGTGTGATTATGTTAATAATTTTATGCTTTATATTTGGAATACGTTATTTAGTGCCGATTCAGGTATCCCAAGCCAACGAAAGACCTTTAGATTTATGGACAGCTCTTAGAGGAAGACCTAATGATAATGAAGAAACGTTACCAGTTGCAGCAACAAATGATACTACTACCACACCGCCAGGAGATGAAAGAAATATTGCGGTGCTGGCATATATTGGATTAGTAATGCCAGCAATATTTACAACATTTGTGATACACACAATTAAAAGGTATCCAGTGAATGCAAGGGCAATTGGAGAAATGATAATATTAATAGTAATGAATTCATATTGGTGGCCTCAAATCACGAGAAATATCATCAAGGGAACTAGACAATCAGGCATAACCAAAGAATTCATGATTGGAACGTCAATAATCAAATTATCGCCAATATATTATTTATTTAATAATGAAAATAATATTTACAATCATCACAAAGATATTCGAGTGATTATAGCATTAGCAATGTGGGTAACGATACAATTGATAGTGATGTATTTACAAGAGAAATTAGGGCCAAGATTTATGATGCCTAAGGTGATGTTACCAAAAGTTTATGATTATCACCCTAAATTATTAAAAGGAGATTTAGAAAGTGGGTTTGGTATAAATTTTGTTAAGCAGGAGTCAAATACTACAGGAGGAGGGGTGTACAAAGTAGATTGTGCCATTTGTATGACTGATGTTGAAATCCATAGCCATATCCATGGAAAAGGGAACAAAGTGGCGGATGAGAGATTATTATTAGAAACAGAAGACGACGAAGAAATAGGAGGAGATGCAGAATTTATGGTAACACCATGCCGTCATATATTCCATACCGAGTGTTTAGAAAGTTGGATGAGATATAAATTGCAATGTCCAGTATGTAGAAATCCATTACCACCGACGTAAAAAAAGGCTCAAGAAGGTTGGTAATAATCTAAGTTAAAAGTTATTTTTATTATTAGTGTTAATAAGTATTATATAAATAGTAAATACATACATACGTAGTAAATGAAAACGAAATAAATGAAACTTGAACCAATAGGAATATTGTATTACAAAGAGGTAAAAAAACAAAACAAAAAAAAACACTCAAAACAAAATAAGCAAGCTGGTAGGTTTGGGATCTAATATGGCAATTGAGCAAGGGGAGGGAGGGGCTAGCATGTCCATCCAGGGGACTAGCTAGCAGTAGTAGTAATTAATAACAGATAAATTTTAAAATCTAATCTCGAGCTAAGCTAACTTCCACTAACCACTAATAGTAATAAAGTATATAAAAGGAACGCTTTAGCCGCTCTTTACAAATTATTTACTTTCTTTTTCGTAGTAGAAAATTTCCTAAAACAATCAAAAGAGACAAAAACTGTAAAAAAAAATAACTCAAAAATCCAGAAGCCCAAATCCTTGGTATACTTTGAAATTGCCAATGTAAAATACCACAGTAATACTATTCATTTTTTTCAGCGGGAAAAAAAGTGCCGTAGAGTGGATTAGCACATTATTATAGGGGAAAAGGAAATAGAAAAGAAAAAGGAAAAAGAAAAGGAAAAAGAAAAAGGAAAAAAGAAAAGGAAAAAAAAAGAAAAGGAAAGCCAAACCAGCGAAAATAATAAAACAATTGAGGGAAAAATCAAGCTGTTTATTTCATTCTCTATTATTATAACCAGCGATAAAACAATATTGAGAAATTGGCAATCGTTGTTTTGTAGGTAGCAAAGTTTTTGAAATAACAGAAGATGAAGAAAGGGCAGGAAAAAAAACAAAAAAACAAAAAACAAAAAAAAAAAAAAAACCAAATCCTAGATGAAATACATGGATATTATAATATAAATAATAAAAAAAAGAAAATATCACAGAGAAAAGTGTCAATTTGACAAGCCAAAAGCACTAATAGGCAGCTCTAAGCAGTGTCGTGAGAGAAGAAATATTATTATATGCAATCTAGAGCGAGTATATGTGCATCCAAGCATGATCCACATTGAGAGAGTCAACAGAGCAAGGTAAAAAAAAAAGAAAAAACAAAGAGAAAAAAAAATTTTCTTTTTTCTTTTTTTTTATCCTAGAAAGAAAGTCGCTACGGTATCTCTTTACCGGTTGATGATAATCATTTCGCCCACACAAGTAATGTCCGGATACAAGCAGTTCCAAGGAAGAAGACAAAAACTGTCAAAATGAGAAATTTCCTTCTGGCTTAATAATGGCATAGATTTTTATTCTCCTATATCTTGTTTTCTTTTCTCTTTCTTTTTCTTGTCTTTTTCTTTTCTTTTTATTATTAGTATGCTATTGATTACTCGGCGAATTGGTCTATATCTATTTCTAATAAAAAAGGGAAAAGGTATCGCAAACACAGAAAGAATCAAAAACATAAGAAAAGTACTAATAGTAATATAACTATAGTACTTCTGATACATCTGAGTAGTTTTTCATTTTCATTACTGGTGCGATATGTGCGATATCCAATAAGATCAAAAAGTTGTCTAAAAAAATCAACACATAAATAACGACGACGACAACAACAACAACAACAACAACAAATAAGCTAAGTAAGCATTTTCCAACCCCTCTCTATAAGTAAAAGATAAAAAATTTTTGTTGGTCTATTTTTGCGTTATTAATTTCTCGCGGATTAATCAGGCCGAAAGCCAATATGTATAATATATGTATATTTTATTCAAAAAATTTTTTTCTTTTTATTTTCTTCTTTTGATTAGAAATTTAAAGTTTTTTGTTTTTATCGAAGAAATTCAAACTTTATTCCAATTTGTCTTTTTTTTCCATTTTTTGTATGTGTTTTCTACCTCAAATAATTAACTTTTTGTTTATTTTATCAACATCAATCAATCATGGATAAAAAAAAATATATAACTCATTATTATGTATTATTTATTTACTATTACTATTTGTTTATTTTTATTTGTTAGTCTACATTCGTAGTTCAAAAGATATATATAAATATTTGCAATTTTCCCACTTTTTTGTAAAATTTATTTGTTTGATTTTTGTTTATTCGTTCTTCTTCTTTTCTTTTTCCTCTTGTTTCTCTTCTTCAATCGCAATTGTCTTATTTGATCTTTCTATCATCTACATATTACTATTATAGTCTATACTTTCTTATATTCTATATATTTTAATACCCCCTTTACTTAATTCTCTTCTAACAAATACAGAGTATTATATTAAATCTTTACCTATATTTTATATAATATTTCATATTTCAAATATATCAATTTCGTTCAAACAATTTTTTTTTCAATTATTCTTAATCACATAAAAACCAAAAAAACCAAAAAAATATAATAATAATCTTTTTCTATTTCTTAGAACTTTAATCAAATATGCCTTCTCCATACGAAAATCAAAAGAGTAATTCCTCTTCTGATTCTCTTAATTCCGAGAATTCTGAAAAAGTCGAAACTTTTACTCCAGCTGCTTTGAAACAAGATAACAACAACAACTTGAGTGGTTTATCTAAGATTTCTTCTAGAATCTCTCAACGTTTCTCTAGATCTTCTGATGTCGAAGCTCAATCTGAAGAAGCTATCTTTGCTAACAATTTACAACATGCTCTTTCTAACCCTGATGCTGTTAGCAAAATTCAATCTTTAGCAAGAACTTTATCTAGAAGAACCAAGAAGCAATTAGATCATTTTGAAATTAATGACGATGATTTCGATTTGAAATTATTATTAGGTTATTTACAATCTAAATCTTTAGAACAAGATATCGAATCTTCTGCCTCTGGTATTGCCTTCAAGAACTTAACCGCTGTTGGTAAGGATATTTCTGCTGCTTATGCTCCAACTGTCAGTGAAATGCTTCGTGATATGGTCCACTGGCCAATGAAATGGTTCAAGAAAGACAGCACTGGTCTCAGAAACATTATCCACAATTTTGCTGGGGTCTTGGAAGCTGGTGAAATGTGTCTTGTTCTTGGTAGACCTGGTGCTGGTTGTTCTACCTTACTTAAGTGTGTCAGTGGGGAAACTAGTGAATTAGAAAGTGTTGAAGGTGACTTCTCTTACGATGGTCTTTCCCAACACGAAATGATGTCTCGTTTCAAGGGTTACGTTATTTACAACCCGGAATTGGATGTTCATTTCCCTACTATTTCTGTTAAGGAAACTATTGATTTTGCCCTTAAGACTAAGACTCCAAACAAAAGAGTTGATGGGTTCTCAAGATCTCAATATGTTGATAACATGAGAGATCTTTGGTGTACTGTTTTCGGTTTAACCCACACTTATGCTACCAATGTTGGTAACGATTTCGTTAGAGGTGTCTCTGGTGGTGAACGTAAGCGTGTGTCCATCGTTGAAGCTCTTGCTTGTTCCGCTTCTTTATACTCTTGGGATAATGCTACTAGAGGTTTAGATGCTTCTACTGCTCTTGAATTCACTCAAGCTATCAGAACTGCTACCAATATGTTGAATAACTCTGCCCTTGTCGCTATTTATCAAGCTGGTGAGAACATTTATGAATTATTCGATAAGGTTACGGTTATCTACTTGGGTAAACAAATTTTCTGGGGTCCTGCTGAAAAGGGTAGAGCTTATTTCGAAAGAATGGGTTACTTTAAACCAAACAGAATGACTACTCCTGAATTTTTAACTGCTGTTACTGATCCAAATGGTAGACTGGTTAAACCTGGATTTGAAGGCAAAGTTCCTGAATCTTCCGAAGAGTTTGAACAATACTGGTTGAATTCTCCTGAATATCAAGAATTAATGGATGATTATGACCGTTATACTAGGGAACATACTCACGATGAAACTTTACACAGATTAGAAGTTGCTACTACTCAACGTAAAGAAAGATTCCAACGTAAACAATCTCAATTTGTTGTCTCTTATTGGTCTCAATTATACTACTTAATTCAAAGAGGTTTCCAAAGAACTAAAGGTGATATGGTTTATATCTCTATTTACTTGTTATCTTATGTTATTAAAGGTCTTATTGTCGGTTCTATGTATTACAAGATTCCTTCTGATACTAGTGGTGCTTATTCTCGTGGTGGTATTTTATTCTATTGTCTTTTATTCTGTGCTTTAACCTCTTTGGCTGAAATTGCTAGATCTTTTGCTAACAGAAAGATTACTCTTAAACAAAAATCTTATTCTATGTATCATTTGTCTGGTGAAGCTTTACAAGAAATTATCACTGAAATTCCTGTTAAAGTCATTGCTATTATTATCCTTGCTCTTTTATCCTACTGGATGCCTCACTTGAAACATCAAGCCGGTCCATTCTTTATGTACATGTTATTCTTGATCTTGGTTAATCAATGTTTCTCCTTCATTTTCAAATTAGTTGCTACTTTAACTTATGATGGTGAAACTGCTCACGCTATTGGTGGTTTATGGGTTTTAATGTTGTCTATTTATGCTGGTTTCATTTTGAAATTGCCATACTCCCATCATATCTTGAAATGGGTTAACTGGATCAATCCTATGCGTTATTGTTACGAACAACTTGTGGCTACTGAATTCCACGGTCGTAAAATGAAGTGTCATCAATTAGTTCCATCAGGTTCTAGTTATGAAAATGTTTCTCTTAACAACCAAGTTTGTTCTCTTTATGGTTCTACTCATGGTAACGATGTTATCTCTGGTGATGCCTACATTAAGAAACAATTCCATTTCGAATTTAAACACACTTGGAGAAATTTCGGTATTAATATCGCTTGGACTGCTGGTTTCATCATCCTTAATGTTCTTATTTCTGAATATTTGAAAAACGTTGAAGGTTCCGGTGATATGTTACTTTACAAGAGAGGTCACTTACCTGAAAACGCTGGTGAATCTGTTGATGGTAAAGTTGCTAGTCGTGAAGAAATGATGGTTGCTCTTAATGGTGCTGATTGTGATTTTGAAAAACTTGTGGCTGAAAAAGATGTCTTTTCATGGCAAAACTTGGATTACGTCATTCCTTATGATGGTGCTCAAAGACAATTATTGAACAAGATTCAAGGTTATGTTAAACCTGGTACTATGACCGCTTTAATGGGTGAATCCGGTGCTGGTAAGACTACTTTGTTAAACACTTTAGCTCAACGTATTAATTTCGGGGTCATCACTGGTGATATGCTTGTTAACGGTAGACCTATTGATGCTTCTTTCAAGAGAAGAACTGGTTATGTGCAACAACAAGATTTACATTTGGCTGAATATTCTGTTAGAGAATCTTTAAGATTCGCTGCTGATTTAAGACAACCTGCTGCAACTCCTCAAGCTGAAAAATACGAATATGTTGAAAAAATTATTAACTTACTTGGTATGCAAAATTACGCTGAAGCTATCGTTGGTAAAATTGGTCGTGGTCTTAATGTTGAACAAAGAAAGAAATTATCTATTGCTGTTGAATTAGTCGCTAAACCTTCTTTACTTTTATTCTTGGATGAACCTACTTCTGGTTTAGATTCTCAATCTGCTTGGTCTATTGTTCAATTCTTGAGAGCTTTGGCTGATTCTGGTCAAGCTATTTTGTGTACTATCCATCAACCTTCTGCTACTCTTTTCGAAGTCTTTGATAGATTATTACTTTTAAAGAAAGGTGGTAAAACTGTTTACTTTGGTGATATTGGTGAAAACTCTTCTACTTTATTGAAATATTTTGAAAGACAATCTGGTGTTAAATGTGGTGCCGAAGAAAATCCTGCTGAATATATCTTGAATTGTATTGGTGCTGGTGCTACTGCTAGTTCTAATTCTGATTGGTATGACCTTTGGATGAATTCTCCTGAATACGCTGCTACTACTAAAGAAATTGCTCTTTTACATGAAGAATTACCAAAGAGACCTGTTCCTGAATCAGCTGATCTTCTTAAAACTAAATATGCCACTACTATTGATAAACAATTCTGGTTCGTCTTGAGAAGAACTTTCTTGCAATTCTGGAGATCTCCTGTTTATATTAGAGCTAAGTTCTTGGAATGTGTCTTTTGTGCTATGTTTGTCGGTTTCTCTTTCATTGGTCTTAATCACTCTTTAGCTTCTGCTAATAATGCTTTCTCATCTGTCTTCATGACCCTTTTGATTGCCCTTGCTATGATTAATCAATCTCATGTGTTTGCTTACCCATCTAGAGAACTTTACGAAGTCAGAGAAGCTGCTTCTAATACTTTCCACTGGTCTTGTTTGTTAGTCGCTCATACTTTTGTTGAAATTTTCTGGTCTACTATTTGTGAATTCTTGTGTTTTGTTTGTTTCTGGTTCCCTGCTAGACAATCTGGTTGGTATGTTACTACTGGTTACTTCTTCTTAGTTTACGTGCTTATTTTCCCAATGTACTTTATGTCTTATGGTTTATGGATTCTTTACTTATCTCCTAATGTTCCATCTGCTTCTATGATTAACTCCATTATCTTTGCTTCCTTGATGTTGTTCTGTGGTATTTTACAACCTTCTCAATTCATGCCTGGTTTCTGGACTTTCATGTACAAGACTTCTCCATTCACTTATTTTGTCCAATCTTTCGTTACTCCATTAGTTCACAACAGACCTGCTCGTTGTACTAAAGATGAATACTTGCAAATGCCTCCTCCAGCTGGTAAAACATGTGGTGAATTCTTAAATCAATATGTTAAGGATAATGGTGGTTACATTAAGGAAACTAATGCTACTGATATGTGTAACTACTGTCAATACACTATGCAAGATCAAGTTGTTGAACAATTCAATGTTAAATGGTCTTACAGATGGAGAAATTTTGGTTTCTTCTGGGCTTACATTATTTTCAACTTTGCTGCTATGTTGATATGTTACTACTTTATGAGAGTTAAAGTCTGGTCTTTGAAATCTATTCTTGATTTCCAATCTTGGATGAGTCCTAGAAAGGAAAGACATGAAACTTCTAACATTTTCGCTCCTCAACCTCATGATGAAAACATCTTAAAGAAGCCTGCTAATGTTGAACAACAACAACAACAACAACCAAAAGCTTAAGTTTGTGCTTTCTAACAAACTAAATCACAAGAAAAAAAATAAAGAACTATAATCAATTTCTCAAACAAAAAATATTTTTTTCCCTTTATCTCTTCAACTCCATTATTATTTTTTCTACTTACCTACTAATATTTAATTATTATTTCTTTTCGATCTTAGTTTTTTTTTAAATTTTTTCTTATTTTATTCTTCTACATTCATTTATTATTATCTTTAAATTTTTTTATATACATACCAATCAATATTCGATATAAACATTCATTATTTTTTCATTTGTAATTTTTAACAATCAAAATAAAAATCAAAATATAATAAGTACTAAAAAAAGGTTACTTTCTATTGAGCAGTGACAGCTTTAAGACGATCATTTTCATCAACGACCTGTTTAACCAAACGTTTAAGTCCAACGATTTCTTTATATAAAAGGAATGTTTGCCAGTTCATTCTGGCTTTATTAGCCACTTCAATATCTGGAGCCACAAGACTAATTTTCTTTTTCCAAGTTTCATGATCAATAGAGAATTCAGGATCTTCATTCTCGGCAAGGGTTTGAGTTCTTAAACCTCTATAAATTCTTCTATTCTCATAATCATTATCATTATACCCATCTTCTAAATCCCATTCGTAATCATCTTCATTAGAATCGTCATCGAACCCATGCATTCTATTATAAAGTACTCTGTTAGCATCTTTGGATTCTTTATATGCAATGTAAAGCAACAACGGTGCATAAATGACTAACATGTATTTATTAGCTAAATCTTGATAAGTTCTCTTTTTAAGCCACCAATTAAACGGGATATAAAGTAAAAATAATTCAATAAGATTAAATGGTGGTACAAACACATCTTCATCTGGTGCTCTAATGTATCTTAAAGTCTTTTGCGCAACAAGAGCTAAATATTCATCATTAGCATTTTCAATGATGTTTTCATATGCAGTGTTGTATAATGCCACAAGAATATTTAATAATATAACCGTGACACAGAAAGAATATAAGTAATAAAGAATTTCCCCATATGGTGAAGTGAATGCTGAGATTGATTCAATGTCACCTTCTCCGATAATTGTAGTGAACATCACTTTTAATAGTAATTTAGTCACATCTCTTTTACCATCTGCTGAATCTAACCCTAAGAAAGCTTGTAAAAACCCAATCATTACCACGATTAACAAAAAAAAGAAGATCACAGATTCTTTGAATAATACTTTCAATACGACTAATAATGCACCAACAAATCTTTCAGAATCTAAGAATAATAATAATCTTGACCACATTAATGGGGCTGCGCATGATAAGACTCTGAAAGATATTTCATTATATTGTTTACGAGCTGGTGATCCAATATCTTTAGATAACCCAAGAAGTCTAATAACAAAACTTGAAATGATAACCCCATACATCAGATCATTGAAAGCATTCCAAAATCCAATGTACATGTAACCAACGTGATAAAGTTTAATTAATTCATCAATGACAAAGGATGCGGTTAAAAGATAAAATGTGATTTCCCAAATATCCATATGCAAATCATATTGTAAGGAATTAACAATAATTGTATAAACAGCTAAATAAATAATTGATACAAATATTTGCATAATGTTTTGATACAAAGGAGTCTTGATTCTATCAGGGTCATAATGAGTCCAATAATCGGCTTTGCTAATTCCTAGATACATTTCATATTTCTTTGGATCTAAATCCGATTGAACGATCCAACCTCTCCATAACCACTTAACACATTTTTGATAACCACTAGAACCAATGACTATAGTAGAATGAAGATCAACCGCAAGTTCAAGGGCATTAGCTGGGTCTGAATCTTGATCATTTAAATTAATTGAATATCTATGACATAACATTTCAATAAATAAATATTTTTCATCATCTTCATCTTCAATGATGATTTTAGCCAATTGTTGTGCAGCTAAACTTCTTGACATGTAAAGTTCACTATCGTAAAGTTCACTCAATGACAGTTGTTTGTACCAATGAGATACCTTTAAAAGCGCGAATATTAGTACTGCTCTGTATTTACGGGATGAAGTACGTGGTTTACCATCACCAATTCCTCCAGCTGATTCAAGAGCTAATTGAACAACATTTCTATTAAGAATTTCTGAAAATGGATTCGTGATTAATTCCGGTTCAAATTGAATTGGAATTACTGTATCGATTAAATACTTGAGATTTAAAGCAATTCTAAGAGTTTGTCTTGGACTTGGTGCTGAATTGATTCCAATATCACTAGCTTCCTCTAGTAACGACGTAGATTCTAATAATTGAGCTTCTGACATCTTTTACTTATTTATTAGTTATATTGTATTATAGTATATTAAGAACGATATCAATTAGTGATAATAAAATAAAATTAAATTAAAAGAAAAAAAGAGAGCTATTCTCTTTTAAATATATATTTTTTGTTTTATTTTTTTTTCTCTCTTTCTTTTGCTTTCTCTTTTAGGAAAGCTCCAGAAAAGAAAAACTTACTTGATCGCGCGAAGCGATAAATAAATAAAATATACTATTGAAAAACAATAATAAGACTAGCCATTATGAAAGGCAACACAACACAATCAAATAATAGATAAGCAAACAATAGAAATAGTGATTATTTAGTGAGTCGTTTGATTTGTATATTAATCCGTAGAGTTGAGTTAAGAGCACTAATGTACATAATAATGATAAATGAAATATTTTACAAAGAGAGACGTTTTAATTTTAATAATCGACACCATCCATCTGTGGACTTAAATTACTTGCAAACTTATCACATCAATATAAATTTATTAAAGCTATTAATTTTTCTTTTTGCTTTTTAGATGTTACAAAACATGAGGTAAATATAAATCACTATATACCTAACATAAATTTCCCAAGTTTATTTTTTTAACATCTAAGTCGCACACTAATGCTACTTTAAAGATGACTATTAACACTACTCAGGGCCATTATAGTCGCAAATATTGTAAATAATTATAGTTATATATCTGTTCGAGTGTACTAGAATATCTATATCTAGAAATATTATTTTACTTGAACATTTTTCTTGGTATTTGTTGAAAAAAGCAAAACCTAATAGCTCAAATATAGCCAAGTATTCTGGTGATTGAAACAGAAAAAGAGAAAATGAACTATAATTATTGTAAATATAAACGTTGAAAAATGAATAATAATAAATAAAAAAAAAAGGATCTATCCATATATAAAAAATACTACGGCATGATTGAGAATGCATGGTGGAAATTGCTCCAAAAACAATAGCAAAAAAAAAAATTTACACTCAGACAAATATCTACTTTACTGATTTATATCTACAATATATTATAACATAAAAAATATTCCGAGTGATTCTTAAAATAATTTCAAATAAAGAATGAGTTAATAAGATTAGTATCCAAAAGAAAATAAATAATTTCGTACACATTTTTATTTTCCGAGCGGTGATTAGTGATGTCAACTCAGTTTTTCTGCTTTTCAAAGACCCCAACCCAACATTGAATTGATGCCGTCCATGGATTCAATGAAGCTACAAAGGAATGTTAATTTCAACATGTTATAAAAACATAGCATTTTTTCCTTTTTTTTTTCCTTTTTTTTTTCCTTTTTTTTTTCCTTTTTTTTTTCCTTTTATTTTTTATAATACAATAAATAAATAAACCTATTGATTATTTTTAAAAAAAGTGCAAAGGATATATATCTTACCATACAAAAAAGAAAAAAAGAAAAAAAAATTAATATTAAACAAACAACATGAAGATCTGCCTTTTTCTTTCAATATTTGCTGTATTATCAAGCAATACAGTAACTGCTGCTCCAATTGCAGCAGCAGAAGAGGAAACTAGTGCGTCCACTACTGGCGATTCATACCCAACATATTACATTGGTAACACAAATAGTTATTTTATTCTGCAGAATGAAAATCTTGAAGGCCAAGATGATAAAGACAATGACGATGACGATGACGATTATTTCTTTGGTAATGGCAGTACCAATTCTTTATCAACCAGATCTAAAATTGAAGGTGAAGTTGAAATTTCTTTAAAAGAAGAACATGGTGGGTTTTTCGCTAAAGTGAAAGTTGGTCAATTTGGCCATTCATTGAAATTAGTCATTAATACAGAATTAGCTGATATTGTATTACCAGGCTCTCGTTCCTTTTTCCCAAATTTCAAAAGATTTAACCCACTTTTCTCAAAGACTTACAAAAAATTACATGAACATTTCCAATTAATTTTACATGGTGTTAAGGACAAGATAGATGAAATTACTGGTGAATGGGGGATCGATTCTTTACAAATTGGTAGAGCTAAAATTCCAAGCGCTATTATGGCTGTTTCTACTAATACTAAAATTTGGAGAGGTGCTTTTGGCTTAGGTCCAAAACTTAACGAAGCTAGTAATGATGTTAAATTGAATTCTACTGAGAGATTCACTTATATGACTTTCTTAGAAAACTTGAAGGCTCTTGGTTACATTAATAACAACTCGTACTCGATGGATCTTGCTGCTAAAAAACTTTACCTTGGTGCTACTATTAAACCAGAAAATCAGCCATCAATGTCTTTCTTAAACTTGCAAACTATGGAAGATAAAGATAAAAAATTATACGTTAACATTGAAGCTATCGATCATCACAATATCTCTGTTATTGATAAAAGAACTCCAATTTTGATATCTAGTGCTAACAACAAATTATCATTTCCAATGGAATCATACTACAAGATCGGTAACAGATATGGTAGATACTCTGCCATGTTTAAAAGTTATGTTGTTGATTGTGATACTAAAGGCGAAGATTTCACCTTTAAATTCGCTAGTAGTGAAGACAATGGTAACGCTACTTCTGTTGTCACTGTTCCATTCAAACACATGTTGATCCGTACTTTACCATTATTAAGAATATTTGGTTACAACAGATGTATCTTTGGTGTTGATAACAACGAAGGCGATTACATTACCCTCGGTACTCCATTCTTGAAAAATGCGTATGTCAACGTGAATTACGATTATAATATGGTTGCAGTTGGTCAATCTGCTTCAAGTAAATTTTAATTCATTTTTCTCTCTCTATCATTTATTTTCTTTTTCTTTTTCTTTTTTATTATTGCTGTGATGGTGGATGGATAATTTGGGGTTGCAGGACAATTCCATTTGTATTTAATTATCTACTTCTAACTTCAATAACTATATATTTTTAACTACTCATTATAATATTTATTTTTTATTAACCATTTCTTTAATTCTTTTCTTATTATTCTAATATATTTAAATTCTATCTTTATAAAAATATATATTATATTTAGCACTGAAAAAAAAAACAAAAAAAAAAACTGACATACATCATTCATTCTATTCATGCGTTTATTTACATAAAAAAAACAAGCATTTGACATATACATTGTTATACTTCTAGCAAATCAAACGACCGCAATGCAAATGTCATTCTTATGCAGCAAAGTATATATTTTGAAAGATATATATATATTTACTTTAATAAGGGGCTAGGGCATAATATGGATATAAGGAGAGATTGTGGCTCCGTATATAAGGTGATAGATTCTCGTCTTAATTTAATTTAATTTAATTTAATTTAATTTATTTTATTTTATTTTATTTTATTTTATTTTATTTTATTTTTTACTTTTTTATTTTGCCTATATATTATTTTCCTTTACATTTACACAGCAATCATTATTTATAATAATTATTATTAATTTTTTTTTACAAAAACATGTCAAATTGTTTAGAACCAGAAACATTAGCTGAAATCATTAGGTGTGATTATGACATAAACTTGAGAAACAATAGAAATACAAGAGATCAAATATTTTCAATTGACAACATATCAAGTGAGACTTTTGATAAATTTGTTGATAAATATTTAGAAAAAAATAAGTTCAATTATCGAGACATTAAAATTGAGTATGACGATGAATTAAAAGTGATGACTTATTCATTCCCGTCGTTTCTTCATTTAGTAGCAATGCCAATAATATATAAATTAATTAACGAATCACCCGCAAGAGCGTTAGAAAATGGAGATATGGGAGAAACATTATGCAGTAACAGCGACTATAATGAATTAAAATCATTACTATTAGGAGATTTGAATAAAGAAATTAATATGAATTTAATCGTTGGATATTATCAAGTAAATAATTTTTTGCCAATACTATTGAAAAGCAAAAATAAAATGGCGTCATTGAATAAAAATTTATTAATAATCCCTGATGCGGTGATATTAAACTCAACTGACTTAACTGAACCGATTTTCTCGATTGAAGTTACTACATTTGGTAATAATTTAAAAAAAATGAGATATAAGATATCACATTCTTATACTAGATTTAAAAGGCCTGATAGTTACAAGACTATAATGTTGATAATTTTAGACGAAAACTATAATACCAATATTGAAATTTGGAAGAAAGTTCCTATCCCTGAATCACTTAACGTTGATGATATTGATTATTCTTTTGTGAATATCCCATCATGTTTTGATGTTAATAAAGAATATGCAAATATTCGTCAAAAAATGTCTGAATTTCTAAAATCTGAAGAAGGACCTAACGGTCATCAGGGCAAAGACTATTTGAAGAAACATAAGTTTATTTATTATTTACAAAATACTCATTATGTAATAATAACAAGAGCTTGTGAAAATAAACATGATGAAGAATTAGGCATACCATTACACTATAAAGATATTCACTATTGCTTCCCTTCAAGTGATGCCGAATTGGCAGCGACTAGTAGGAACAGAACAGGAAGAATTAGAAGTAAAACATTAACTGACGAAGGAATTATTAGAATCAAGTATGATGAGATTAGAAAATTAATGGCATATTTAATCCAATTGAAAGTTGATGATTTAAGAGATGATTTAGACTCTTTACAAATTGCAGAAGAGTTTAGAAATAATGCAAAGAAAAATTTCTTTGATTTATGTAAACATCTTGATTTCCCAAGTGCTTAATAAAAATAAATAAATAACTTTTTTTCTTATTAACCTGTTATGTACCAATTATATACAGTAAATAGAAACAATAATTAGAAGTTGCAAATAAATTAGTAAATAAATAAGTTAAGTAATATGTCATCATATACTTTGAATAATTTTCTCTAATAATCTATAAGTTGATGTAAATGGTAAGCCAACGACATTATAATAATCACCTTCAATTTTATCAAATAATAGACCTCCAGATGCCTGAATTTTGAAACCTCCAGCTGCTTTTAGTCCTTCATCATTAGTTTCATTTACATATTCATTGATAAATTCATCATTAACATTTTCAAAATCCATATAAACTTTAGTAGTCTCTAAATGACTCTTCTTGATTATTTCTTGACGATAATTATTTTTGATTAGTATCCCTACCACAGCAGTTTTAACTTCGACTGGTAGTTTATTATCTTTGATTAATTTCAACTTATCAAATTGGTCTTGTTTCGATGCTGGCTTGCCATTAATCTCTCCGCCAATGACGACAATTGTATCTGCACTCAATATTATTTTCACTTTACCATTTCCATTATTGATATCAGGTAATACCGACTCACCCTTGATGGTTGCAGTTTTCATTACATATTCATCTGGCGTATATTTATTGACATCTAAATCTTCTTTAAAACTAGATGGATTTATATTAAAATTGGTTATTCCCAATTTTTTCAAAATTTCAATTCTTCTTGGTGAAGATGATGCCAAAGTTAATGAACATTCTTCTGAATTCAAATAATTAATGACTTTACCACCTAACATATTTTATATACCGTTCTTATTCTTTTCTTTCTTGATTCATAAAAAAGTTATTATTACATTGCTAATTTAGCAATCCTGAAAATTTTCTTTTTCATCAGAAAGTTTTTCTTGCATCAATTTTTTTTCCAAATTCCTGGATTTAATTTTCTTGAATAACGTTTTGAATTTTAAATTAATAACCAAAAATTAACTACAGACTAATAGATTTTGGGATATAAAAGTTTTTTAAAAAATGTGTACTATTAAAAAAATTAAAATTGTATAAAATATAGTTTTTCAATCATAACTTTAAGGTCAAAGATCAAATTAATAATAATATTTTTTTTTGATTGATAGGAAAATATCATAATAAAAAACATAAAATGTTGGAACAAGCAGCAAGCAGAAAATAATAATAAAAAGCGCAGACAAGGAATAAGATGAAATGTTAAGAATAATCAGATATAAAATAACTTGCAAAACAAAATTAAATAGAAACAATTAGACAAATTTGAAACATAAAAATTAATCTTAGTTATCATAACAAAGTAAGCAAGTTTTAGAACAAAAAAAAAAGAACAGAACAAATTAAAAGTAATTCATATCTTCAATTTTCGTTATTGCTTTATTTTATACATTTTTCTTTACGAGAACTTTTTTTTCTTTTTGTAATAGCCTTCTTTAATTTTCTTTTCAGTTCAAAATGGTTTAGACTCTTTTTGTTCTTGTACTCTTTTAAATCACATTCAATGATTTTAAAAATAAATAAATAGAAAATTATCTTCAGTCATTAATAATAGTTCAGAAAACTAAATCAACAAAAAATTGGCAAGCAATTATTGATGGTCATCAAGTAAGGTTTCACAAATAATAATAGTAGTAAAAGTGGGCTGTAAGTTCTGAGAGGTATGGTCGCTAATAGTAGATAGCACTAAGATAAAAAACTGAGAAAACTGTAAGCATTGAAAAGAGACTCGATGAAAACATGAACTGTTTTGTAAATCAGCCATAATAATATAGGTAGATGTATTTGAAACTTGTAAAAATAATAGTGATGCAGTTGACAATAGAATAGTAAAGGGAATTCAGTAGAGTTTTTTTTCTGTAGAAAGAAATAATAATTGATAATAGATGCAGTTGATAATAGTAAATGTAGATGAATATATGATGTGATGGTATATGATAGATAAAAATAGTAGTTGTAGTTGAAACTTGAATGAACAGAACATTAATAAGGGAAGTTAGAAACAACTTTCTGAAACCAATTGCTAAATTTCTTGTGAATAATTGTGAATCAGTAGTATTAACAGCAATTAATAATGATAATGATAATAATATTCAGTAAAAATAAAAGTAATAAAAGCAGAGAATGATTAATAAAAGAGTTAGAGAAGCAACAGGAATTGTAGAGATTAAGAATAGAAATAGAAAAAGATAAAGAATAACAATAACAACTTGAAAAGTTGTCGAGAAAAAAAAATAGAAGAAACAAAGACAAGTATAAAAATAAAAAAGAATATAAAGAATATTAAAAATATTTTTAGAAATGTAATATACTTTTTTTGGCTTCTTTTCTTTTCTTGATCTTGTTGCAATTCTTTTTTGATATGTTAAGTTAACTTTGATAGTTTTAAGCCTTTAAGATCTCTAAAAGCTATTTAAAATGATTTTGCAATAATATATGAATGATAATCTCAATAAAACATTTTAGTAAGTAATTTTTTTTTAAAGTCAGATAATATTATTATTAATTGTTGTTGTTTGGTACAATACTTGAAATTTTAAATTAATCTATTTCCTAGCAGAAAAGAAAAATTATAATAGTAGTGAAGCAAACTGTTAATGAATGATGAACTATATTAGGAACAATAATAGCAATATAACAGTACGGAGTAGTGAAAATAAAAGTTTTGATAATAATACCCAATAGTAAAAGCCTAGACAGTTAAAAGTAATAAATAATAATAAAAAACAGAGAATGAAATGAAAAGTAAGATTGATTGGTATCAACAAAGGGATGAAATGATGAAATACTAAGGTAAATGGATTATGATAGTGATTAAGCAGATTTTTCAAGAATTTTAACGCCTGTAATATGATTCATGATAACAAGATTATCTCTTGATTCCATTAAATAAGCAAAATCAGATTCTGGATCTAATGATTTATATTCTAAAGAATCTTCACACATATATTCTTTAAAATCCGTATTTAATTCTTCAATAGATTCAACAGGTAATCTCTTAATTTTATAATTAGGACTGATAGATGAGAATCTATGAGAGTCTCTTCTGTTTCTGGTAGTAGTACTGGAAGTATTAGCAACAGGGGACACTTCTTGAACCAGTTTACTCGGCTTAATAACAACTGGAGCTTTTAAAGATACTTTCTTCATACCAATAGTAACAAAGTTACTGCTTGGAGATTTCAATTCTTCTTCTTCTCCTTCATCGTTATCATTAATACTAGTAGCAGCACTAGTATTTATAGTTAATCCATCAGAATCCTTGTCAGTGATAGGCTCAAATTCAAACACATCGTCTGAATCATTAACACTGACAGAAGATGAAAGACTAGAATCAACTTCTCTTGAAGGAGTTGATTTAGTCAGTTGAGGTTTGAAAGGATTTTTAAATTTCATGGTATGTTATTTTTTTAAAAGAGTGGTATAGGTTGTAGAACAACAGAAATACAAATAAATTAAAAAATAAAAAAAGAAATTCTAACAAAACAAAAAAATCAAGTTTAATATATCTAGAGGAATTGCATCATTTATATATTGTTATTATTATTTTTATAAAACATTTACAATAATAAATAAAATTACTTTTAGGGGCTAATTGAAGCCCATTCTTGATCTATGGAAAATCGTCGCAAGGCATTATGTGCTTTTTTTTTTAACATTGCATATTTTCGCGGTGCCATTTTTTTAAATTCCAATTAAGATTGCAAACAAAAACCGATTTATTTATGATTATTATGAAGATTTGTTTGCCTTCTCTTTTTATCCTTATTTCATATTGCTTATTATATAATAAGTTGAGGGATATTCTATTATTAATTTTTATTTTTGTTTGACTCCTTACAGGTTTCATATATTATCCTCTTGTTTTTTAAGTAGTAAAAAACATATTAATTTTTCATATAGCTTCAATAAAGAAGAAATATTTTTTTTTTTTTGCAAGGGATCTCAATTCATTCATACTATATATGGGCGTATTTATTTCTCTCTTTTTTTTTTACTAACACTGCATTCCCTTTGATATTTCTTTGGCTTTTGGAAAATTTGGAATATGATCGGTCGTTTTAAGCATATATTGAAATTTTTAGAATTTCTGAAAACCCTTAAGGCCAAAAAACTTTTATAATCATCATGATTACTAAATTGTAAATAAAGCGTAATAAGGCTTTATTGAATATTTTCTATTTTGGCATTTCTTTTTTTATCAACTAATCGAACATCGTGCCAGAAAACTTTGGTTTTATTTCCATTATTTACTAATGCTTTTGATGCGTTGGTTCAGCACAGTCTCATTAAATCAGCTAGTTAATAAATTATTCTGTGATAGTTTTGTTATTTATTTGTCTTTACCCTTTTTTTTTTCTTTTTTTTTTTTATAAATTTCAAATCTAACTCTTGCCATTTCAAGATTAAGCTATAACAATTATTATAATATTAGCTTAAAAAAAGAAAGAAAAAATAATTTAACAATTTGTGGGACCACATTAGTGAAGAATAAGAATATATTAAGTGGGAGCTACAATCTATGACGATTACTTAATTTTAATTAATAAAAAATATTAGCAAAAAAAAGCGACCTCGGTGAGGATCGAACTCACGATCTTGAGATTAACAGTCTCACGCCTTAGCCAGCTTGGCCACGAAGTCACGCTAACATCCTAAAAGTATATTTATGCAATGGAGACAATATATGATATGGATCACATGATTAAAATTTTACTACAAGTTATTGAAGCAAATTTAGGGTAATATATATATACCAATATAACGGGCGTATTATGTTGTTAATAAAATTATTAAATTTAAATTTAGCCGGGGGCAACAACCTTGATGGCCTTGAGATACACTTGTTCTTTTGATGGAATAGTTAAATATCATAAGTCAATAACAACATTTTTTTATCAAGTAAAGATGAAATGGCTATTTTCTATTCAAATTTCAATTTTTATGGGTATTCTTACCCATGGGTTTAGTGTACAATTGAACAATCTTCAAGAAGTTATTAAAATTTCTCAACAACCATCAGCTTTGAACCCAAAGAGTAATATCCCATTGAGACAATTAAATTGGTCAAGAATAAACTTCGTTCATACGACTGACACTCATGCTTGGTATGCTGGCCATTTGAAACAAAAAAACTATGGTGCTGATTGGGGTGATTATATATCGTTTGTTACTCATTTAAAGAATTATGCTGATTCAATCGGAGTTGATTTACTAGTCATCGATAGTGGTGATAAGCACGATGGTAATGGATTAAGTGATGCCAGTGAAGTTAATGGTGAGGCATCAACACCAATTTTCACACATCAAGATATGGATTTACTTTCTATTGGGAATCATGAATTATATTTAGCCAGCAGTAGTTACCAAGAATATAACATTGTCCTCTCTAAATACAAGGAAAAATATTTGGCCGCAAACGTTGAAATTTTGATAGATGGAGATTGGAAACAGTTTGGATACAAATATAGATTATTTACTACTAAGAATCAAAAGTTGAAAATATTATCTTTTGGATTTTTATTTGATTTTGCTAGATTTAATAACCACACTAAAGTGACCACAGTCTTCGAAACTATTAGCCAACCTTGGTTTAAAGAAGTATTAACCGAAAACATTGACAAAATTGATATGATTATTATTGTGGGCCATTTACCAATACAATCAGATAATAGTGATTTCCCAGAATTCATTTTAATCCATGATGAAATTCGTAAAGTGTTCCCAAATATAATAATTCAATATTTTGGCGGTCATAGCCATGTTCGTGATTTCACAGTTCTTGATGAGAGATCTACAGCTCTTCAAAGTGGTAGATATTGCGAAACTGTTGGTTGGTTAAGTATTGACTTCTCTGATGAATATCAACAACATCTATCAGAAAAACTCCAATTTTCAAGAAGGTACATTGATTTCAATTTATATTCATTCCATACCCATTCAAATAAAACTTATAAGAATTTTAAAACTGTTAAAGGTTCAAAGATTACAAAAGAGTTAACTGCCATTAGAGATTCATTAAATATCACAGAAGTTTATGGATATGTTCCAAGTAATTATTTAACAATTGACAATTCATATCCTAGTAACACATCACTCTATAGATTCCTAGAAACTTCAATATTGACGCGTCTTACAGGTAAGAGTGAAACTAATTCTAGAGCAGTTTTAATAAATACTGGATCAATTCGTTATGATTTATACAAGGGTCCATTTACCAAAGATACGATGTATATCGTGTCTCCATTTCAAAATGCGTGGCTATATTTGCCGCAAATCGAATTATCTATTTTGAAAAAAGTAATTAGTAAATTAAATGATCTCGATTATATCATGGCTCAACATGATTCAAAAATTTCTAAAGAGTTAAGAAACTTAGCACCAATTTATAAACAAGCAATTAATTCTAAATTAGTTAATCAAAAACAACAACCATCATCAACACCTACATATGAAAATTTGAAGTTATCGAAGGGATACGTTACTTGTGATGATCTTGGATGTGAAGGTGATGATACACCACATATTCCATACAGTCATAATTCATATGTGAATGCTCCTAATATTATTTTCTCCTTAGAAATTGTTGAAGGTGATACAGACCATGTTGATTTAGTATTTTATGATTTTTTAAAACCTTATATTACCTGGGCCTTGAATAGTGTTTATGGTTATGATGACACTCATACTTATAATTATTTATTCCATCAAGGTGATACAGTAGGAAATATGTTGAAAGATTATGTGGTTGAAAATTGGTCCACTAAATAGGTAGCTATAAAAAAAATAATTACATTAAATAAATAAAAATAAATTCATTTATAATATATTAATATGTTTTTAAATAAATAGATAAGTTAAATTTTTTGGGCTTTTAATTTGTATAGTCAATTAAACTAAATATTTGATTACTGGTAATTAAATTTCATGTGAGTGCTTACGTGTGAAAAAATAATAAAAAAAATCAAAACAAGCACAAAAAAATACATAAAAAATTTCTAGAAGCTAGGAAAAAAAGAAATAAAATCAAATATCGAAAATTTTCATTATACCTTCTTTCTTTTCGAAGTTTTTAAATATTATTATTTGCTTTCTATCTTAATAAAGAAACAAAAAGCAAACAACAAAAACCAAATAATTTGTTAAAATGGCTCATTCAACTCTTAAGAAGAGAGCAAGTAAACAGGAAAAGTCTGGTAATGCTAAGACTAGTTCTAAAAAGGCCAGTGATGATTTTGACTTTGATTTTGAAGAAGACAAAATTCATTCAAGTCCGAAGTTTGTAGGTGCCAACAAATTACCAGATCCAGAATGGTTATACAATATTGGCCTTTATGCCGTCACTGCTGTTGCCTTTATAACAAGGTTTTATTCAATTAATTATCCAAATGAAGTTGTTTTTGATGAAGTTCATTTTGGAAAATTTGCGTCATACTATTTAGAAAGAACTTACTTTTTTGACCTCCATCCTCCATTTGCTAAATTATTAATTGCATTTGCTGGTTGGTTAATTGGCTACTCTGGTAAATTCAAATTTGACAACATTGGTGATAGTTATATTGACAACAATGTTCCATATATTGCTTATAGATCTTTAAGTGCTATTCAAGGTTCTCTTACTGTTCCAATTATTTTTTTAACTTTAAAAGCTGCGAATTACAAAGTTATTACTTGTTTATTTGGTGCTTTATTAGTTGCCTTTGATAATGCCCACGTTGCTGAAACTAGATTAATTTTATTAGATGCCACTTTGAATTTAACTGTAGCATTAGCAATTTTCACTTATGTCAAATTTTCCAAACAACGTCATCAACCATTCACCTTTGATTGGTGGAAGTGGTTACTTTTAACTGGTGCTTCATTATCATTAGTTATTTCAACCAAATATGTTGGTGTTTTCACCTTTTTAATGATTGGATCCGCCGTTGCAATTGATTTATGGGATATTTTAGATTATAGAAGAAAGCACGATTTAGAATATGTTTTTAAACATTTCACTGCTAAATTTTTTGGTTTAATTGTTTTTCCATTCATTATTTACTTATTTTGGTTTTGGGTTCATTTTGCTGTTTTGTATAGATCTGGTCCTGGTGATGGATTTATGTCACCAGAATTTCAAGAAACTTTGGCCGATTCCCCATTAGCTAAAGAAGCTAAAGATATTTACTATTATGATGTTCTCAGTATTAAACATAAAGACACCGAAGCATTCTTACATTCTCACGAAGCTAAATATCCTCTTAGATATGAAGATGGTAGAGTTTCTTCTCAAGGTCAACAAGTCACTGCAGTTACTACTGAAGATGAGCTAGACGAAAACAATTACTGGCAAATTTTGCCAGCCAAAGATTTCCCAGAAAACCAAAGAACTGGTAGAGCTGTTAGATTCGGTGAAGCTGTTAGATTTTATCATCCAGCTACTAAGACTTTCCTTTTAACTCATGATGTCGCCTCACCATTCTACCCAACCAATGAAGAGTTCACAACTGTTTCTCAAGAAGAAGCATTCGATAAGAAATACAATTATACTTTATTTAAGTTAGAATCATTTAATAAAAAAGGTGGAAAATTACAAACTAAGGCTTCTATCTTCAAGGTTTTACATGTCCCAACCGTTGTTGCTATGTGGACTCATAATGATAAAGTCTTACCAGATTGGGGTTTTGCTCAACAAGAGGTTAATGGTAACAAGAAATTAGCTGATCCTGGAAACTTATGGTTCTTTAATACTATTATTGGATTGAAAGATAGTAGAGCTCAATATGTTCCAAAAAAAATTAAATATATTCCATTCATCAAAAAGTGGTATGAATTACAAAAGTTAATGTTCTACCATAACAATAAATTATCTTCTGAACATCCATTTGCTTCATCTCCAGAATCATGGCCATTCTCTTTAAGTGGTGTTTCTTTCTGGACTAAAGATGACAAGAAACAACAAATTTACTTTATTGGTAATATTTTTGGTTACTGGATTGAAGTTTCATTCATTGCTATTTTCTTAGGATTATTAGCGGCTGATCAATTAACTAGAAGAAGAGCTTACTACACAATCAGTGAAGCTTCCAGAAAGAAATTATACAACACTGTTGGATTTTTTTTCATTGGTTGGTGTACACATTACTTTCCATTCTTTTTAATGTCTAGACAGAAGTTTTTACATCATTATATGCCAGCACATTTGATTGCAGCTGAATTATCGGCAGCTATTTTTGAATTTATCTTCACTGAAAACCGCGGTGAAGCTCTTTTATCTGCTCAAGAAAAAGCTGACGCTGAAAAACCTGAAAATAAAAACCAACCACCTAAAATCAATACTCCACTTTATCTAATCGCTGTTACTGTTTTAAGTATTACTGTCATTTCTTGTTTCGTTTTCTTTGCTCCAATTACTTATGGTAATGTGTCTTTGACACCTGCCGAAGTTATTAAGAGAAAATGGCTTAATATGACGTTGCATTTTGCAAAATAAGTATAAGAAACTGATATCAAATATAATTATATAAAATAAAGTCAATAAAAAACAATAAAACAAAATATAATACTCTTTTTTTTTTTATTTCCATTACTGTAGATAAATTCTTTTTGAAAGTCATGGGTATATAGATGGTAAAGCCGATAGTTTAGTTTACTCATTTGAGCTTGATACTGCCGATATGATACAACATATCAAAAAGCTGATCATAATAGCAAACAAAAGATTTAGATTTTAATAATGAGCAAATAAAAAATAACGAATGACGAATAGTTTAATGAGTATAGTATATATTATTCATGTAATGATCTCAATAATGGGGGGCCTTTTAGTAGTAAAAAGATATAAACCACCAACTTGGCTCATATTTTTTTAAGGCAAAAAAGAAGAAAAAAAAATTTTTTTAGGATCATCTTAAGCGAATTTTTGAATATAACTGAATAATTTTTTTTGTATAGCTAAGTTACAATAAGGGCGAAAAAACAGTCGAGTTGAAAAAATGGCGATTAATCGTAAGATAAAGTATAGAGAAAATACAGTTGAAGAAATTGATGAAAAGATACGGGGATATGTAGAGGAATTAAAACAAATCCCTGAGATAGTAGCAACGATAACCAATTTGTGTTCAAAGATACGACAGGATTTCCAAGTGAATAAACATGACTCTAAAAATCAACAATTGGAGATATACTGTTTAGGATTAGGCAGTCCAATGAGTGAGAAAAATGCACAATATCAGTTAAGTTATCTAATAGTATTGAAAGAAACGGTATCGAAAAGTTTTGATAACACCAACGTGATATTGCATGATCCTGTCTTTACAATGAAAGATATTCAGTTATTAGAAGAAAAAAATGGGTATAAGGTAATACAACAAAGAAATGAGGAGAGCAGAGGAGAGAGTGATGACAAGGAAATTCAAAAGGAAGGAGGAGCGTCTACAGTTCCTGTAGTCATAGAAAAACAGTCGGGAGATGACAGGACTAATACAATGACTATATACTATTTACCACATATTCCTATCATGGTGTTCGAGAAAATAATCAAGGAAGATTTTCCCAATTATCTAATCAGTAATAATCTCATCAAACAAGCTGAAAAATTCTCATTAGAAATAATGTCAGAAAAATATGAAAATATATTAAGATTATCATTTCTATTACAAGAATCCAATAAAAAAATTGAGGTAAAAGAAGAGGACGATAATAATACTAATAATAATAATGGGTTTATGATGGTGACTAAAAAGAAAAAGAAACGCAATCGTAAGAATGGCAACAATATCATTGACAGCATAAAAGCGAAAGAACAGACAATAAAATCCAATCTATTGACTAACACCACAATTAAATGCCAAACTATTGACTCATTCGATAAGGTCTTATTATCTAAGAGAAAATATTCAGAACAAATCACTAACAGTTTTACAGACATTGCAATTTATCAATTATTTAGATAATAAAGTTATCAATTATTTAATTAATAATAAAAAAAAAAAAAAGAATATATGTGAAGAACACCTGATTAAAGAAAATGGTCATACATTTTCATCTCATTTCCTAAAAATTCCGAAATTAAGTTTTTCCGTACCAGACAACTGAGAAAATTATTTTGCACCTTGTTATCACTTACTTGGGTTTTCAACATTTATCCTTGCCATAATGTAAAATTGTTAATGGTCCAAATATAAATACCACTAAATATTTCCTCTTTTTTATTTTCTTCGTCTTCGTTTATTAGTTCTCTGTTTTAATTATATTATTTATTTCATTAGTACACTAATTACCTTTTTCAATTACAATAATCAATCATCATTTCTTACAAACTATTTTGTTTTGTTCTTATTCTTCCTATTTTAGTACAAGTTACAATTTCTAATAAAAAATGTTACCAGCTATTGCCAACTCACCAGCTATTTTAGGCGCTTTATCTTTACCTTTAAAATATATTGCTGTTCGTCAATTTTCTATAACAAGTGCAAGATTCTTTGATAACGAATCAAGTATCAAATCCGCCAGATTCACCAATAAAGACCAAGGAAATAACTTCAAATCATTTGCTGAATACCGTTTAACTGCTGCTAGAGGTGGTCTTTATCCTCACTCTGAAGGAGCTCATATCAAGAGTATTTTATCAGACTCTGATTATGATGGAATCACTCCAGAATTTGTCAAAGTTGCAAGAAAATATGAATATAACGAATAGATTCAATACTATCCAACAACAGCAACGCATGAAATTTTTTATTTCTTTGATTAATCGCTATTACTTACTTTAGGGTGCATGGGTTCTTTTTTATAAAAAATAGAACCTGTCTTCATTATCATTAAGCACTATATATATTGTCATCTATGGATTTTCTCGGGGGTATTTTTTTATTTTTTATTACTATTATTATCAATCACATATTTACATACACACTTAACATTATCACTTAATAAGCTGCATTTTTTTTTTTTTTAAATTTTTTATAGTAAATGAATATATATAATATTTATTATATTACTGTGGATCAATCGATCGGTGCACTTTATTGTATGTATGTAATATACGCCACGCCTATGACTGAAATTTTTTTTCTCTTTTTGTGCGGCTATTACACCCACAAATTTGGTTATTTTAAATTTTTTCTTAGGAGCAAAATGCGCATCGTAAAAGGGGAAGTTTAGGAAAATTTAGGGAAATTTAGTGTTTTGGGGATCAAGTTTCAAACTGTCAGTGGTCTAGTTTTTTTTTTACTCTTTTTTTTTTTTTTTTTAAATTGTTTTGATAGAAAAAATTTTTATATATTAGTTTTAATTAATCTTATCTTTCTTTTTTCATAATAAAGAAAACTTTTTGTTCAGCTATTCGGTATTATTTAAAGAAAGAACTAAATAATCTTTGTTTGTTTAAGTATTTGATAGTATCTATATAATACTTTATTGCATAATGTCGGACGAAACTAATATTGCAGTTTTACCTCCTATTGATAACGATGAGGTTGATCTTGAAGCTAATCCAAATATTTTACCCACCACTGAAGCTGAAATCAAACTTTATCAACCACCTAATCCTCGTCAAGTTCTTAGAATTGCCTTAAATTTAAAAAATTTAATTGATCAAGTTGTATCGGTTGAAATCCCAGAATCTCTGCTTGGGGGTATCATTACCCCTAATGTGGTTAAATTAGCTAAAGAAGCCTGTGGTGGGAAAGGTGATGGTAAGCCAGAAACTTCTTCTCGTAAATATCAAGCTTGTATTGTTTTCTGTCTTTTAATTATTTGCAATTGGTATAATCAACTTGCAGAGATCAATTTACACGATTCTAGTCTTTACTTATGCCGATTGAAAGCTGCTGAAACTTTAGCTCAAGTCATCATTGAAACAGAAAAAGATGATAAATATTTATTTATTCAAATTTTATGTCGTCGTTATTCTATTACTCTTAATGATATTGATGCAAAACCTGTTTCTGCTCTTGAACTTGCTGTTGATCGTCACTCTATTATGATAATTTCCACAAGTAGTTATCAACGTTGTATGAAATGGTTATGGAGAGGTTGGATTGTTCAATCCCATAAAGATCCTCAAAGTTATGTCATTTATCAAGATGTTCACGTTGGTAAAATCAGAGCTCATTTTAACCCTAACCGTGTTAAAACCCCTAGTTACCAAAATTTTTTGGAAATTCTAATTTCTATTATTTACTTGGCCTTGTACACTTACGTTATTAACACTCATGACAGTTTCCACCCTGATGGTTTAGAAACTATATATTATCTTTTCACTATTGGTTTTGCTCTTGATGAACTTATTAAATTTTATCACATTGGTTATAATTACTTTGGATTTTGGAACGCATTCAATGATTCAATGTATCTTTTAATACTTAGCTCTTTAATTGTCAGAATTTTCGCAACAACTAAACCAAAGGGATCAGATCCAAGAATCTATTATGGCGAAATTTCTTATAAAATTCTTTCTTGTGCGGCTCCATTCATGTGGACTCGTTTGTTATTATATTTGGACTCTCAAAAATTTGTTGGTGCTATGATTGTGGTTATTCAAAAAATGATGAAAGAATCCATTCTTTTCTTCGTTCTTTTAGGGATAATTATTCTTGGTTTCTTACAAGGTTTCTTAGGTTTAGATTCTGCTGATGGTAGACGTGATAAAACTTATGCATTATTCCACTCAATGGCTAATACTATTATTGGTGGGATTGATTTTGCTGCCTTTGAAAAACTTGCTCCTCCATATTCAGGTATTCTTTATTATGTATTTGTCTTTTTAATCACTGTTATCTTATTGAACATTCTTGGTGCCTTATTCAACAGTTCTTACTCTCTTATTGTTTCTAGATCTAATGATGAATTCTTGGCCCTTAGTGCTCTGAAGACTCTTAGATACATTAGATCTCCTGACACTGATTTATTCATCCCACCATTCAATTTAATTGAATTTGTATTCCTTACTTTACCATTATCTTGGTGGGTACCAAAGGCAACTTTTAAACAAATTAACTATTATGTGCTAATTGTATTTTATGCACCATTTTTACTTGGTACTTCCATCCTTGAAACTAGAAATGCTCGTAGAGTTCAATACAATAGATTCAAAGGATTGCCAGATGATGCAAATGAACAAAACGTTGAGTGGGATCTTGAAGATGGCTATGAGGATAACATTGATGGTGGCATTTTTGCAAGAAGTGGAGTCTCTACTACTAATAAAGTAATCAAAGCTAATTTAGAAACTCAAAGAATCGCTGAACGTGAAGATGCTGAATTTTCTATTGATTTGAATCTTTTCAATAAACAAGTTAAACAACTTATTCCTCCATTAAAAGAATCAGTTGATTTAGGTGTCACTTGGGACATTTATCAATTAGGTAAGAAAATTGATGATTTGACTGCCTTGGTTGAAAAAATCCATACTGAAAATCAAAAATTAAAGGAAAAATTAATTCCTGATAATGCTATTACTAATGAAGAATCAACTAAATAATCGGTAATTCTATTGATATTCAACTTTTTTTTATCCATCCTTTTCAATTAATTTTGCAATTTTTATTCTTTACATATTTATATTTATAGTTTGTAAGAAAATTTTTCAATAGTAATAATAATAAAAAAGATATTTTTATTCATTTATTAAAAAGAATCGAAGAACTTCTTCTTTCTAAGTATATTTATTTCATTTTCATCCATTATAAATAGTCAAAATTACCCCATGGACTATTATTTCCATTCGTACTTAAATTTATACCAAACTCATTGTCATTATTATTTCCAAATGGTTGTGGTTGACCTTGGTGGCTATTGTGGCTGTTATTACTATTATTTGCAGTTACATTTAAACGATTCAAATTGTAATTATTATCATTACTGGTAGATATGAATCTATTACCAGTGTTAAAATTTGACATCTCAGGAGTATAGAATCTACCATGTGCTTGCCCAACACTTATATTAGCCGCATTAGCCGCACTAGCAGTAACACCTGCATTAATGTTCGGTGCTTGAACCTGTGATGATGGTGTATCAAGGCTTTGAGAGTGACATAAGAAATCTATTGGCTGTTGCGAGAATTGATAATAACTTCCGGTATTATTATTACTATTATTATTATTAGAATTCTCATTATTATTATTGTTTCCATTCACTGAACCTGGAGCAACACCATGATGAATAAGTGGACCATTGGAGAATAATATATTACTGGTGATCGCTGGACCACTATTCCCATTGATTATTTTAACATGACTAACAGTTCCAAAATTATCATATTTAAATTGAAAATCATAATTGTCTCTATGTGTAACACAACAAGCTTCTAAAAATTGGCTCAATCCCAAAAAGTTCCCTAAGTGTGTGTCATTATCTGCACTGTTGGCAGTTGTTTGATTTAACAATGTCTTGGTTAATCTGTGCAAATCTTGAAATCTAACATATCCATCTGCCACTATATTAATTGGTTCATTCATCATTGATCTATACCCATGAAAAATTATGTCTCTAATATGTTCAAACCCCTTAACATTAAGTATACTATTATCAGTAACATTTTGCTGCTGCTGTTGTGGTTGCGGTGTCTGTGGCTGCTGCTGCTGCTGTTGTTGCTGCTTTGATAGTCCAATATTACCAATTAATGGTGATTCTCCCCATATACTTGTAGATGTGCCTAAAGAATTACCGCCATCTACCGAACTACTATTATTAGTACTTGTAATTATGGTACTACCTGCACTAAGGCTGCCATTTCCAACTAAAGTACTGTGATTAGTACTTGTATTGTTAGTATTTAGTGATGATCCCCAAATGTTACTGTTTAATTGATTATTAAATCTTCCTAATATCCCACCATTAGTTGATGACGCATTTGCAGTGACTGAACTATTATTAGGTTCAGTTCCCCATTGAATTGGTATAATACTAGGTTGTGATTGAGGTGGCAGTGGAACAGGATATCCAAGTGGGGCTTTTGCTTGATTAAGTGATAATGATGATGAATCATAAAGTGGCGATATTGGATTCTTGTTAACATTATTTGTAGTAGAGTTATTGACATTATTATTGTTACTTGTAGATAAATTCAATGACGCTATACTAAAAACACTATTTGGAACAATATTTGCTGTAATATTACTGTTAACACTATTATGTGTAATTATATTGCTAGTGCCATTATTGTTAGTGCTAGCACTATGAATAAATGATGAACCTTGATTTGCAAAAGATGATGACCTTGAAATAAAACTTTTTGGAATATCTTGACTTGTCAGTAAAGGTTGAGAATTATTAAAGAATGGATCAGAAGAATCGTGCGAATGTGGCTGATTTGATTGAAAAGTTGTAGGAGTAGTTTCATATTGTAAAGACACTTGAATTTCTGGTTGAGAATCAGTTTGAGCTGCCGCCTTTGCTGCAAACACTTTAACTCTTTCCCTTTCTTCAGTTTCTTTTTTAGCCTTTTCTTCAGTTTCTTTTTTAGCCTTCTCCTCGGCTTCTATTTTAGCCCTTTCTTCAGCAGCTTTGATAGCATCTTTTTTGGCTTTAGCTTCTTCAGCTTCACGAATTTTCTTTAATTTTAACTCAAGTTTTTCACGCTTTTCCTTTTGTTTTCTTTCTCTTTCCAATTCTTTCTTTTTACGACCTTCTTCAGCTTTACGAATTTGTTCTTCTTTGGCTAATCTCTGTGCTTCAAGTTTAGCATTTTCTTTCTTTAATCGCTCTTGCTCTTTTAATTGTTGTTGTTTACGTTTCTTTTCGCGCTTCTTTTCCTTTTCACGTTGTTTCTTCTCTTCTTTAAGTTTTTCATCTCTTTTCTCTTGTTCAAGTTCTTCTAATAATTGACGTGCTTTATCTTCTGATACTTTTTGTTTATATGCAGCTAATAAATTTGCATGTATCATCTTTGCAGTAATAATTTCAAGCATTTTTTTACCCTTAGTAATTTCTTCATACTCAGAATCCATAGAGCCACAATCATGATTATCTTCATCATCGTCATCATTGTCATCATAATCGTCATCATCGTCATCATCGCCATCATCATCACTTTCATTATTATGATATTCTTCATAATGATCATCATCGCCATTGTCCTCATCATCGTATTCTCTAATGATGCTTTGATCTTGTGTGGTATTCGCTGATTCGTCATCACCTTCATGATATTCAATTTTATCAGAAACATTTTGCGTTGAATTTTTAGGAGAGATCTTTTCAATTGCTTCAATGAACAGTTTGCCACCATTATGAAGAAGATCATCTGCTAGTTTTGTCACACCAAGCTCTTTTAAACGGGATTCAAAAACTGAGCGATTATTATTATTAGTATTATTATTATTATTAGTATTATTATTATTATTATTATTAGTGCTATCATCATCATCATCATCATCATCATTATTATTATTATTATTATTATTATTATTACTATTATGGTTACCGCTTTTGTTACTGATTTCTATATTATTAGAATCATTATTATTGATGACTAACAGTTCTTCAATTTTACCATGATTTAAAAGTAAATATGCCATTATCGCGTCTAAATTTTTATCATCGACTAAATTTTTCAATTGGGACATATTGAGACCTTCACCATTTGATAAATTACCTGATTTTTCTTTGAATAGACTAACAGCCTTTTCAAGTTCATCTACTAAATTACCCATAGAAACAGATTTTTCTGAATTTGACCCATTTACTGAAATATCTTTTCTAGCCTTTTGTAATAAAGCTGCAGTCATAATAGTAGCATAATCTTCATTTGATCTCTTTTTATCATCTTGATTAATTGGTGCTTTATCATTACCTGATAATTCTTTGGTATTGTCATTATTATTGCACATAGGTAAACTGCAGAATAGTTTCTCTAAATCATCTGTTAGGCTTTGCATTGTCATATTAGCTAATGGATCGATTGAATTATTGTGATCACTATTGAAGCTTCGTTGCACTTCAGAGAGTTGCAGTCGCTGTTGTGGTTGAGGATGGTGATGATGATGATCAGTTACACTCAACTGTATTTGCAGCGATTGTCGATGAATGTTATGATTATCATTATTATTGTTATTATTGTTGTTGTGGCTATTATTATTGCTGTGATTATTATTATGATGGTGGTGGTGCTGGTTATGGCCATGATGGTCATGCAGGCCATCAATTTCATCATCGTCATCGTTGACACTATTTTTATCATTATTACTATCATCATGAAAAGATGTATTTACAGGAAGATTAAGAAATAGCTCATAGCTCATTTCATCAACAGGAGATTGTTTGAATAATCCACAAAGTTCCTGTACGCCTTCTTCCACATAACTCTTCTTTTTAGAACACACTGTGCATGTACAATGATTTGGATCTTTTTTCAAAATTTTTGCTAACGTTTTCTCATCGTATGATATGATTTGTTGCCTTTGCTTTTGACCAAGTTCATGCCAAAACCCTTTAAGTTGATTATTAGATATTGAATCTTCATTATCCCACCAAATATTGTTATTGCTGTTGTTATTGCTATTGCTATTTCTATTGTCTGCTTCAGTATGCATACCCTCCACTATAACTTCTCCATTAGCTCCTTGTCGGATTATTCTATGAGTAGGATAGTCATCATTAGAATTATTTAATAGTGTTGCCTCTGGTTGTCGAGTCGTCTTCTTATTTTTCTTCTTCTTCTTCTTCTTCTTTTTCTTAGCGCTGCTAGTATTATCATTGTTTGAATAGTCAAAATGTATGCTTTCACCAGTTATAAACTGATTACTATCATTGATTGAATTAATAGACCTTGTCATTTTATAATATTGTATTTTGATATATTAAATGACTGCTAATGAATATAAGCTCATAACTTTTGGACCGGAATTTGACTTAGTATATGGTTTAATTTATCTCCCCACAATAGGAAAAAAAATTGAATATATTTTTTGTTATAAAAGTATCACAATATTAGATAAATCAATATTAAAAATACATTTAAATATTTCAATATTGATGGAGAACCCTTAATGTTTTTATAATCTATAGTTAACTTGTGATATATTTTAATTGTAAAAGAAAGAAAATAATATTATTAAAAAAAACCGCTCTCCTATAAAAGTATTTGTAAGAACAGTAGAATAATATTTTTTAATATTTCCTTTCTATAATATTCTTATTATTCAATGTATTATAAAATCAAAAATATTAATTGCCACTTCTATTCAGCTTTAATTTGAATTTCCTTTCTTTAATTATTATTGATTAGATCTTAATGATTGCATCTGAACAGGATAGAGGTTTTTTAAAAATTTTCGACCTCTTTAGATTTTTTTAAGCGCCCATTTTCAGAGAGAGAGTGAAATAATAATAAAAAAAAACAATTTTAAAGAAAATAAGAAAAAAAAAAAAAAAAAAATTCAAGCGATAAGGCATGTGATAGAAGCGCTGTAATACGCACGTATCACATGATTAAAACTAAACGGCAATTATACCATTATTTTGGATATTATTATTCTTTATTTTTTTTCTCTTTTGAGAAGTGTTATTATTTAAATTATACGAAAAGAGAATTGTATCTCAAAAGGAGAAAGAAGAAAGTTTACGCTACACTACACAAAGAATTCGATTTTGTTTTATTTTATTTTTATATTTATGTTCTCACATTGTTGTGGCATTAATTTTTTTAATTGATGTTCCTAGTTGAATGATATTCTATTTTTAAAATCCCTAAAATATGAATAGAAAAGTAAGTAATTAAAAATCTCCAATCATAAAAATGGGTGTGTATTCTAATAATAACACTAATTCTAGTTACGTAAGAGGAACAGAAAAGGAAAAGATGTTTGGTTCGCAGTTTTTCCAAGATTTAGAACGTTCTTCTATTTTTAGCACAGCAGGTCCTAAAAATAACCAATTATAATTACAGGAAATTAGAAATTGGGAGATGAATAAGTTTCAAAAATATTAATATTAAAAAAACTCTATCATTATCATTGTCATTATGAGTATCAGTAATATATAATAGTTAGGAACAATAATGTTTTGTTAATTTGAAGAGGCATTTTATTTTTACCTTTCAAGGGGATTATAGTATTAAATATCCATATATATCTTTATTTTCGGCAAAAAAAAACAGTAAAAGAAAAAAAATAGGGATACTAACTGCATGTAGAACCATACAGTTAGCCAATATTGCTTAACTCCACATTTTGACTTAACTTCATTATTATATATTACAACCTCAGATACAAAAAAAAACCAAGATATTACTAAGATAGAGAGAAGGATATAAGCATATTATAATAGACTTTGCTAATCATATCTCCTATCACCCGTTTTTTTTTTCTGTTTTTTAATATGTTAATCCACGTAAGATACAAAAAAAAAGAATTCAATGATCACTAATCTGCACTCCGTAATGTTATATGTATAAATAAGAAATGTCTTTTATTTTTTAAACTTTTGCCTTATTTATGTTTAATTTATTTTAGCTTACAATGTAAATAATTTTATTATTATAATCATCTCTATCTTAGTAATCTCTCAATTAGTTGAAAATTTTGTATTAAACATCCCTTTTTAGAAAAAAATAATAATGCAACAACTGTTCTCACTTTAGCTAAAAGTAGTAGGTACAGTATAGAGAAAAATTATTATTAGTAAGAGGTCAAAAAACAACAAAAAATTATAAAAAAAAATTATATAAAAAAATTTTTTTTTTAATTCTGGTTCATCCTTTCAAAATATTTCAAGAAAAAAAAAAATTATATTTATTTTATCTTTTTGATTAACTAATTAAATTTGAATAGTGTTTATTTTATTTTATTTTTAGATTTACATTATTGCCTATTTTCTCGTTATTTTCTTTCCGTTATTTCATTTTTGGTTGGCTAAGGTACCCATTATCTCAAATTTCAATTTATAATAATAACCTCTTTTTTCTTTTTATTCTTTCTATAACTTGAGTATTATTTTTCTCTCTAGATTGGTAACAATATAATCCACTAGTCTGCATGTGTCTCAATATAGCAAAGATATATAAATACCTATTCATGTTATAAATAACCTACGCATCAGAATTGGCAATATAAAAAGATCGTCACATCTCTATTTTGATTTTAATTTTTTAATTTTTTAATTTTTCTACATATATTATTTACACATCGTCATCATTATCATATGAACAGACACCCAAATAATAGTCTTTCAAATCAATAATATATATATACAGTCATAAATAATACTACTAATAGTAACAATAGCAATAATAATAATCAATAATACAATATTTTATTATTTACTAAGTGCTATTTACATTAATACCCCTGAAAGAAAAAAAAATAAAAACAACAACAACAGCAAAAGAAACGAAAACGTTAGAGCCTCTTTGACTTTAGTATCCACTTTAACTGTTTGATATTGCAAATTATTATTAATCAGTAATATTCAATAATCAAGATGAACGAAGAAATAATAAAGAGAAAAGTCGTGATTGTCGGTGATGGCGCATGTGGAAAAACTTCGCTTTTATATGTTTTCACTTTAGGTGAATTTCCAAGAGAATATCATCCAACAGTGTTTGAAAACTATGTTACTGATTGCCGAGTTGATGGTAAAGCTGTTCAATTGGCTCTTTGGGATACTGCTGGACAAGAAGAATATGAAAGATTAAGGCCACTTTCATACTCTAATGCAAACGTGGTCCTCATTGGGTTTTGCTTAGATAGGATAGAATCATTACAAAACGCTAAAGAAAAATGGTTCAGTGAAGTTAGTAGACATTGTCCTGGTGTTCCTGTGATGTTGGTTGGATTAAAGAAAGATTTGAGACAAAGCAGTGATTCCAGTAAATATGTCCAATTTAGTCAGGGAGAAGCTGCTGCTAGGCAAATAGGTGCTAAACGTTATGTTGAGTGTTCTGCATTGACAGGTGAAGGTGTTGATAATGTTTTTGAATTAGCTACAAGAATTAGTTTAACTCTTCCAAAAGATATTTCGCCAAAGTGTTGCACAATTATGTAACTATCACAACCACGCCTTTTTACCATTATTTTTCATTATTTTTTTTTAAAAAAGTCTTTCATCATGACTCAACATTTAAGCCTTAGACTTATATTTCAACATTTTTTATCTCTTTTTCAGAACTTTTTCTTTTTTTTTTTTTTGATGTCACAATTATTGTTTCTCTCTTTTTTTTAATAATGTTTGCTTACTTAGACTTTTTTTTCTAATGATTTTTTTTCCATTTTTGCTTCCATCGTTACTACATTTGCATTTTTTTGATACTTTTTTTTTATTGTTAATATTTATTTCATTTCATTTCATATTGATTCAATATTTTCTTATATAGCTATCTATATTCTATTTTTTTATCATGTTCTTATTCCATCAGCCTTCCTCTTACTTCGCTAAAATTGGTCTCTCCAAAAAAAAAAAAAAAAAAAGCTCTTATATTTTGTTTTATTACTATTATCATTTTCCTTCTCACTTTAACATTTGCATTAGAATAAATTATATTTTATTTTCATTTTTAGCATAAGTTTTAGTAAATTTCTGACGTGATTATTGATACATATATTAATATGTGGTTTAAGAAACAATATTGCAAACTTATTATGCAATTTATTCGGATCACATTACATTTTAATATTTTTTTTCTCGAGGTCAATATTTTTGGAAGTTTCTTTAAACTTTTTAATGAAAAATTTTTAATGTGAATAATACTATCATACTTTAGTATATAGTTTTTATTATATAAATTGTTCACAATTCAAAGGAATTATTGAAAATTATTTATTAATTGATATTCTATATACGCGAGATATATCAATTATTGATAAATCTAATTCTTTTTGACCAGATCATCTTCAATTATCACCTTTTCATGGATTCTCTTGCAATTTTTTTTTGCAACCCCAAATGATGCTCTTTAGAGAGACAATTTGACTTTTTTTCTTCAGTTTATTTATTAAAGTATTAAGTATATTTTTAATTATATTTTTAGAAAAATATAATTAAAAATCAAAAATCAAAATTACATGGTGTAACGTCACATTAATTTCTTTTCTTGTTTATTCTTTTTAATTGCGATGGCTTATAAATAAAAGACAACGAATACATTAATTGTTCATTTACCTGTATTAATTATAATGTTTATATCATCACCCCACCTTAGCCCACATAACCCCTAGAGTATAGCAATAATGCTTATTTAATGAAAGACAAAAATGTGGGTGAAATAAGGAATTCTTAGTGAAAAAAAGAAACATATCAAAAGGAAAATCAATTTATTTTTACATTCAATTGTACTAGAATTCAATTTAAAGAATTTATTTATGTTGTATATTTATATTTTTTTGTGATTTAAAAGGAGCTAATTTTAAATAGATGTATATATATAGCAATAAGACAGCCATTAGTAGATAGTAGTATCAATTGACTTACCATCTACCACCTTGTTGACCACCTGGACCACCAAATCCACCTGGACCACCTGGACCACCTGGACCACCTGGACCGCCATGGTGACCACCTGGACCACCGAATCCACCTTGTTGACCACCTGGACCACCTGGACCACCGAATCCGCCTTGTTGACCACCTGGACCACCGAATCCACGTTCTTCACCACGGCCACCTTGTTGACCGTAACCACCTGGGCCACCTTGTTGACCGTAACCACCTTGGCCACCTTGTTGACCGTAACCGCTACTTTGGTTGTTGTGGTCACCGTGATGCTTGATAGTATTTTCAAGCTTGTTACCAGCGAAAGCACCAGCAATGGCACCACCAACCTTACCTAAGGTGGAGTGGTTTTCACCACCGAGTTTAGAACCAGCAGCACCACCAGCAATGGCACCACCAATAGTACCAATAATACCTCTGTCGTTACCTTGACCACTCATTGTGTTTTGTGTTATTATATAGTTTAAGGAAAAATAAAAAATGAAATTTAAATCAAAGAATTAATAGATAATCAATTGATGAATATTAAAAAAACTAAGAGAGAAGAAAATAAAAAAAGAACAAGTATTCGACTTTTAAAATGTAAATTCGGGGAATGTAATAGGATATTTATACTCTTTTTTTTTGTTTTCTACTTTCATTGAATTTTTAATAAACTTAAATATTATTAGTTAACCCCCTTATAGTATTATTTATTTGAAAGAATTTGTTGTTGGAGTGTTGTTATTACGAATTTCCTCGGTTCGTTGTCTCTATCCCTCCCTCTATTGTTTTATATGAATAAAAGACTAAAAGAAAATTATGCTTTTTTTTCCTCATACTAGTATCATACGGAAACTTGTTCAAGTTCTAAGGGAAATTAGCTTAATCAGCCATCTAAAGTTAGATTTTTAAGGCAGAGAAACATTTACGCTGTCTATTTTTTTGCTCTTTTCTTTTGTGTCGACAAGTTATTATCACTAAGAAATTCAGATTGCGTTTAAATACCGACTATTACATTAGTCCACAGTAACTATATGGCAAAAAAGCTCATAGTTTATTCAAGACAGTTTCATTTATTAGCTTAAAATATTTCTAAGCCCTATTCAACAAAAAAACAAAGACTCTTCTATTGCCGACAACAACAATTATTTTTTTTTGTCTATACCACAATTGCCACCGAGGCGAGGATGAACCCACAAATCATTATGATAAATGATCATTTAACTGATCCCGTATCGTTTGGTAACAGACTTATGACGAATAAACTGCATTGCCCGAATTGTCATTATTTTACAAAATCATATATATATATATATATATATGTAAAATTAAGATATAATTACGTTTCGTGTATTTGTTTTACAAGCCTTCAAAATCATACCAAGCAAGTTTTAGATCATTCTTATATTTTTTCTCTTTCTAATTCAGCCAAATTGTTGTAACAACAATCATCGGTCCGGAGACAGCACAACAGAAAAGTAATACTATTAATAAGAGAACTGTCTCAACTATTTTTACATCATAAATTATGGTACATTAGTTGATTATTATGGCAATCTTTCAAATGTAAATTGGCCTGTGATAAATTATTAGGATATCCCATTATTTTGGGCCAATGGGTTTCTCCGATCGATCTCCACTAAAATTAAAAAAAATTAAAAAAAAAAATTTTTTTTGTAAACTACAGTCAGGACCTAGAGTGAGTTTAGTTTAATGAAATTGGTATTTAAAGTTATGCAAAAGAGAATAGTATAGAATAATGGATCATATAGTAAAAGAAGTGAAGCTTCGAGTTCCTGTAAATAAAATATTTACTGATTCATTTGAAATTGTATTTGAAATATCTCAGAAACTTCCTGAATTTATAAACACATTGGTGCTTATTCAACAAGAAAATCAATATTACATTCATATATTCTTAAAGAAACTAATAGCCTCATTTGACAAATATGAATCAAAAATTATTGAGAAATATCCTGACTATGATCTTGAAGAAATTTACAATATATATTTTGAAACAATGAATGCCAAACAAAAAGATCCTACTCAGACTGAAAAAATATACTATCCATTAATTTTGTCCCCGAACTCAACACAGGACATAATTATAATTGAGGCTCCAAGATTGTTAAATAAATTTGGCTGCACAGGTTTTAGAACTTGGAATGCATGTCTTTACTTATGCGAATATGTATTGAAACATTTTGTGGATATAGCTAACGAATATAAAAATGAAAAGACTTCTAAAATTACAATCACCGAATTGGGTTCAGGCACTGGTTTATTAACCTTGACAATAGTGAAAAACTTTCAAGATTTAATATCCAAATATTACGTTACTGATGGTGATCAAGAAGTTGTAGATCGAATTAAAATCAATTTTGAACTCAATGATATAGATCCAAATTCTGAGTTAGTGGATTTTGACAAAGTATGGTGGGGTCAAGATAAATTGAATCATTGTGATTTAATAATTGGTAGTGACATCATTTATGATGCTGATGCTTGCCCCAGTTTAGTTAAAACTTTACATGAATCATTTATGTTGAACCCTAAATGTGTTGCAATTATTGCTATCACTGTGAGGAATGAAGAAACATCAGCTGTATTTTTCAATGAGCTTGAAAGGAGAAAATTGAAGCTGCAGGTACTTGATAATATCAAGATAACCGAAAATAATACTACCGAATTTATACTCCATTATAGAGACTTTTCCCATTTTAAATTATTTAAAATTTATAGTTAAATAGATAGATCGATACTTTTTTCTCTATTTTTATACATGTATAATATATATAATACATTTATTTTTTTTCTTTTGTTCATTACATATGTTAATAAAGCGGGAAAAATGAGGTATTGTCTCTATTTTTTTCTCCTTTCAGTGATAATAGGCATTTCCAATAAAAAGCAGATGACGTTAATATTTTTTTGATAGGCTAAAGGTTGATAAAAAAGATATAAAATGTAAAAATATATATAAAGTAGCTATGTCTCTTCAATTCTTTTAAAAGAAATAATAAAATAAAATAAAATTGGACAATAATATTAAAAAATCAAATAAAAATGGCACTTCTTAAAGGTGATCAGAGATTAAATCCGTCATTTTACATCAGAAACGCTTTAGATACCTTTTATGGTAATAAAGAACTACCGCAATTACCAAATACACATTCAGTTAGAGTTGAAATTAAAAAAACTGGTCTTTGCGGATCTGATATTCATGTGAGTACTTTTAACTTATATTGGTCATAAAAAAGAATAAATTACTAACAATATTTTTCTTTCCTATAGTAGTAAGCATATTACACTAACCCTACATTTTATTATTTTTTTTTTTTTGTTACTTCATTTATTTTCAAGTACTAACAGTAGAGAATAAAAACTATAGTTATCAAGAAGGTAAAAATGGTATTAAAGTCGTTGAAAAGCCAATGGTTTTAGGACATGAATCATCTGGTATTGTCGCCGAAATTGGGCCAGATGTTACAAATGTTAAAGTGGGCGATAGGGTCGCAATTGAACCTTGTAATCCATCAAGATATTCAAAGGAAACTATGAGTGGTAAATATAATTTATGCCCGCATATGAAATTTGCAGCATCTCCACCAACAGATGGTACTTTGACCCGGTTCTTTGTTGTAGACGAAGATTTCGTGACCAAATTACCTGAACATGTATCTTTAGAAGAAGGCGCGCTTGCAGAGCCATTAGCTGTAGCGTGTCATGCTAATAAACTAGCAGGAACAAGATTTGGTGATAAAGTGGCTATTTTTGGTGCAGGTCCCGTTGGTCTTCTATTATGTGCAACTGCTCGTGCATTTGGTGCCAGTGAAGTGCTAGTTATTGATTTATTTGATAATAAATTAAAGATGGCTAAAGAAATGGGTGCTACTTATACTCATAATTCAAGTCAAGACAAAGGGAAATCTGAAGATCAAATTGCTAAAGACATCACCAGTAAATATTTGACACCAAGTATTGTCTTTGAAGCTACTGGTGCAAAAACCTGTATTAGAACAGGGATAAACATTTTAAGCCCTTCAGGAACATACATTCAAGTAGGTATGGGGATGCAAGATGCATTGATTCCATTAGGTTCTATTGGTTTTAAAGAAGCATCCATTAAAGGTAGTTTCAGATATTCTTTTGGCGATTATAAAGATGCTATCGAGTTAATATCCACAGGTAAGGTTAACGCTAGTCTTATTATCACCCATAGATTTAAGTTTAAAGATGTGAAAAAAGCCTATGAGTTTGCCAGAACTGGCAAGGCTGTTAAAATTATAATTGATGGCCCAATAGAAAGCGATTTAGTTACTTTCACTTCCAAATTATGAATTCTTTTAACTTCTTTTATTTGTTATTGCTATTATTAATATCATATATTTATCTTATATATTATTAATGAAGTATTATTAGCGTCTTCTTTTTTGACTATCTGATAGTCGGTGTAGCAGGTATATGTTTTTGTTCTATAACGTTTCAATTGTCACCTCGGAAAATATATGTGTTATGAGCACATGTATATTAACCACGATTTCCTTTTTTTTTTTTGATCTTTTTTTTTTTCCTTGATTGATTTCTAATCTATTAGACGTAAAATAATATTCAGATACCTACTTTTCATATTTCAACGTCGTTGTTAGATAGTACTTGAAATTTACATATATTGTCTTCCATTTGAAAATAAATGATATAATAATCTTTTCATCAAAATGGCATTTCAATTTCAAGACACTAATATCCCCCCATCAAAGTTATTTAGACGTGCAGATATTATTGGAAGAGGGAAATTCGGTGTTGTGTATAAAGCGTAAGTTCTTGTCATTTTTCACTTTTATTTATTATTCTTTGATCCTTTTTTAAAAAACATTTATTTTTTGTGTTCTTTTTTACTAACTACTTTTATTCATGCAGGTATCGTAATAATGAGGTTCTTGCAGTGAAAATTCTTGATGTTGATAAAAATGAGGAAGAGGTTCAAGATATTCAACAAGAAGTTAACTTCCTCTCAACCTTAAAAAATTGTCCAAATGTTACACACTACTATGGTTCTCGTATGGAAGGTACTAAACTTTGGATTATTATGGAATATTGTGCAGGTGGTTCTTTACGTAGTATTTTAAAACCGGGGAAATTAGAGGAAAGATATGTTGGAGTCATTATGAGAGAATTACTTATTGCATTATCATTCATTCATAAAGCTGGTGTGATACATCGTGATATTAAAGCTGCAAATATTTTAATTACAAAAGAAGGTAATGTCCAACTTTGTGATTTTGGTGTTGCTGCTAAATTAACAGCGACCAATGCAAGACGTAATACTATGGCCGGTACACCTTATTGGATGGCTCCTGAAGTTATTATGGAAGGAACATCTTATTCATATAAAGTTGATATATGGTCTCTTGGTATCACTGTTTTTGAATTAGTCACCGGTAATCCACCATATTGTGATAAAGATGCTAAGTGGGCCATGCAATTAATTGCTAAACAAAAACCTCCTAGATTACAAGGACCTAAATATAGTCCGGCACTTAAAGATTTTGTAGCCTTATGTTTAGATGAAAATCCTCAGGAACGTCCAATGGCAGATGAATTATTAAAATCAAAATTTATCAGAAATTACAAGAATTTAGGTACTGTTATATTAAAAGAAATGATTAATAGATATTTAATATGGAGAGAAAAGAAGTCATCAAGAGATAGCATTGCTATACTAAACCAAAATCCTGATTTACTTAAGGATTCTGATAGTAGGCGTAGTTCTTTTGTGGGTGATGGAGATAATTTAGATGTTAAATGGGATTTTGATTCATTGAAAAGTTCTGAATATATGGTCGAAAATGATCTTGGATCAGCAGCTAGCTCTGACGATAGTAATCTATTTTCCAATAATGATGAATATAGACTTGATAATATTAGATCAAATGATTATGACAATGAAGCCTTAGATTTCACGATCAATAGAACTTTAGATCCGACTGCTACCGTTGCTAGAGAAACTTCAACGATGAATGCAGCTACATTGAAAGATATCCATACTCAAACGATAGTTAACAATAAACTATCATCTAATAACACTAATAATGGCAATGGTAATAAAGGATATCCACTGCAACAACAACAACAACAACAACAACAGCAGCAGCAGCAGCAGCAGCAGCAACAACAAAAGCAACAACAACAAACGAAAAAGGATGTTCCTAAAGCATTTTTAGATCTATTTGGGGCAGAAGTAGCTATGGATACGAAACCAATGAAACAACCAAATTTGAATCCTATTGGCAGTCCGTTGATGGGTGGGTATATTTCTAGTGATTTAAAAGAAAAGAGTTTGCCATTACCTCCAACTATGTTTTCATCTCCGCTTCCAACAACTAGTCCAACTGTTCCAGAGATTGAAATTCCTTCTTTGGATGACAGCATGGGTTCGAATGACAATGATAATAATGATATAGGCTCCAATAATATTTACCCATTAAGATCTGTGCAATCACATGCTCTTATGGCGCAACAAACAACTAGTCCAAAACCTTTAAAGCTAGGACAGATTCCTGATACACCAAATTTGACTAAGAAACCTCCACCAGATCATCCATTGGGCAATACTAATAATAATAATAATAATAATAATAATAATAATAATAACAATAACAATAATGGTTCTAGCCAAGCTAACGCATTAAATAAAAAGCCAACGTTTACTTCTCAACAATTTCTTGGTGGCTCTCGTACTCCATCTCCACGTAAGAGCAATTATGATAGCTTATCACCACCTTTCAATAATCAATCCAATAGCGCTATTAAGATAGAATCTAGCATCGGTGCTCCGATGATGAAACCAGTGACTAACTCAGACACAATAAATCAACCACTACTACAACCAATGAATAATCATCATAGAAGCCCATCGGCAGTGAGCGATAATGGAAATCAATCGAGATCACACTCACAATCATCAGGTATGCTACCAGGTAATAAATCCAAGAAGAATTTGAATAATCTCCGTATAGAAATGCCTAGACATACTTTAAGTGATTCGCTAGATGGATTATCGGTTCCATCCAAATCAACTTCGCCAAATCAAAAATCTCCTTTATTTAACACTTTCTCAAATACTGGTGATAATACTGGTAATGTCAACCAATTTGGATATTCAAGTAATAATTTCACACCAAAAGTAATGACTCCTTTAACTGAAAAGAATTTTGAATTTTCTTCAAAACCAAGACTTGATGCTCAAGACACTGGTAAGAATGTCGGACCAGATGGGTTTTTCAACTCTATTAACGCACAAAATACTGGTAGTAGTAATTTTGATGGTCATATTGGAACTCGTCAACAGGTAATTGTTACTCCGGGTTCTAGTTCAAATAAAAGTACTATGCATATCAGCCGAAAAGTCTCTAATGCTTCATTATTGAGTTCCGCGACTAAAAATACTATTACCAGAGAGCGTGAAACTTCTGTATCTTCTGTATCTTCTTCAATTGGTTTAGCATCTGAAAGAAAATTATCATCAGCAGCAACTGGAAGACCTGTTAAACTGATTTACTCATTGACTAAGGTCCCACCATTAAATCCAGAATTATTCTTAGATTCAACACCGAAAGATCAAATTGTTAGTGAGCTTAAATCATTGCTTTTTAACTTTTCTAAGAGTTTAGATATTGTTCTGGATAATTTAGAATTATTGCATGACTAAACACAATATACTCTTGATATAAATTTTTTTTTTCTTACTTTTTTCTCTCTTTTTCCTCTTACTTTTCTTTTTTTTGTTTATTATATTCTATTATATTTTTTGCATTATCAATTTTTGACTAAATACAATTATGGATTATTTCATTTTCTTTTCAATATTACTTTATCTATATCTTACTATTAACGTTGTTTTTAATATTGTGATGATTTTCATTAATTGATGTATATAATACATTGTTTTTTTTTTTTTTTTCAATTTTTTTATTTATATCTGTGCCTGTAGAAAAATCCCGAAAAACAAAAAAAAATTGATATATCAAATTTTTTAATATAAATAAAATCAAAAATAACAATGGTAACGAATAATATAGCTGCTAGGATACCCGTACGCGTCACATAAGAATTAATGGAAATGAGTACTAAATGTGTGATCCAGATATCATCAAACATATAAAGCAGAGTTTAGAAAATGGAACACCGAAGCCTTGGATAATCGATAATTTTCCAAAGATCGTAGTCAACAAATCCACCGCTAAAGCTGCTAAAGCATCATCATTTTTGAAGCCACCAGTAAACTCACCAAAAAAGAAGAAAGCAGAGTTATATAATGATGAATATCAACTTAATAATGATGAAGAATTGGCTAAATTTATTTTTAAAAAATATTATGATAGTCTTTATAATACTAAAATTCCATTATATTATTTTGCAAAGTCAGCTATGTCCAGAATTGAATCGGTTTGCTTGCATCAATCAGAAGAATCCACTATGACTGAAGGAAAGCAAAAGCTCAAGAAATTACTTTCAAATATAATAATAGATGTGGTTATATTTGATCAGCGGCACACTAATCAATCTACTGATTCAAGTTCAAGACGATTGGATATTTCGGCAATTAATGATGATGAACAAAAGGTTCAAGATGCCTTCCTAAAAGATAGCTATTTATTAGAGCTATCAGAATTAGAAAAATCTAGGGCAAATTTTAAAGGCAATTCTAGTTATTTGAAATTGCAACAGACAATTGAAACCATATTTGAAGATTATAATTTTTTTTTAAAAATTCGTGAAGCTCAGTTGCAAATTATATTAATCTTAGAGTATTTATATTTAGATATTGATGATCTAGATAAAAGTGACGAGCTTTTCACCGAAAGTGAAATAGAAGTAACAAACAGTAAAAATAATTCTGAAAATGAAAACAACATACACACCAATGCATCAAATAGTTTTGGATCTAATATTATGGCACATACAATTTTTTCTAGAAGAACTTTGATACGGCCTGGTAGGCGAAATAAAAATAGAGTCAAACGCAGCACACCTTCTGCATCAGTAACTCAGAATAATGAAGAGGTCAAAGATACTTTATTTTATAAATCATTACTCAATTTTTATTTAGATCGTCTTTTAATTTGGGATATAAGATTAGAAATTAGAAACCCTAGTAAATCAGATAAAGATGAGAAACAAGATGAAAATATTGAAATTAGTGATATTGATCAAGATAACGACAAACTCTCAACTAATACTAAAGAAAAAGAAGAAGATGCAATAACAAAAATGTTTAAATCAGATATTGAACATGAAAATTTATTGCAAATAGATACTAAAATATTATCAAATGAGCTTAATTTTGCGAAAAACTATTTGAAAAAAGTGGCAATCCCATATTTCTATCATAAATGTCCTAAATTGATTAAATATGCCAAACGAAAAGTGGATAATCTGTTAGTACCAATAAAATTGAAAAGATCCAGAAGCTCGGCTCATATGAAAGATTCTAGAAAAGAAAAGAAAAGACTGACTGATAATCATGTTAGAGACGAAGATAGCAGTAATAGTATTAAAGTCAATATGAATGTTAGTAACAGTTTACCAACTCGCAATTATTCGGTATTACGGAGGTCTAAATCTATTAATAGAAATAATAATAGTAATAGTCACAGTAACAATCACAGCAGCACCAGTAGCTCTAATGGAAAAATTAAAGAATCTCATACATCAAGTAGCAAATCACTTAAAAGATCAATTTCAATAAATTCCCTCAGAAGTCAAACATTAACACAGTCATTAGCTAAGAGGGAAGTTGATTTTTCTATGGAATCGTCTAAAAGTGTTAGTGAAAAGCCTATTGTTCATGAAATGAGTAGCAAGGGTATTTTCAAAAAATCAAAGAGCTTTTTTGACAGCAGAGCATCTGATAAGCCTGTCAAGGCTAAACAAATAAAGAAATCATTTTCACAAATTGAAGCAACCCCACTAAAAGATAAATCATTAAACCCTCATAACAATAGATTACACGAAATCAAATCAAGAAATATATCACTAACAGGGTTATTGAATAAAGAATTGGAGTTGGAAACTATTATGGGGTCTCCTGCTATCTCTATTGAATCACCTGAGAGACCACTGTTGTCACTGCATAATAACAAGAATAATTATAATGAGAGGACAATAGTTTTTGAAACACCTACTAAACAGCAATCAACGAAAACTTTGGTAGTGTCTTCAACAACTCTGGTGAACACTCCAAATGAAGATAGAATCGAAATTTATGACAAGTCGTTTAATAATGATGGAGGCAGCTTAGCCGACTCTCCATCTAATTTATCAATGAAGAAACATCTGGAAATGAAAAGTGATGCTACAGAAAAAATGGAAATGTATGATTTGAGTGACGATGGAGGATCTACAGATAATGACGTTGATAATGCAAATTTTATATTCTTACAAGATGATGACGGTATTAGTGATAGATTGAAAAATGCAATATTAAAACGAACCAAATGAATTAACGGTTGAATAATTATAAATAAACAAATAAAATTTAAAAAATTAAAATATTCGGTCAAACCTCATATATTATAATATATTAATATTGAAAATACGTTAATCTCATCATGTAATATATGTACATTTATTTTTTCTCATGATAATTAATATTGCTAACCGTAGATCTCCTATTCTGCATTCTCTTTATCCAAATTTGGACGAATGTTTCAGAATCTAAAAACAGAAACAAAAAATTTTTTTCCAATAGAATTTTTTTTTTTTTTCTTTTTTTTCCCCGTTCTTTAGAGTAATTTGTTTTATATTTTGTGAATCACTCTCTATCTCTATTTGACATATAATCCTCATTTATCTAAAACTTGATATTATTTGTTTTTGCTTCTTTCTTTATAAATAATTTATTGCTCGTCCTATAAATATTAGAAGTTTTTTTTTTTACTTCAAATCTTCAACTGGAAGAATAAAAGAAAAGACAACGAAAAAGAACTATAGAAAAAAAAAGCCTTTCTAATATAATAAAAAAAAACACTAATATATTATCATAAGCCAATATTTACTTTGATAAAATAAAAATAAGAAATAGAAATAGAAAAAATAGAAATAGAAAAAAAGAGAAATAAAATAACAAAATAAAATGAAGTTACAATTAGTGACGTCGTTTTTTGCTGTTTTTATTACATTATTCAACACAACACAAGCAGCTATAGCATGTAACTCGACATCATCCTGCCCTGAAAGTGCACCATGTTGTTCTCAGTATGGTGTCTGCGGTGTTGGTTCTTATTGTTTAGGAGGGTGTGATCCTAGACGTTCTTTTAATATTTCTTCATGTTTGCCTAACCCAATATGTCAAAATAGTAAAACTATGTTCACTAGTAAAGATCAGTTAGTTGAATCCACAAAATATTTGGGTAATGCCTCAGCCGCTGATTGGATTTATGACGGAACTATCCTTGAATATGATGATCTGATTCTTCTTGCTATGCCTGCAGATAGTGGTGGTACTGTTATCTCTTCTTCAAGATATGTTTGGTATGGTAAGATCACAGTCAAAATGAAGACTTCTCACTTAGCGGGTGTTGTTTCTACCTTCATTTTATTCTCGGATGTGCAAGATGAAATTGATTATGAAAATGTTGGGGTTGATTTATACAAATATCAGACAAATTATTTCTATCGTGGTGAGTTACTTTATACACATTCTAAAAATCTTACAACTACAATTAACACTTTTGAAAATTATCATACTTTAGAACTTGATTGGTCTGAAGATGCTCTCATCTGGTCTCTTGATGGTAATCTGACTCGTACTTTGTACAAAAATGAAACTTATAATTCAACTACTAACGGTTATGATTATCCTCAAACTCCGTCCCGTATTCAAATTTCTCTTTGGCCAGGTGGTGATTCTAGTAATGCTCAAGGTACTATTGAATGGGCAGGTGGTGCAATCGATTGGGATAGTGAAGATATTAAGAATTATGGTTACTACTATTCTACGTTACAAGAAATTGATATTGAATGTTATGATCCACCTTCAGGAATAACCATCGAAGGTAAGAACTCCTACGTATATACTAGCACAGGTGGTAATGAAACAGCTGTAAAAATTTCTAATGATACTACTTATATTGCGTCATTCTCAAACACAGGTTTTAATCGTGGTAATACTTCTGAAACTAATACTACCAAAACATCCAGTCAGCTGAATCTTGTTGCAGGTGGTATTCAACAAGAAGCAGGGTCTGACAGTGATAGTGGTAGTAGTGGCAGTAGTGGCAGTAGTGGTAGTGGTAGTGGTAGTGATGATAGCGGTTCAACTGCAAGCTATACTTACTCCGTATTTAAGCAATTTGGAACCAAATCAACTGATAGTTCTTCCGGATCAGGCTCATCTTCTAAAAGTAATGCATTTACTTTTATTAATGTTAAAGTAATTTTCTCATCCATGCTCGCTACAGTAGCAACTGTTTCAATACTTCTTTTGATATGATTTTTTTTTATATTTTGCTTCTTTTCATTTTTATTTTATCACTTATTTCTTCTGACTACATCTCAAGAAATTAATATCACTCTCTTTTTTATAATTTCATACATACAATAAATTTTTTTATATACCTAATATACATATCTAATATAAAATAATAACTAATACCATGTAGTATATATCTACAAGTCGACCTCGAGTATTTGGGTACAGTTGTGCTTTTAGTAATATTTCTAACCCGGATAATGTGCACACTGTTGTTTTTTCTTCCAACTAAGCAGTTTTGAACACGAAATTTTAATGAAAAAAAATCCCAGAATGAAAAAGAAGAAAAAATGTGCTGAAAAAATTAAATCAAATTTAGAAATCGATAATAATAAATAATACGTCGTTGAAGTTATAAATTTCTGACAACAATCGTTTTACTCAATTGTAATATTTCTAGATTCCAATTATTGTTAAATTAATAACAAAGAGAAAACGAAACACCGGGAGAAGAATTATTATATTCAATTAATAGATAATATAAAAGAAAAGAAAACAAAGGGAAAAAAAAGAACTAAAACACTTATAACAAGAACAAGAAATATATTAGTTCAAAACAGCAATTCTGTCAAGATGAAGATGTTAACTAAGTTTGAATCGAAGTCTTCTAGGGCTAAAGGTGTTGCTTTTCATCCTACAAGACCATGGATTTTAGTTGCTTTGCATTCATCTACTATTCAACTCTGGGATTATAGAATGGGAACTTTAATTGATAGATTTGAAGAACATGATGGTCCAGTCAGAACTGTTGATTTCCATCCTACTCAACCTTTATTTGTCTCTGGTGGTGATGATTACACTGTTAAAGTATGGTCTCTTAACACTAGAAAGTGTATTTTCACTCTTACTGGTCATTTAGATTATTTAAGAACTGTTTCTTTCCACAAGGTATTACCATGGATTCTTTCTGCTTCTGATGATCAAACTATCAGAATTTGGAACTGGCAAAACAGACAAGAAATTGCATGTTTAACTGGCCATAACCATTATGTCATGTGTGCTCAATTCCATCCTACTGAAGATTTAATCGTGAGTGCTTCTTTAGATCAAACTGTTCGTGTTTGGGATATTAGTGGTCTTAGAAAGAAAAACACTGCACCATCAAGTGTCAATAACTATAGTGAAAACCTTCAAGTTAGAAATAATCCACCTCAAGATATTTTTGGTAATACTGATGCCGTAGTTAAATATGTCCTTGAAGGGCATGATAGAGGTGTCAATTGGGCTACTTTCCATCCTACCTTGCCTTATATTGTCTCTGGTGGTGATGATAGATTAATCAAATTATGGAGAATGAGCGAAACTAAAGCTTGGGAAATTGATACTTGTAGAGGTCATACTAATAATGTTTTATCTGTTTTGTTTCATCCAACTCAAGATATCATTATCTCTGTCTCAGAAGATAAAACTATTAGAACTTGGGATTTAAAGAGCAGAACTGCTATCAAGCAATTCAAACGTGAAAATGATCGTTTCTGGCTTATTACTGCTCATCCAAGTATTAACTTATTTGCTGCATGTCATGATAGTGGTGTAATGGTATTTAAATTAGAAAGGGAAAGATTGCCAAGTACCATTTTCCAAAATAAATTATTATACATTAATAAAGATAGACAACTTCAAACATATTCTTTTGATAGTCAAGTTGAATCTCCACCTCAATTAAGTCTTCATAAAATTGGTAAGCCATGGTCTCTTTTAAGATCTATATCTTTCAATCCATCTGAAAACTCGATCCTTGTTACAACTGGTCCAGAAGATTCTCCTGCATATGCATTACTTCAAGTCCCAAAACACAAAACTGGTGCTGCTCTTGAACCAACTGATATCAGACTGGGTCCTGGTGACAACGCTATCTTTATTGCTAGAAATAGATTTGTGGTTTACAGAAAAGATACTAAAATGTTAGAAGTTAAAGATTTAAATAACTCCGTTACCAAGTCTATAGAACTTGATGAAACCGTTAAGGATGTTGTTTACGGAGGTCCTGGTCAAGTTTTACTTCTTAAGCCTACTACCGTGGTTCATTATGATGTGCAGCAAAAGAAAGTTATCTCTTTCATTCAAGCTAGTAATATCAAATATGTCACTTGGTCTAGTGATGGTCAATATTTAGCTCTTTTGGCTAAGCACACTATTACTATTGTTAACAAGAAATTAGAATTGATCACATCCATGCATGAAACTATCAGAATTAAGAGTGCTGCATTTGATGATACTGGGGTTTTATTGTACTCTACTTTGAATCACATTAAATATACTTTATTAAATGGTGATAATGGTATAATCAAAACTTTGGAAAACACTGTTTATATTACTAAAGTATCTGGTAAAAATCTTTTCTGTTTAACTAGAGATGGTACTATTTCAGTAGTAGCGATCGATCCTACTGAATACAGATTCAAGAAAGCATTAGTCAACAAAAACTTCAATGAAGTATTAAGAATTATCAAGAACTCTAATCTTGTTGGCCAAAATATTATTGCTTACTTACAAAAGAAAGGTTATCCAGAAATTGCCTTACAATTCGTTGAAGACCCTGAAACTAGATTTGAATTAGCTTTAGAAAGTGGTGATCTCGCCTCTGCTTTGACTGAAGCTCAAAAATTAAACGATGCTGCTATCTGGACGTCTTTAGGTAAGGAAGCTCTTTTACAAGGTAACAAAGATATTGTTGAATTAGTATACCAAGAACAAAAGAAACTTTCAAAACTTTCTTTCTTCTACTTGATTACTGGTGAAGTTGATAAATTAAACAAAATGCAGGCTATCTCAGAAAAAAGAACTGATATTTCTTCTCTAATACAAAACTCTGTTTATTTAAACAGTGTACAAAAGAGAGCTGAAGTTTTCTCTAAAGCTGGTAATTTACCATTAGCCTATGCTATTGCTAAATCAAACGGTTTAGATGAATTTGCTGCTAAGATTTTAGCCGTTGGTGAAATTGATGAATCAGAAATTGAACTTCCTGATAATATTGGTGGATATATTGAAGTCAAAGCTCCTGCTAGAGATGGATCTAAAAACTGGCCATTAAAGGCTGCATCTGCATCTTACTTTGAACTTGCCGTCTCTGGTCAAATTGAAAACTTAGATCTCGGTAAAGACATCGATGATGATGAAACCCCTAACAAGAAACAACTTCTTGGAGATGATAACGAAGAAACTTTCTTCGATGACGATGGTATAGATGATGATATTGATGGTGGTTGGGATGATGAAGGATTAGATGTCAGTGATGTTGAAGAGGAACTCGGTAGTGGAGAAACTCAATTGACTGAAACTGGCCTCTGGGTCAAGAATGCATCTGCTAATCCAGGTGTTCAAGTTGCTGCTGGTTCTTTTGAAGCTGCTGCTCAACTCTTAAATAGACAAGCAGGTGTGGTGAACTTTGAACCTTTAAGAAAGAGATTCATGGAAGTTTACAATGTGTCTAAAGTCTTTTTACCAAGTACTGATGGTCTTTATCCAATTACTGCATATATTAGAGCTGATATTTCTGAAGATGATAAGAATAAAGTTCAACCATTAATTCCAGGTTTTGATCAATTAGAAAACTTATTACAAGAAGCCTTCAAATTATTCAGAGCTAATAAATTACAAGAAGCAATTGAAAAATTCAGAGAAGTTATTTATACTATTACTGTTCTTGCTGTTCCTGATGAAGATTGTGAAGCTAAATGCTTAGAAGCTCTCCATTTAAGTCGTGAATATATTTTGGGTCTTTCCATTGAATTAGTACGTCGTTCTTTACCAGCTAGTGATGTTAAACGTAACCTTGAGTTAGCTGCTTATTTCACAAAGGCCAAATTGAAACCAGTACATAGAATTAATGCTTTGCAAATTGCTATGACCCAATCTTTCAAACATAAGAATTTCTCCTCTGCTTCATACTTTGCAGGTGAATATTTGCAAATTGTTACCAGTGGTGCCAAAGCAGAACAAGCTCAAAAGATAAAAGCTAAATCAGACAGTAATGGCCGTGATGCAATTGAAATTGATTTTGACCCTTATGCCAACTTTACTATTTGTGCTTCTACTTACACTCCAATTTATGAAGGTGCTGATTATGCTAAAGAAGGTCTTGTCGGTGCTGAATATCAACCATCTGAAAAAGGTAAAATTTGTAAGATTACTAATATCACTGCTATCGGTGTTCCTTCATCAGGTTTACGTTTAGTTGTATAATTAATACTTTATCTGATCCTTTTTTATCTTACTTCATTACTTATTATATAAATATTTTAAATAATTCATATCAATTCCATCTCCATTTTTTAAATCAAAAGTTTATGAGAATTTCAGATTGTGGTTGTAATATACAATATATTGTAATTTTGTTGTATAAGCAAGCAAAGCAACTCTATTAAATTATAGTTTAAACATGAAAAATATTAAAAACATTATAAACATTAAAACAAAAATAAAAAAAACAAAAATTTTACACATTTATATTAATTAAACAAAGCTCGATGAAAGAATAAATTAATAAAATTTATTTTTTTAATGCATGGCCCCTTCTTGAAGGTGGTGGCGGTGGAGGCGGAAGTCTCTTTACAGGGCTCATAGATCTAATATTATTATCAGTATATCCAGGGATTGGTGGTGACGGCTGTGCCCTTGGTGAGTTATTCAAGTATTTCAGTTGAGGTGGTGGTGGTGGTGGTGGGGCTTTCTTCCTTGTTTTGGCACATTTATTATCGTTTAAAGACAATGATGAACGAGCACCCGAATCGCCAGATCTATACAAGTTGTGTGAATTGAAAGGATGCATAGAAGTAGTATTATCAGGGCTACCTATAGTTTCTCTTGGAAGTAATAAGCTTGGACTTGAATTATTATGAAGGTGTTTATTAGACTGATTTGATATTCTTAGATTTGAAAGTTTTTTAGATAATGTTATTCTTTCTGTGGAGTTGTTAGTATTATCTGGAGACAACTGTTGTTGGTAATGTATTGGTGATAATTGTACATTATGATAAGGTAAACCAAAATTTGATGAATTCGATGATGAAATTGAATTAGCGGTAGAGTTTCTACTGATTGGTGTTTTAATCAGTTCCATTAGTGACGCAGTGCCAAAAATTTCCTTATGCTTTTCACAGATATAGTTTTCTAAGCCTAGCCATTTAACAGATAAACAACGTTTAGCCAATCTACGAGTTTCCTCGTCCGTATTATTCCCATTGACAACAGAATCTATTTCTACCAATGGGTCGCTATATTTTCTGGCAAGTTCATTTATATCCTGTCCACTTAAATATAAAAGTAAATCCAATATCTCTCTTCTCTTGTAACCATACTGATCAAAATTGAAATTCTTTACATCAATATGCATATTAGCATACTTTTTATCATGATTCAAATAGTTTAATGGAGTGACGTATAATAAAAGATAAAAAACTCTCAAATAATTATTAATCACAACCTTTTGGACATCTGATGACAAATTATATAATTCTCTAATAAATATATCAACTATAACTTTTAAATCGTTGAGATAAAAATTGAAAAATTTTTGTGAGTCTTTACTAGATGTAGTTTTAGAATCATTAACATTTGCGGCTTTATCTGGTACAAGAGGTCTCAATCTAGATTTAGATAAAATAGAACGACGTCTTGATAGCTTTTCTTCCTTAGTCTGTGGAGCTTTTGATGAAGTTGCTTCATTGACCTTTTCAGCATTATTAGATTTTATTTCTTTAAGAATTAAATACAAGACTTTTAAAATTAAAATTTTATTGCAGTTATTTGTTTGACGGTTAAAAATGTAAATTAAAACAGTAATGAAATTTTTAAAGGCACTTAAGGATATTGTGAGATAATTATCATTAATTTCGTTGACTGTATCCAAAGCTGATCCATCTTTATCATTATCATTAGCGATATAATTAATACCTATTAGACCATTAAATACTAAATTCTGGATAGCAGGTCTTAAAATTAATAATCTATAGTCCTCAGGTAATTTTATGTACGAATCAACTAATTCAAGTGATAGCTGTTCTTTCGTTATTCCTGCTAATTTATCTACTTTAATCACACCCAAAAATTCTTCAAAATTACTTTGATCTACTCCGCTATCACCAGTACTAAAACAATAATTGGATGAAAATGTTTCTTTAAGAGCCAAATAATTTATTTCATTTTGCGATAATGCATCAAATCGATCACGGAACATTGCTAGAATACCTTGATAAAGCTGATCAGTATCTATCTCATAATCAACTTGAGGGCTTCCAAAAAGCTGTTGTTGGTATGACTGTTTTTGTTGTAACTCCTCTAAAGCAACTAATTCTTCTCTATACTTTTGATGAAAAATAGTTTCTACTTCTTCATTTATTTGAGTTTTAGTTCTTAGTATAGTATTAATTTCTGATTTGATTTGAATTAATTTTAAATACTTATAATATAATATTTGAGATAATAGAGACAGGTTGTAAGTCTTTTTGTATAATTGTTGAGTATTTATTATTAGCATATACTGTTCATTAAGGGAAATTAAAAGTTCAAATTTAAGCTCATTTAAATCAGATGTCAGTAATTTATATTGGTGCTTTAAGAATTTTTTATACTTTCCAAACTCTTTAAGGCCGACTGCTAATTTATCGTTGGTATCAACAATCAAGCTGTTTCTTTTATTTCTTGCATCTAAATTTAAACTACTACTGCTGAAATTTTCAAAACCATCATCAAGATCATTATCAGACTCGTTATAAATAGAAAGATTCTTCAAAAGAAAACAAAGCACAAAAAAATTATTGACAAACGAAATTTCATCAAACGTTAATGGGCATAATTTTATATAGTTAGATATAAGTTTAGTGTAGACCTTTGACAATAAGTTTACCTTAATCCTGTATATAATACTTCTTAATTCAGAATCATTATTAATTATTTTTTGAAGTACAATATCACTGACCTTTGATGTATCTTGTAGTTCGTCTTCTGTTAATGAATTCATTACATCATCAATATCATTTGAAGTATCAGGGAAAAATAGTTTTCTCTCTTTCTCTAAACACTTTGAAATATAATAGTATTCATCATTAATCAATTCTCTCTCAAGTTTATCATTCAAAGACAAGTTCTCAATATTGTAATTATTTTTAAAAGCTTCCAGGTTATAATTAAGATCATAAAATTCAATCTTTCTTCGATCTTTCATTATATTTTGATAAGGAATCTTATCATTATTTATATCATCTGCTATAGACTGGTTATTAAGGATATTTTCAATGTTCCCATACGTATCATCGTCATCATTATCATTATCATTATCGTCATGTTTACTGGAAAGTTCTTGGTATTGTTTCTTTATAGTATCTTCTCCTTTTATTTCGTAAATGTTGAAAAAATTATTGAAATAAAGAATTTTATAAAAAATCTTAAATGATAAATAGTCTTTAAATATATCAAATACTAAATCGTTTAAATTATTTATATAGTTACCATTTTCATCTTCATTCATTGAAAAGGTTGTTATATTAAATCTATTTGAGCCTGTTGAATTTCCACTAGTAGTTGGATGGAGCTCAATTTTCTCTGAAGGTGCATCACCCACACTAATCAAAGTGAAAAATATAAACCCTAATAAAAGTTTCAAATTTATATTGTCAAGGCGAACATTCAAGTTTAATATGGAAAGTAATTTTGACATCAAAAAAGTTTTTATTGTTGGATTTTTAAATATTTGTGAATCTAATAAAAGTCTTGAAGTATTAAAAAGAATTTCTTCCTGATTGGATGAAAGAACTATGGAGAAACTGTTATCCTTCGAACTAGAAGGCACTTCCAAATATAAACATACAAATGACAAATAGTACATAAGTTTTGTATTTAAATCATCCATAGACAAGTTTTCGGTTACTGACAGTAGTATCTCCTTAAGATATTCATAATAATCTTTAGACGAATTAATTTTAAAATCTTCTTTCTTGAGTTTAATCATTGTATATCTTGGATTTTCTTTCTTTCTCTTTTACCTCTTCTTTCTTGTTTATTTTTTTCTTCTTCTTTTTCTTTTCTTTTCTTTTCTTTTCTTTTCTATCAAAGTACTGTCAAATATAAGAAATGAGGTAATTGATTCATTGAAAATATAGTTTAAGTGAGCGCTACCAAATTATTTCAATTGGATATTGAAACTATTGTTTACAAGATGAAGTTGACGTATATTTAAATAAGAAAATATGTTCTGAAAACTAAAGTGTACAAATAAAATGGAAAAACAAAAAAAAAGAAAATGTTGTTTTTTCTTTCTTCAGATTAGCGATTATGTGGTCACGTGAAATATAGCCAAATAAAAGAACCAGCATTCAAGCAAGCTAACAATCTCATAGATATGTCAGATATTGCATATAATATCTAGTAGGATGTAAATTAGAAGTTGTTATTGGTTTTCTTTATTAAATTCCTCCCAAGCAGCATTTATTTGAACAAAATCTTTGAAATCCTGATAGTCTATTTTCGAAAGATCATTTGTGTCCTTGGTAGTTATTTCAAACATCTGTTTCTTTGAGACAAATTTTTTTGTTCTTTTGTCATTATATTCGATTGTACACTGTCTAAAAATACGAGTGAAAGGTAGACACACTACTTCTAAATTTTTATCAAGGACACATTCATATTGTGTAAGCTTTTTTAGCACACAATCTTTAGGATCATTTAAGTTGAATATTCTTTCTGCTTCCTTTGCATTAAACACCTCCACTGGTGGTGCCATAGTCAATTTGATATTTTATTGCTTTAACTATTTTGAATATCCTTCTACTATTGCTTGGATATTCACTATGATTATTATTAGAAATAGTACCTTTATATAAACAATATATAAGCGAAGCGATTCTGTTTAGATCTTCTTTATTCTCTTCTTTTTTTTTTTTGTTTTCTTGCAGTTTTTTTTTTTCCCTCGTTAATTTTTTTCTTGTGCACCTCTATCTAGCCGTCTTTACTGCCTTCGAACAAAAGATGATGAGGTGCCATTGATTGTGTTATTCTTTTATTTAAAATAAGAATAAATTTATAATGTTAAATGATTCTATAAAAATTATTTACCAGAAGTCTACGGTCACTTTTGGGGGTCGTGCAACAAATATACAAAAATTGTTTAATAAAAAAGTAGAAAAAAGTGAAGAGTTGTTCATTAATTGTATTAATATATTACATAACCTATGCTGAGTATTAATTCTATTAAAACTTGTGTTAGCATATAATACATTTATAAATTGCATTTCTAATACATAGATCCTTCAGCTGGTTGAGGTAATTTTCTATTGGCTCCGGTGGCCATTTCCCTTAAATAATAGATACGTTAGTATTGTGATCATGATTTTTCTAATGTGTAAAAATACTTACTTCCTTAATTCAAGTAAAATAGTTTCCATTGAATAAGTTCTTTTCCAATTAGTTAATATAGCTAATTTGTCATCGTTAACTATTCCAGTTTTACGATCAACGCATGGTAAATTAATTTTTGAGAGAAATTTCACAATTGGTGGTTTTCCTGGATATGATTCTCCGCACTCTATTGAAAGACTATAAATTCTGTTTTCATGAGAAGACTAAAATAAACACTTGTTAGTACATGGTTTATTTAATTATAAATGTAATATAACTTACGTGAGGTGGTCCAATAATTGTAGCATTCCAATGTGTCATGTTGATATCATCAGAATCAGCCAATCCATAAGAACATGATTCGGATCCTAAACCTTTCTCTCCCTTTTCAAGCTCTTCTAATAATTTGAAGCTTCTTGGTCTATTACAACTTATGTTAGTAAATTAATTAAATTTTCAAATTAAACACACTACTATTTTTCTTTCTTTCTTTTTCTTTTTCTTTTCCTTTTTCTTTTTTTCTATTGTGCGAAAAGTTAACAGATTTTAATGATTGTAAACTTACACTGTTGCCATCTTTGATTAATATTCCTTATTTGTTATATATATTTACTTTCTCTAATTATTAAAATAGATAACCCTTCAAGTTAACAATCACTTCAGATTTCTGATAATATCTTTGAAATCTTTTAAAGATAAAGATTAATTATATATTACTGATGATAATAATATGTCAATTTAAGTTAACAATGTTGATTAGGAGAAGATCTTGATATTCTTTTTTTTATTTTTTTTTTTATTTTTTGAGGAAAAAAACCTTAGGGGTAAAATAAATAGGTTAAGGAGCTCGGGATGTATGGACAGGTTCTTGGGGTTATATTATAACATGCATAATTGAAATATTAAACTTCATTCTCTCAGTTTTTCTTCTTCTTTTATTCTTAATTTCCCCCTATATACCATCCTTTTATTTTTGTTTTCAATATCGAATTATTAAAAATAAATAATAGATTTGTAGTATAAAGATACATATACAAGTCGCATTAATATGGTGTTTGAATTGGATTCAACATTGATCGAGTTCATAGGCATGTTTCTAAAAGATTAAAATCTGTACCTAGATTAGCTGCTTAATCATTGACATTATACTAGATGCTTCTTCCAGGGTTTTAAAGCTTTTGCAAAGCAATTTAACTCTTTTAAATGATTTATTATCCGGATCAATTCTTTAGATCTCTACATTATATCCTATTACGAAATCTTCAAAAAAGAGCTCCAATAAGCCTTTAATTAACAAAAATGTATCATCAATTATTGAGTAATTATTTAATACTGATAAGTATTTTATTATTTTATGGAATCCCATAAGATTTTTCTTTGAATGAAGGCTTTGATATATATAGAGAGAGACAGATTAGCAGAGAATCTTTGGAATAATCTAATGAAAAATTTTAATTTTTGAATATGAAATTAACCAATGATGAAGAGTTATGCTAATATTAATAAATCTAAAATTGAACTTGAAGAAAATAAACCTGGGTAATCATTTGTTAATGTTTATATATCATATAAAATATATACTATATAAGAAGAAATATTTTAAACCCAGTTAACTATAGGGAAAATAAGTCTACATGATCTCTTTGCTTAGCGCACTCGGATTTTTCTAAAAAAAATGTCAATAGTAAATGTTAATTGAATGATAACAAAAAAATAGTTCATCGAACAATATTAAGTATTTAATTTTTGCTATTGAGAAAGGAATATTAACTAAAAGGTAGAAAGTTTATTAAATATCATTTTTCAAAATGGGTAATGATATAGAAGTGAATACTAATTATGAATTTTACGATTGCTTCTTGCAAAACTACGAGGGCCCTGCCAAAATTGAAGCCATTCGTTACTTGCTCTCGATGTCAAAAGAGCTTTCTCCAAGTACTATTGAAATGGCGTTACGTTTAATTGATGAGAAAAATTATGGACAAGATTACATAAAAATGTTTGATAAAAAACTTAATATATCGTTCAATGAAAGTAAAATAGAAGAAATACAAATATTAAATGATGAAAAAATTAAATCAATCGAGGATCATTTGCAGTCGATATTTGATGCGATCCCTATGGATGCATACGAATCGTCGGAAAGTGTCACTGAATTTATAGCACAGATAGACCAATCAAGACGAGAGATATTAGACTTATCAATCCTTTATATATCCAAAAATAACAGCCATGTAGCTGCTAGAAATGTGATTGAATCATATTCTTCATATTATATTGATTTAAATTATAAATGTCGAGACTATGAAAGAATATGTTTTCTAACCTATATCAACAACCAATTTAAATCACTTTCTTTATCTGATTTCAAAAGTGAAGAACTTACCAAGAGCTGTGAAACTGACATAGTTAATAAGTATGAAATGTACAGTCTTTACAGAATAAAACAATACTTTATAATGGCTAATTTTCAATCTAAATATTTTACAAGAGTTGTGGATCAATTCGAAGATTTGAACAAATGGTATGAAAATAACAAAGATGTTATAACTAGTACTGAAAAATCAGTGAAAGAAGATGGGAAACATTTTAATTGTTATCAGATATTTTCATGTAATGACGTTATCCTTGCCTCTATATTGTCAGTGCTTCTTCAAGGTTCTATCGCAGATATAAATAGAGTTGTTAATTTACTGATTGTCAATCACTATATTGAAGCAAATCAATCAATTGAAAACTTAGTGAATACATTTCTTAATTCTAAGTTCAAGGAAATAATAACCTCTATAAAAGATACTGAGACAGAATTGATTCTGTTTAATTTCCATTTTCAAGAACCTATTTGGGAATACATAAAGAAAACATTGAGATTAAAAACTTACATATTTTATTTATCATTTGTTGATAGAGCTCCTGTTAATAGCATATGTTCAAGATTTGGAATCACAAGAGATATATTTCTTCCAGAAGTTCTATATTTGATTCAGGTGCTAGAATTAAATCTTAGTTATGATCCAACTACTGATATTTTATCACACCATTCTAAGTTCAATAATAACTTGATCAGAGAATTACCGCAAGTCATCGATAATTTGGATTCAAGTTTAAGAGCAAAATCAAATGGTGCTATGTTATACACAACCATTGTTAATGGTACTCGAGAAGAGTTTACGTAAATTTGTTGTTTAATTATTATTATGTTTTCATTTTCTATTGTTAGAATGTAAATCGTGTAATAATAAATATTTATATATATATAGAAGTTAGTTACAAAATAGTTCATTAAAAATACTGACAAGGATTATGATGACGATAATAAATACAAGGATAATTAAAATACTCAGTCGTCAAGTATATCAACTACATCAGTTTCATAAGGAGTAGTGACACCATTTTCTGCGATACTCTCTATGTCAATAACTTCTTTAGCAGCTTCTGGCGTCAATACAGTATAAGTGCTTTTACCAATAGCAACATTATCTTCCACTCTTATACCAATTCCTCTATAATAATTAGGCCATTTGAAATCATCAAGAGGGAAGTATACGCCAGGCTCAATAGTTATCACTTGGTTCTCTTTTAATAATGCACTTCTAGAGTATCCAGGAACATCATGAACATCTAACCCAAGATTATGGCCAATATAATGAGGGTATAATTTAGTAACTTCATAAGATGCCATATCTTTAAGACCAGGTAATTGAATCAATTCTTTATGTAAAATATCGACAGACATTAAATGGATATCATGTAAACTGACCGCATTTTCTTCTTTGCAAAATTCAATACATTTTTTGTTAGTATTCAATACTGCCTGATATAAATCCTTTTGTGCTTCTGTAAATTTCCCATTGACTGGCCAAGTTCTAGAGATATCTGCACAATATCCACCAAGTTTACCGGCAGCATCGACTAATACTAATTCGTTATTATATAATACATCATCATTTCTAGTATAATGAATGGATAAAGCATTAGGTCCCCCTGCAACAACTGGTATGTATGCATTCCCTGAACAGCCACCAGAAATAAAATTATATTCTAAAAATGATGCTAATGTACGTTCATTTTTGAATCTTGCAGCGTATGCTTTGTTGTATGCTCTTCCAGAAATTTTACCTGCTCTTCTCATTAATGCAATCTCAGAATCAGATTTAACTACTCTTAAGTCATTGATAAGTGGTGATAATGCTTTTACAGTGAGTGATCCACTCTTCAGTTTTAATAAATCGGAGATTGTTTCAACTTGTTTATGTTCTGGAGTGGTTGTGAAAAAGGAATTAAACATAGAATTAATTGATCTAGTGTTAGAATTAGAAGGTTGGTCGTAATATACGAGTCTTGATCTGTTTACAATTTTTGAAATGTAACTTTTGGCTTCTTTGATTGAAGCTGCTTCGTCAGCATTGAAAATATTTATAGCCCCCTCAACTCCACTTCTAAATCCTTCCCACTGTTCTGCAAATTTATCCTTTGGAGGAACGAGCATATGTAGTACGACATTTGAAGCTGGATCAGAGTTGTTGGTATCTAGATGTTCTATTATTACCACACTATTTGGTTCATCCCAACCAGTAAGATAGAAAAAATCAGTATTTTGTTGAAATGGGTAGAAAACTGCTCCAGAAGCATAACGGACTTGATACCCTGGTAATATAGCCACAGAACCCTTTTTCATTTTTTGAGCTAATCTTAATCTTCTTTCATAATATTCTAATGCAGTTATCCCAGGCGTTAATTGGCCAGGTTTTAATAAATGAGGTCTTGTTTCGTATACGGGTTGGCCAGCATTGATCTTTGGAATTTCTCTAGAAGATAAAAAGGATGATGATAATGTATGGTTTGATCTAACTATTTGACCCTTGGTAAAATTGCTTGTTATTTTACACAAAGATCTCTTCCATAAGCATGCATTACAACGGCTGATCATTTTAAATAAATATATATATATAAATATTCAAGTTAATATATGTTAATGAACAATGTTTTATACTAATGGGTAGACATAGAAAAGAAAATTTTTCTATTTTTTTTTCATTTCATTTTTTCTATTTTTTTTTTCTTATTTTCCTATTTTCCTTTTTTTTGTTTTTCTTTTTTATTTTATATACACAATGCTTCTGCATAAATATTAAGCCCAAAAAACGAGCCACAATACCTGATAGTAAATATAACATATTATTTTTTTATTAAGCAAAATAAATAAAGGAACAGAAAAACGTATATATAATAATAATAATGTGGATAACTTTTTTATCTTCTAGTATTACCACGATTTTGTTCACGTTTACTATCTTCTCTAGCAGCTTTTCTCTCCATTTCATCCCAGTCTTCGCCTTCATCAGTTTCACTAGCACTAGCTTCACTTTCTTCAGAATAGGCTTCACTTTCTTCCTCAGAACTGTATTCCTCATCGTCTTCTTCTTCTTCTTCTTCCGAAGAAGACAATTCAAAAGCAGATTCCTCTTCTTCTTCACTTTCCTCTTCGTCACTACCATCACCGGTCAAGAAACTCCAACCACCATCTTCAAAGAAACCATGAGGATCAGCGACAACGGTTTTCATAATTTGTGCCCAGTTCAAAGAAATTCTACCTTCAGAAAATGGAATGTCAACATCAGTTAACCAATTCTTGACATCTTCCAACACATCCATTGGAATGGTATTGATGTGAACTACTGGTTTAGAAAAATCTTTTAGCACAAAAACTAAATCAAAATTCTTCAATCCAAAGGAAACTCTTTCTAAGTGGGCAATTTCAACTTCTGCTAAAGTAACAACCAAAAATGGAGTATCAACAAGTTGAACTAAACAGTCTCTAGTTGGCATAAGGAAAACAGATGATCTTAATGGGACACCGTCAAAACCAAGTTCTCTGAATGGAATATCTAAATCAATAAGGCCATTAGAAGCATCACTTATTAATTCAGCAAAATTTTTGAACTCTTTATCTAAGACAATTCTTCTACGTCTTTCTTCTTCTTCTTGTTCCAATTCATCGTCATCACCATATCTATATCTACGTCTTCTACCACCAGTTTCATCAACACCACCTTCACCAGCTTCCCTGTAGAATTGAACATCATAGGTTTTCTTCTTACCAATCATAATTGGAGTCTTAAGATGGCAATGAATTAAAACAATTAATTCATCTTGAGATGGTTGAAAAAACAAATGTTTAATATTGCTGAATAAAACGTCGACCTTTTGGTCAGGTCTCATTGGACTTTGATATCTGAGACCATTTTGGTGAATGAAAACAGTCCCTAAGGCTCTCTTAGAATCTGGAGCTGGTCTAAGGGCAACTGAATCTAATCTTTTAACTCTTCCTGGCTTGTTAAGGATCAATCTAGCTTGTTCAACGACACCAGCCATATTTTTCTTTTCAGCTTCTCTCTTAATAGCAGCCTTCTTTAAGTCTGAAATTTGCAGGAAAACACGGCTCATTCTTTCACTATCTTTAGATTTAAGAGTGATACTTCTAATGAAAGTATTATCATCACTTTCTTCGTATGGTAGATCACCTTTTCTAGAAGCAATACCACCTGGTGAGTTGAAATTTAATCTAAGATAAGTATAATCACTTTCTTCAGTCTTTGAACCATTTTTATAAGCATTAATATGGAATGGAACTGGTCTACCACAAATTGGAAGAAGAATAGTTTGATTCTTGATATCAATATGAATTCTCAAATCTTTAACATTAGTAGGTATTTGGGTTTCTCTGACGTAAGATTCATATCTTTTAAATACTGGTTTATTATCATCAGGATTAATACTATCAGCAGCAGAAAATCTTGAGAGACCTTCTTTTTGTCTCTTTTCATGTAATTTTCTTTGATTTTCTTTTCTGATTAATTCTTGATCATGATCATCCGATTTAGCTTCACCTCTTAATTTAGTTCTAAGAATCTTAGATGATGCATTAGCAGTTATATCTCTGTTTCTAGTAGCTCTCGAAGAACCCCTGGTGCTTTCAGCTTTAACTTTAACACTTTGTTTCTTAGTTTCCTTACTTTCTTCTTCCTCATCATCTTTGAAAAAAAAAGAAACAGAAGCCTTATCTTTATTACCATCAGTGAGAACTTCTAAAGCACCTCCATTAGGAGCAATCTTAACAGTATCAATAAGGGAAATTGCATAAGTTTTATCCTTAGGGCTTTTAGCGTTTTTATCTTCTAAATTAGAAAACCCAACGGAAACACTAAAAATAGAATTTGCCTTTATAATTCTTTCATTTTTAGCATTAAGGATTAAAGTAGAATCTCTGAATTCAATACCAGACAACCATCCAACATTTTTAATAAAGTTACTAGCCAAATCAGGTCTTTCTTCTTTAATGTAGGCGATAGTATCTAAATACACTTGTTTTGCTATTGCACCATCTTTTAAAAATGAAAAGACTTTCTTTTGAAGTTTCAATAAGAAATCATAATTTTTTTCAATTTCAGGAGTTGGATCAATTAAGAAAGTTCTACCAATATTAGAACAGTAAGCCTTATATCTTAAACCAAGGGATGCGATAATAACACCACCATTTAAATTATCAGTATTGGATTGTGCAGATGGTCTTAAATCATATTTACCGCCAGATTGGATGATTGGACTATAACACCAATCTAAATTTGCAGAATCAAAATTACTGCCAAGTTTTTTTTTCTTTGAATTGAAGAATTTGGCATCATCAATTTTTTGTTCAACTTTTTCTGATAATTTTTCATTAGTGACTTTCTTTTCTTCATCAATGATATTAATCATTTCATCAGTAAAATAAGAAATCATCACCGAAGATGACAGAGAAGCCATTGTTTCAGATTTTAATTCATCTTGGTCTTTGACTTCCATAACTTGAGATAATCCAGTGGCAATGTCTATAATTTTAAAATTTTTTTCAGATTCACTCCAAATGGTATTCCATTCATTGATAAATTTACCTTCAAATTTATCTTTGACAATCATCCCAACGTTTTCGCCAATATCAGTGATTTCTTTGATTAAGTTAACAAATTGAGTCTTGTTATGTTCTGGATCTTTAGTTCTAGTCCATATTAAAACATTAGGAGATTTAATTGTGTTTAGATGTTTCGCCTTTGATACAGAAGTAACGAATATGACTTTGCTTTTAGTAATTAAGAGACCAGTAGCAGGGAATTGGTAACCTAAAAGCCAAGTATGTAAAACAGTAGACTTTTGGTACGGATTGGCTTCGTCATTAGCACCAATTAAAATCAATAAAGATTGAGCTCCGTTGAATATTGATGGATCGTCCAACTTTCTTTGAATTTGTTGAATTCGAGTTTTGAATACTTGAGGATTAATATAAACTTCGGACATTATGCTTACTACTTTCAGTTTATCGATTCTTTGTTTATCTCAATATATTTATAGTAAAAGAATCATGAATATAATATCGCAGCGCTGTATCAATTGATATCTTTGCTAAAGTCAATGGTCAAATAAATTTGGAAATTTGAAAAAAAAAATTTATCTAGAAAATTTGAAAAAAAAAGACGCGTAGTTGAATTTGGCGTTTCTAGAGAAAAAATTTGGCTTTTTTTTTCTTTTCACGTGCGTTCCTCTTGAAGAAACTAAAATTTTGGAGGCGGCATGCTGACAACTCTTCGCACTACCCTTCTGAAAGATGGAGTTGTACTGGTACTAAGTGAGTTATTGCTGCAGTTTACAGGATATCTGTATTGCTATATATATATATATATATATTACAAATTAACTCCCATAAGATTATATATCATAAAATTATTTGTTAAAAACTTGATATGCCCCACTTTGACGATACATATATATATATATATAATGAATGAATAATTATTAGATACTCCACCTTAATTAAGAAGAAGAGTTTCAACATAACAAACCTTCACCCACCCCAAAATGAATAACTTACTTATATGACTAATTCCGAACAAGGAATATTAAAATTTATGATGTACTACAGTATTGGGCTTTTTTTTTTTCTCGGAGTCAAATATATGGATCGTTTAAGATTCTAAATTTTTTGTTCTTTTTTTTTGGCATGATGCAATGTTTACATTTCATGCTTATCCTCATTTGCTAAACCTCAACATGGGGCCCTTATTATTTATTTTCGGATCGATGCAAAAATAATAAAATAAAAGGAAAATCAGAAGAAATTACGTTGTTTCATTGGATTGTATATTGGTAAAGTCATAAATTCATTTAAAAACTAATAAGTAGAGTAAGTAATATATAATAATAATAATAATAATAATAATAAAAAAATAGAGAGAAGGAATAAGAGAAAAAAGAAAAACTGGCATAAATTAGATAAAAACATTTAAATCATTACTTAAATCATCGAAGAAATCATCTAAATGATTCTTTCTACCTTTAATATTGTTACCAGTATGGGTACCTGGCTTGTTATTGTTAATAGCAGAAGCTGAATAAGTTTCGGTATAAATGTTTTCCTTTGGCTTTCCCTTAGGTTTGTAAGACTTTTGACTGATTTGTCTTACTAATGTCCATTGTAAAGTCTTATAACCAACTTTTGCAGTTGTGTTTTCAATAACGGCGAGCATTTTATGTAATAGAATTGTTAAATTAAAATAGAACTGTTTACTTCTATGAAGATGAATAAAAATAAAATATATTTGTTGTTCTTAAAAAGTGAAAATAAAATGAAATAATGAATTAGTTCTAAAGATTCTAATGGCGATATTCTCTGGTATTTATAGTAAAATTTCTATCGTCTTTGTTCATTCATTGTTATATCCATCTTTCCATCATTAATGCAAACTAAATGAATATTCTACTAAAAGAACTAATAAATATGGAATCCGTCGACAAATTAAAACTGTAATTGTAATGAGGGGCATTTACTTTTATTCCTTATTCAATTGATATAAGTATAAAGATTTTTTTTCTTTCATTCTTTTTGTCTTTCTCAAATGTGGAGTTCAAAAACTTTTTGTTTGTCTTCTGCCTATGGATTCTTCTTCATCTGACACTTTACAAGAGTTTCTATCGCATAGAATACTCTAACTTTTAACAAAAATAACTTGCGGGTCTTTTCTCTTCTATGTTTTAAAGACCCGCAAATATCTAACTGCTCAAGGCATTATAAGACAAAGGTGGAATGATCAACAGTAGAAGGGATAAATGGAAATATTATTCATAAATAGTTGAAGTAAAGGCATTGATAGTACTTGTATGTAAATTGTAGGTATTATATGATCTTTCTCATTTCAAATCTCGGGGTAAAGATAAAGATTTATATATATATATATATGTATGTATAATAGAGCATTAAATTAGTTAATATAATATTGGCTTACTGAATGTGTATTGAATAAGTGCTCAAAACTCTATCGCTGAAAATCCCAAATGAAATTAAATTATGTTATTTGTTGTTAGAATCGTACTATAAGCACTTTTGTTCGCCTTATTCTTATAAGCAAGTTTATATGCATATATTATGTAAGACAGTTTATTGTTGCCATTTCATTATTATATAATATTGTGTAGCCTTCAGCAATTATAGGATAAAAATTTCATTTAAAGCAAGCTGTGATCTGCCTATAGTAAAAGATTTTCAGCTGCTTTTGGGTGGCTTTTTAGGCTGCCTTTTTAAAAGCTTTTCAGAAATTGTTCGTGCAATTACTACACGAAAGAGGATATTTGGATTGGATAGAAATTAGCAAATGCTTATTGTGAGTTTTAATAATCCAATATAATCCCTTATTTAGTCTCCTTTTAATTAGTTCTTTTCAATTCGATTGCTTTGATTATCAAAGTCATCTTTTTTTTTATCTCTATGGAAAAATAGGAAAATAATAGCAATACAAATCTACAAAAAATAGACGATATTTTTTTTTTTTTTGTATTATTATTTAAAATATTGAAAAAGCTGGAAATAAAAAAGATTAAAAATAAGTATTGATACCTATTTTGTGATCCTAAATTTACTAAATCAAGAACAACTAATACCACTACTAAAAAAGGTACTAATGAGTGAAACACTACTCACATGAACGTTCACTGTTTTGTTTCATGGCCATCTTTAGTTTTACCAAAAAAATAAAAAAATAGAGTTAAATTAAACAAAAAAAAAAAGAACCTCTAAAAACAGTTAACAATTTCTTTTTAGACTGAAAATAAATTAATTAATCAACATCTGTTAAACAATAAATCGTTAAAAGATAACCCAAAACAAACATATTACATTAATCTTTGTAAGTTTTAAATAATTAGATATTAGATATATTATAGTAGGATAAATATTATTAGATATTAGATATTAGGTATTAGAAAATTCTATGACTCAAAAAAAAAAAAGAAAAAAAAAAATAAATCAGACTAGAAGGGTCATTTCTGTAAATGAACCATAAGAGAAATAAAGAGAGATTATATAAAAGATTTAAAAAAATCAAGCAAAAAAGTGAAAGGCAAATAAAATATACATAAAGAGAGAGAAATCTAAAGGAAAGCAAAAGAAACTGAGGAAATAATAAGCAGGCGTTAAAAAGTGGATGTAGTAATCAAACTGAGTAGTTTTTTGTAGTATTTTTTTTTAAAGGTATTGTTTCCTTTCATTTCTTTGTAAAGAAATATATCTTCATTAGTTATTATATTGATATTGATATTGATATTGATATTGATATTGGATATATCTGATATTGATATTGATATTGATATTGGATATATCAGGTTTACTATGTTTGAGTTAATAATATAATTAAGCGCTGAGCGATGAGCGACATTATAAGAAGATAAAGGAAGTTTAATAAGAAATTAAAATGTAATAATTTGGTTGATTGACCAGTTGCGCTGATGGATTAAAGAAGCAAAGCAATACCAACTGCTGCTGCTGCACCTAATATAGAAGCTGAGGCATGAACAGAACCAGCAGCATTAGAACTATCAGTGCTGTTAGCATCAGCAGCTTTAACAAAAGCAACGATGGCGGTAGAAGTGACGAATAATTTACCCAATTGCATTTTTAATATTATGAAAAATAAGTATGTTGTTGTTGTGGTTGTTGTTGTGGTTGTTGTTGTTATCGATTTGTTTCGAAATAAATAAATAAAATGAAATAAAATAAAATAAATAAATGAAATGAAATAAAATAAAATAAAATAAAATAAAATAAAATAAAATGAAAATGAAAACGAAAGAGAAAATGAAAAAGAGACGAAAAATATTCATATAAATAAAAAACTATGGATTTAAAAAATAAAAAAATGGAAAAACAGGAAGCTTAAATAACAATAATAAATAGTATTAACATAACAAAGCCCAGAGTTTTTTCTACTTCTACAAACAAATTAAAAAAATTTTCTCTACTATAAAAAAATTTTTCCCGACTTTTAGCTTTTTCTTTTTTTTCTTCTTTTCTTCTTCTTTCTCTTTTCTTTTTCTTTTTTCTTTTTTGGTAACAAACAAAAATCACATGGTATAAGCTTCCCCTGGAAATTATAATCCATAAATTCCGAAAAAGGAAAGAGGCTTCTAAAAAAAACTATTTCAGATACCAATATAAGATGACACACCCGTACATTAGGTTCCCAATCAAGCACAACTTGCCACAAACGGACGTCACACCAAGTACAACAGTGGCGCAATTGTAAAAATGTGACGAATCTAGACTCTGAAGCTAGTATTTTTTGCTATTCAACGTATTTGTTCATTAGGGTCTACTAGCCGCATATTTTTTAATAAGCAAAAGCAAAAAAGCTTCTTTTTTTTTGAAAGCTTTATTTTTAGTATCTGGTCACAAGAACCAAAATAAAATTTTTCAATTTTTTTTATATACTGCAGAGATGAGAGCGTTCATTTATTTATTTATTATTTCATTCAGTTTTTCCACTATAATATGTATATCATTGCTTTTTTTTAATCTGGTTCATATATACAGTATAAAGAAATTGTAGTTGTTATATTTTTTTTTTCTTTTTCCTTTTCTTTTCCTTTTTTTTCATTTCTGCTTTTGTCAATATATATTGGCAACTACGAAAATAAATATTTTTTTTTCAAATGTATTAAGAAAGAATTATTATCTCGTATTTCGCGGGTCACAATATAAACAATCAACATGAATAATCAAAATTAAGTAATTAATGTTAATAATCACATATTAATAATAATGACTCATGAGAATCTACTAAAAGGAACGGAAACATGGAAACCAACATTGATTGAAAATAAAATAAAATAGAATCTTCAACATAAATTCGAACATAAATATGATTGATTTCGAACATATTTTAATCAAGTTTATTCAATTCTATTTTATTTATTTTATTTATTTATATAGAAGATATATATAGAAAAATAGTTATAGAATAACACTAATAACTATCCACATAATCTTTAATAACTAATTTATCTAATTATAAACTTAACTTGCAAGTATATCAGTATTAGAAACTTATATTTTGAATATTAATCTCGTAAATGTATATATAATTTAGTTTCATTTCCAATGTTGCTGCTGTAGTTTCTTAATATTGATAGAAAGCTTGAGGATGCTTGTTCCCGTATTCTTTGATTTTATTGAAATCATCGTCACTAAGCGCAAATGAAAAAATATCAACGGCTTCAATTAATCTTGACTTCTTTCCAGATGTAGTAACTGGAACTACTCCAAATTGAGTAATCCATTTTAAGATGATTTGCGCTGGGGTCTTTGAATATTTCACTGATAATTCATTTAATAAATTTGAAAACTTCTCAGTATTTTCGTCTTCATCTTCTTTTTTTAATAACGTTATCGGTGCCAATGGCGCATACCCTTCAACTAATATATGATTTTCTTTACATAATTCCATAATCCCTTCTGATTTATCTTGGCAATATGGATGGAATTCAATTTGAATAACATGTGGTTTGATTTTCGCACATTTGAGTAATCTTTTCAAATCATCGGTACTGTAATTCGATATCCCAATGGCTCTCGCTTTTTTCTCATTGTATAATTTTTCAAGTTGTTCCCATTGTTCTTCCATAGATAATTCTTTATGATGAGGACTGTAACAAGTTTGTGATGAATGTAATAAATATAAGTCAATATAATCACATTTCAATGATTCGAGGACTTCATTACATGAGGAATAAGGTCCATTAGTGAAAACTGGAATTTGTGGATGTCCAGAAAAATGCTTATCAGTGATAAAAATGTCTTTTCTGTCTAATTTTGAATTGGTGATTCCTTGGTATAATTCTTGTCTAGTTAAGTATATTTCCGCGCTATCTAAATGATTAAATCCTACATCTACAGCATTAACAATTGAATCAACTAATTCTTGGATTAAAATATCCTTGACTTTACTCTTATCAGCTTCTTTTTCAATTCTGGTTGCCTTTTCAATTCTCCATTTTGATCCCACTCCATAGCCAATTGCTGGAATTTTTACCCCATTACTCAATGTCACGTATTGCATTATTTCTTACACACTTTTTCCTTTTAGTTTATGGATATCTTTTTTTCTTGCTTCTGTTTTTTTTTCTTTCTTTTTTTTTTTTTTTGATAAGAGGTTAGCCAAAAAAGATGTTATATTTCTATGGATTCAGGTTATTTTACTAAAAGAAAATATTACTATATCTATCTCTTTATTTTTTTAATATAAAGATAGTTTTAATGACTCAAAACTAATATATATATTTTTTTTTTTTTGTTTTTTCTCTTTTTTTCTTCTGTTAAACTCCTCCTTTTTTTTTTTTTTCTTCTCTCTTAAGTTTCCTCTTTTTAGCAGCGTTTTATCAGAGATGTTTTAAGAAACAGTTCTTATCAGTGCGACCCGAAATTACTGATAATATACCAAAAGAAAAAGAAATTTTTTTTTTGGCAATTTTTAGTATAAATTACAGTAAACTAGCAAATGAAACGATGAAAAAAGCAGTCTACATATAGAAAGTCATCAAAAGGCTATATCATGTGGAAATTCTTTTAGTAATATTTCATTTCAGTTATCGTTTTTTACCGATCCAACATTGAGTATCAGAATAACCTCAGAGTGAGAGGTTTAGGTTAGGTAGGGGTCCCTCCAATTCTAGAAAAATATATGATTAGTGCGTGTAGTAATAAATGTAATTTGAGTAAAGAATTTTTTTTGTTTTTTCCTTTTTTTAATTTCCTTTCAACATATCATTAAGGATAGGAAAAATTAAATAAAAAAATATTATTAATAATAATATACATATTGCATAATGAATATTCAGTGATCACTATTAGCTCTTTTTTATTATATCTTTTATTATATTTAACTTTGATTTTTATTTAGAAATCAAAAATATGATTCAGACGAGTTATTACTATATTTTAATCAATCAATAGTAATATTTTCCTTAACTTTTTTTTTCTTTTCTTTTTTGAATCATTGTATTGCCTTCTCTTATTTGATTTGATTTTTACAATATTATATACCTTTCAATCTTATAATACTAATAGTAATAATATTTGTGTCTTTTCTATTTGATTTTCTTTTTCTTTTTGTTTTCTTATTATTATTATTCCAGTATTCATAGTTCATTTAATGACAATTAGTTAGCACTACATATTTGATTATATATATTTTTTTTGCTGCAAGAGCAAAAAATGTCAAGCAATAATAAAAAATCATCTAAACCAAAATCATCTTTGTTGAAAAATGGATATAATATAGATAGCAATTCGTATGGTGCAATTTCAATACCTAATTCTTCATCAAACCATCAAAATATCCCTAAAAACAACACCAATAGCAATGTTAATATTGAGGGTGGTTTATTTAGTCTATCTCATCAAAGCAGCAGTAGTGGCGGTCCACTTTCTCCTCATCGGCGTTTAAGTTCAAGATATCAACAAAACTCAATGCCGGTAGCCGTGACTACACCAGGCAGAATACCAGTGATGTCAAATGATCAACTCTCATCACAGACGCCCTTATTAGATGATTTATTCTTCCATTCAAATATTTCAGATGTTTGCAGTGATAGCAATTATGAATTTGAAGATTCTCATCCAAGTTCTTCTGGTGAGGATTCTGACGATTCCTCTCTTGATGATGTTTGTTTACCAATTAATGCTGATTCTGACTCTAATAATAATGTATGGCCAGATTTGCAAGTGCTTCAAGAATTCTATGACGAGGAGACTGCGGAAGAGGAACAACAATATTACAGTGAACTTGAATCTAATTTAGTTAATTTTCAAAAACCAGTGGTGGAAAAAGATACCACTGGAGATAATGGTGCAAAACCTGCTAGAAGATCTTTTAATAATGGTGGTGGTGGCAATACATCAGGAGCGGCTTTACCACCAACGAGAAAAATTAATGAAACTGAAGCAATCACTGGTAGATTAAGACCACCTAAATTCAGTCCCTGGGATAAATCTGCTAGTGAAAATTTAAAGAATTATTTGCCAGCATATTTACAAAATAAAAATAGAGAAAAAAAAATACATCAATTTAGATACACTTATTTCCGTCCAGATTTAGACTCCACAATTCATTCACCAACAATTTCTGGCTTATTACAGGATGGCCAAACGTTCAGTGATCTTTTCATGGCAGTTAAAGAACCTTCTTCTAATACTATTGTTAATAATGCTGCTGGGGGAGCCCCAAAGCCAACATCAATGCTTGCAAATACAATTATTAAAAATAATAGTCACAAAAAATTAAATTCTAATAGTAGTTCAAATGGAGGTAATAGTGAGCAAACAACTCTTGCAGCCGCTACCACTAGTGGAGTGCCTAAACTACAAAAATTGTCTGACTCTTTTAATAGCAATAATCAACTATTAGGTCTAGTTGACCCATTAGCATCCCCATCAATTTCAGTTTCAGGAGTATCTGAGGAACCAAATAATTTAGAAACATTACCATTTTGGTTAGATGTATCGAATCCTACTGAAGAAGAAATTAAAGTAATTAGTAAAGCTTTTGGGATTCATCCTTTAACTACTGAGGATATCTTTTTAAATGAAGCTAGAGAGAAAGTTGAATTATTCAAAGATTATTATTTTGTCAGTTTTAGATCTTTTGATATTGTTAGAGAAAGATTCAACCGTAAATTAATCAATGGCCGTGGTAGCAATTCTTCAACGTTATCTTCTTCTTTAAGATCTTCAATAATGTCTAATGAGTCAAGATCAAGTAAAAAAAATCATAATGGAAGATCTTTTTTCAAGAAAATGTTTGATTACATATTTGGAAACAGTTCTGATACAGAATATTCAGAATTAGAAGCTGCTGGTGGTTTAAATAAAAGGAAAACATCAACGCCATCATATAATAGTAAATTAATAATGAACAAATTACAAAAAAGAAGACATAAGAACGCTTCTGCTGGTGGCAATGAATTAGAACCATTAAATTTTTATATTATTGTATTCCATCGTGGGGTCATAACATTCCATTTTTCGCCAACTCCACATCCTGTAACAGTTAGAAGAAGAGCTAGACTTTTAAAAGATTATTTAACAGTTTCTTCAGATTGGATAGCGTATGCTCTAATTGATGATATTACTGATGCGTTTGGTCCGATGATTGAAACTATTGAGAATGAAGTTTATGCAATTGAAGATACAATTTTAAAATTACATTCTAAGGATGATGATAGTGACTCAGATTCTGATTATTCAGATGATGACAGCAATGAAAGTGATAACGAAATGCGTCACCATGAATTTAATACTAAATTTTTCGGTGGGTTACGTAATAGAAAGAAAAGTAACAATGGTAATGAAATGCGTTCTATTAGATCTACTAGCACTAAAGGAAGTGTTAAAAGTCGTGGTAGTAGTGCTATAAGTGGTGCTAGTAGTAGAAGTACATTATCAAATTTTTCAACATCGTCAAGAGAATGGGCTAAAAAGGGAGATATGTTGAGAAGAATCGGGGAATGTCGTAAGAGAATCATGAGTTTATTAAGGCTTTTAGGCTCTAAAGCCGATGTTATTAAAGGGTTGACTAAAAGGTGTAATGAAAATTTCAACGTCGCCCCAAGATCGGAAATTGGAATGTACTTGGGAGATATCCAAGATCATATTATAACAATGGTTCAATCTTTAAACCATTATGAAAAACTCTTAGCTAGATCACATTCTAATTATTTAGCGCAAATCAATATTGATATGACGAAAGTCAATAATGATATGAATGACGTTTTAGGGAAAATTACAGTTCTAGGTACGATTTTACTTCCAATGAATATTATCACTGGTCTTTGGGGGATGAATGTTTTAGTTCCAGGTCAAAATGCCGAAGGATTAACTTGGTTTTTTAGTATTTTGTTTTCAATGTTTGTGATTGCTATAATCAGTTACTTAATCACAGTTAGATTTTATAATTTTTAAAATAGATAACAACAACAAAAAATAAATAAGTAAATAAATAATTAATTAAATAAGTATTTGTTTTATTTCTCTTTAATATATTGATTGTTTTTTTTTTTTTGTTTTTGAATAGTCAATCTCTGATTTGTTTATAAAAGCCGTGGAAGCCCCGCGGTTTAAATCAAAGCTGCCGAAATGGAGAGAAAGGTTACAAAATACTGGGTTTTCTCCCGAGGTAGTATTTAAAGTTTTCCGAAGAAATTTGTTTTCTTATCTGGCGGCGGTAGAGAAAAAAAATATCAAAAAATATGAGAGAGAAGAAGAAAGAAAAAAATTTCTTATCAAAAAAAAAAAAGAAAAAAAAATATAAATTTTTTTTGTATTTGAGAGATTGATTTAAGAAATCATTATATAAATATCAATAAATCACATCGTCTTTTTTTTCTTATCTATCAATTTATTCAATTCGTTATTTTTTTATCTTATCTTCTTCTTTTTCTTCTTCTTTATTTATTTTTTTGCCCTTTTTTTTTTTCTTTTCCCCTATATATATACAAAAAATAATAATAATAACATTATAATAAGAAAAAATGCTGACAGCAGTTATTAATCCAAGTAAAGAACTTGACAACATTGAATCAAAAGCTTTTGGGAAATTACCAAAAGTAACAATATATTATGGTACAATTGTGCATACTCCAAAATTAGGAGAAGTTGAAGTGCTCCCTAAAGGAGCTGTTAAAGTAGATAGCGATGGAGTAATCATAGAATTTATTAAATACTGTAAAGATCTTGATAAATTAGTTAAATCAATTAGTGGTGATGTTGAAGTAGTTGATATTAGTGGTAATCCTTATAGCTTTTTCTTTCCTGGGTTCATAGATACCCATATTCATGCTCCCCAATTCCCGAATGCTGGTATCTTCGGGAATTCGACCTTATTAGATTGGTTAGAAACTTATACATTTCCATTAGAAGCTAGTCTTAAGAATTTAACCAAGGCAAATTCAATTTATAAAAGAGTCATTGAACAAACATTGAAAAACGGGACAACAACTGCTTCTTACTTTGCTACGATACATGCAGAAGCTACTAACCTTTTGGCGAATATTTGTTATAAATTAGGTCAAAGAGCTTTGATTGGTAGAGTTTGTATGAATGAAAACTCTCCCGATTATTATCGTGAGACATTTGAGCAATTAAAGAAAAATACTCATGCAGTATGTAATCATATTGAAAAACTTTCCACTAATGATGATGACCATAAACAACAGCAACAACCACTTATTTTACCAACTTTGACTCCAAGATTCGCTCCATCATGTAGTAAAGAGGCCATGAAATGGTTAGGGCAAATGAGACTTGACAAAAATTATAATGTTCAAACTCATGTTTCAGAGAATAACAAAGAAATTGAATGGGTAGCCAAGTTATTCCCAGAGCTGGAGGATTATACCAGTGTTTATAAAGATTGTAATTTATTAGGTGATAAAACAGTTTTAGCCCATGGAATTCATTTAACCGATCATGAACGTGATGTGATTAAACAATGCAATTCAGGGATATCCCACTGTCCAATTTCGAATTCATCTTTAACTTCGGGGGAAACAAGAGTCAGATGGTTATTAAATTCCGGAGTGAAAATGAGTTTAGGAACAGATATGTCAGGTGGATTTTCACCATCGATTCTTTCAACTGCTAGGCAAGCATTATTAGTGTCTAGACATTTAGCTATGAAGACTGGTAAAGACGAAGATAAATTAACAGTTAGTGAAGTGCTATACTTAGGAACAGTAGGAGGAGCTAGTTGTTTAGGTTTGCAAGATCGTATAGGAAGCTTTGAAGTTGGTAAAATATGGGAAAGTCAATTAATAGATTTGAAATCCAAGGATTCACAAATTGATGTGTTTGATTGGCAATTGCCAAAATATTTGATTAAAAGACATAAATATTATCAAGAGATTCAAAAAGATGATGAATATGATGCGGAGTTAAAACAAGAGATTATTGTTAGTGAGGAAGAATTATTACACGAAGTTAAATTAACTGAAGATGGGAAATTCAATGAAAAGGATGGATTAATGTTTGATGATTTGATTGCTAAATGGTTATTCAACGGTGATGACCGTAATACAGTCAAAGTATTTGTGAATGGACGGTGTGTAGTAGATAAATTGAAAAAGTAAACAAAATAGTGTAGATATATATTACATATATAAGGCTAAATAATAAAAGATTTTTTTTCTTTTTTTTTTCTTTTTTTTGTGGTAATAATAAATGCGATGGTAAAAATAAAATAACATATAGTATAATAGACATAATAAAAAACAACAATAATAATAAAATGATAATGATAATAATAAACAGTAAGAAAAGAAAAGAATCAGCTGGAATGACTAGAACGTGAAACGGATATTAAGGCAAGAACGTAAAGATAAAAAAGCAAAAAAGTAGGAAAAGTTTCATGGAAACGTACGAGACAAAAATATCTATTAGGACTCGATGTTTCAAAAAGTCTGTCATGTTTTACTTTATTTGTTTCTTTCTAGCTCTCTTTCTTTAGCTCTCTTTCTTTCTTTCTCTCTTTCAATTTCTTTCTTTCAATTTCTAAATCAATCCTCCAATTTTTTTCCTCAAGCATAGCACAAGAAATGAAGTGAAATATAAAACGGTCGTTAAAAAAATTTGTATGAAAAAAAAGAAACATTTTTCGGTATGGCACCGGCGGAAGTGAATAAAATTAACAAAATAAAAATGAGCATAATAATGATAAATGACAAATGATGAATGATTTTTTAGTAATATAATGTAATGGTTAGTTAATCAACCCAAGGGTAATTACATTTTTTACAAGTTTGTCTTTTGCAACAAGTACAAACATTATAAAAATCGGGGTTTTTAGTACGACAATGACAGCAACACCAGTAGACTATATTCGGATCTTCACAATCGTAGCCATATTCCGGATTATAAACCATTTTTTGAGTAGTAGGAGTAGGAGTAGTAGTAGTAGTAAGGAAACTAGGAAAAGTAATAAATAATATTGATGATAGTATCTAAAGTATATATATTATAAAGAAAGAAAATAAAAATTAAAAATAGGAAAATAAAATAAAACAGAATAAAAATCATGATGAGGGAAAAAGCAATCATTTAAATACGAAAAAAAAAATAAAAGTAAAAATAAAATCTAATGCACAATCTATCAAAAAAATTAAAAATGGGATAAACTTATGTTTAGAACCAAATGATTATTTATCATTTATTTTAAAAAGAGCGTCCCTCAGATAAATAACAATTCAAAAACCATAATTTTGTATCTTATTTCAAAACTTACCTAGTTCGTTATGGTAAACAGGTATTTTCTCTATTGCAATGTTTTGTCTTTTTTTGGATAATTTAGGTAAGGTACCATTTTAGAGTGCCCGTTTTAAAGTGAGTTTTGAAGAGAAATTTTTGTTACAATAGGATTACATCATATACAGCTTCTTTTTCCAGTATGTTTTGAACACTTCATTGGACTATCGCCATCAAAAAACTAGTATCATAAACAAAAATAGGCTTTGTTTAGCGTATAAAATTAGTCCAATTTAATATAATGTAATATAATATAATATAATAATAATATCAAGAAATGATTATTGGTCCCTTTTAATGGAGTTTTAAATTGTGTCACATTATTTTTTTTCTAATTTTTCTTTTTTTGTTATTAACAGTATGCTGCTATTTCATTGGTTGGTTCAACTTCTTTTTTTATTTTTTATTTATACTTTCATCATTTTTTGTTATTCGTATATAATAACTCGTCATCATCATCCGATACAACAAGTAAAGATTATGCTATCCACCTTCTCATTGATATTATATTCATTGCTTTTCGGCTATCAAGTATGTTTTTTTAAACCCTAAAAATAACCAAGAGTACATTAACGCTACACAGTATATAATCGAAACAAACCAATTTAAATTAAAACGAGCATTATTATAATGGTCCATTGAACCCCTTCCTGGGTCCTTGCCGTAAGGGGGCGCACGTACATAGAAAACAAAAACAAGAAAAATTTTCTTTTTGTACTATTATACTGCTGTTTGTCAAGTTTTCCTTTGTTAAATAGTTATTGTTATTATTTCTTATTTATTTGTATTGTGTTACTTATTTTATCAGCAAGCAATAAAATGTTACTCCATTTAGGTGATAATAATAATAAGAAAAGGAAATAAATAATAAAAAAAAGACCATCCCATCCATATTAATAAAGAGCGATTGTTTGTTTCAGTAGGGGTTTTTCTGTCCTTTCATTTCCTTTTCTTTTCTTTTCGTTTGTTCCTCTTTAACGTTTTTCTGTTTTTGAGGGGAAAAAAAATATTCTATTAGTTGGATGAAACATTTTTATCTTTTTTACTTTGCAACTTTTTGCCATTGTCTTAAACGCCGATTTAAAATAAAAGCTTGCAGCAAACTAAGCAATTTAGGTGCAAACAATTATTGACAATATAATAAGATTCGTGATTTTTTTACTTGTACTCCAGAAATGAAATCTACACTAACAATTGTTGAAACTAAATATATTTACGCACTACACAAATTAATTATTAACTAGTTTTATCCTTTATTCTTTTAAAAGAATTGTGATAACCATATCAAACAATCTCTTAAAAAAAGATAATTTTAATTAAAATCAACTTTTTTTTTTCCATTTCCTCATACTTGAAAAAAAGAAAAGACTTTGTAAAATCAAAAATTATGAGACCCATATCTCTACCCGCAAGTAAGAAACAACAGAAAAGAATAAATCCCCCTCCATTATCCCAAACCCACAAGCTAACAACTCCACTGCCTCCCCCTGAACGATGAATAGCTATCCAAACGCCAGAGGGAAAAACAATAGATAATTACACTCCGAGGGCACCCTGATCAATAAGATAATTATTAATCTCACTGAGAGTGTTGTTCAATAAAGAACGTCCTCTTATAAATGAGATTTGAAAAACCCCATCTAAAAAAGTGTTATGTTAACGAGATATGACATTCAATGGCGGTACTGGTTGTGCAATGTACATATACATGTAAGGACCACTCACTACTAATCCAGCACATCAAAATAAGGCAAAAGAAATTAGCAAATGAGTGATTTAACGTCCTGCATATACAATCCATAAAATGGTCAATTGAGCTTCATGATCCTCAATGACTTCTCAAGGTAAGTATGAGGAAAGGAAAGAGTAAAAAGAAAATTTGAATGAAAAATATAACAATCTGAAAAGAGGCGGCAATCCTTTTCTTTTTATACTGAAAAAAAATAGAACTTCTAAAGAAAAAAATTTTTTTAAGAAAAAAAAAAAATTTTTTTCTTTTCCATTATGAGGAGGTTCCTAACCAAAATAATGCTCACGTGATTTCTGTAAGAGGGCAAATTGATTCTCTACACCTTGTATTTGGTATATAATATTTTTAATTGCAGTTGCCATTGTAAATTGCTGTAATTTTTGAATTGAAGAAAAAATATAAAGAAACAGTTTGCTGTAATACCTGTGTTGATCAAATCAAAATACTAAAATTTAAACAGTAAAATAATGTCAGAATTACAGAATAACATAAATGATTATTTAAATATGGCCAAATCAGAACAAATTGAAAGTGAAAAAGATGCTGAATTTTCCATTGATTTGGTTGAACCACCATCCGATGACAATAATCTTACAACTCAAGATGATGAGGATTACACGATATGGTCAATAGTATCTTCTTCAGGTATAAATCTTTTACTTCCTTTTATTAACGGTATGATGTTAGGCTTTGGTGAAATCGTAGCACATGAAATTGGGTTTAGATATGGGTGGTATGGTGCAAAAGTAAGTACTATATTTCTGAGAAATGATGATATATTAAAAGGATTACATATACTAACTACAAAATAAAAATTATAGGTTGAACCTCCAGCTAGATTGATTCTCGGACAACAATCACAAAGAGCATCAAAGAGTAAATTTCTTTAGATATATATTTTATTATTATGAAATTTTAAATAAAAAGTTTTTTTATTTCCATTAGCATAATCAATTGTGCGTGGTTACCTTTCAACGTTTAATTCCTTGGTAATAATCCTTTTCAATTTATTATTATTAAGACATATTTTTTATGGTCTTATTCATATTTCCTATTGATAATTCATTATTGAATTCTTCTGATAAATTTCCATATAATATTGATTCAATTACTGCTTCTGTATTTGAATTGTTATATTCATTTCTTTCTATCTTGCTGGACGATAAATTAACAGTTTGTAATAATCAATTTTCTGAATTTGATTTCCACTAAAAGTTAAAATTTTATCTAATACTTTCAAATTTTTTTTTTTTTTTTTTTTGAGTGTATTGATGTTACTTGGCCCATTTGTAATTTTACCGATTCCCACTGATGTTTAATATTTTTACTGCCTGGTTAAGGATCTATATTTTCAAATCTATTCAATTCATAATTGGCATTTGTTAACTTAGTAAAACTATATCAAATTCCAGAGTAGCGCTTTTATATCTAACAGTGTAACATTTGTTCTGCTATTGATCTTCAATTTCCTATCATATCAAGGATTAAAAATAGCTACTTTGTTCTATTTTAACAACATTACTAGGTGAAAAAAAAATGTCTTGATTAGTATTCCTGTTGGTAAATCTGTTATATCTTCATGGTTTATTTTTTCTTTTTCTTTTTTAAATATTTATGTTATTCTTACTAATTAGAAAAAGAAGAAGAAGAAAAATATTGGGATTTGTATTGCTGTGATTACTTAGCATCACCAAATAGCATAAACTACTTCTCCAGATAGTATTCGATCTATGGTTTATTGCCTGTTTTTTTGATGGTGTTTGGCACATTTCTATATTTTACTTTCTATTTTAATCTCTGTACCTCTATTTTTTATCAATTTATTCTTCAATATTGGCATCATCTATAAATATCATTAACTTAAATAATATACGATTAGAATTAAAATTCTATAAAAAGTATAAAAATTCGTAAATAGGAAATACTGCATGATATATATTTATACACAAATATTTAGTGATGTTAATTCTCGCACTAACAATAACAACAATAAATATCAAAGGAAACAAAAAAAATTAAATTGAACTTTAAAATAAAATGACACCAAATTTCTTTTTTAAAAATTTATATTACAGCCATTAAGTTTAAAATAAAATGGCAGAATATTTTCACAAACATTCAAATTTTTGACTTTCCCATATAGTGTATCATAATTAAGTGCATTTAATTTGTTGCCTTTAACATCTAACAAATCCACGATAATTTTCTGGCCTGGTTTGTCCAAAATTTTTAAGCCAAATTTACACAATTGATTATAGCTAAGATCTACCTTCCCTATTACTCTTTCCCTAATACTATTATTATTCCCTAATGAAAACTCTTGATTGAATTCTACTAATAAATTACCACTCAACAACAATTCAGTAATTGGTGCTTCTGGGTGTAAACTATTATGCTCATAATATCGTATTTTATTTGATGATAAATTGACATATTTTAAATTGGTTAGATTGTTTAAATGGTCTATGTTTCTAATTTCATTCCCATTGAGATTCAAATATTCTAATAATTTCAAATCTTTAATTCCTGAATCTATGGCTAATAATCTATTCAGTTGCATTGATAATTTTTTTAATAATTTTAATTTATTTATGTTACTTGGCCAATTTGTAATTTCACAATTGTCACAGTAAAATTCCTCCAAATGAATAAGATTATTCAATAAATCATTCACATCTGAACTTTTCAAATTATTGTCACATATATTCAATATCTTTATTCCGTCTGGTAGCATTGCTATGGAAGTTAATCTATTTAAGTTTAATTTTAATTTCATTAACTTAGGAAAGCTATCAACATTTATTTCAAATTTATTAATATAATTACCCTTTAAATCTAGCTCAATCAAATTAGGAAACTTTATGGAACTTCCAAAATTAAACTTAGAATTATTAACCAAAGGCGTTAGATATTTAAGCAGATTCAATACAATAGTTTTGTGGTTGTGTAAACTATTTTTTCCATTAGTTCCTCCAATTAAGGTTATTAATTTTGGAAATTTCTGTATCAATACAAGTGACTTAATAGATAAATTTCCACATTGTAAATGAGTTAAATTCTCAGAGTTTTCTAAAGAATTAAGTATGGAAAACAATTGATCATCATTATTAATATCCGTCGAAATGGATAATAATTTTATAAATTTTCTCTTCAGAGAATCCATCAGTATGAATTCATCAAAGTTTATTGATATATATCCCTCGTGAAGAAAAATATTACAGTTATTATTTATCTTTTTTGGCTTTTTATGCTTGATGTTAATATTCTTCCCAGGTATCACCATAACATTTTTATATAATCGTGACTTTACAAATATATTTGACACTCCACTTTTTTTTATTCTATCAATATCATCAAGTGATAAGTAAGAAAATATTTCTATCAATATTTCAGTTGGTAATTCTGTTACCTTCATGGCTAATTATTTATTAATGTTATTTTAGTAGGTATAAAAAAAATTATGTAAAGAGTTTTCTTTTTTTTGAAATTTTTGAATTTTTTTTTCTCCTTGCTTTTCTTAATTTCTTTGAAAAAGCTTTTTTTTGCCAAAAGGAAAAAAAAAAACCTGCAGTTTATATTTTCAACATGTGCATTATATTTTTAATATTAGTTTTTTTTTAAAAAATTAATTATAATTACTTCTAAGCAATTATTTTAAAAGCAGATATTAAATTTAATATTAGCATTTGTTTATGAAATTTACTCTATTATACTTGTGTTTTTGTTTTTTGCATTTTTGTTTTTTTTTTAATATCGTTTATATTCATATTTCACACTATAGATTATCATCTTGCACTAAAATAAATAAAAAAAAAGAAAAAAAAAGAGAAAAAAATATAATTAAAATTTATCTTTAATGATAGCAGCTAAAAAAAATATGAACACAAATAATAAATTCTACCACTGCACAAAATATTCTAAACATCAAAAGAAAAAGAAGGTAACATACTTATATGACTGCTTTTTCAAAGGTTTTGTAACCAATGTATATATAACGATACAAGAAATAATTAATATAATTAATAGCCAATATCTAATTATGATAATTACAGAATTAATATGGTTAAGAACGTCAAGGAATAACAAAAAAGTATGCGAATATTACAAGTGTATAATATAGTTTTTAGTTAATATAAGATTGCTCAAGTACAAGGAAATAAATAGATCCAGTATGTTATAATTCAGTAGATCCAATTTAATATGTAATACCCCTCTTGAATCACTACACAACAAATACAGTGAAAATTAATATTATAAATATTCTCTGTATGATGGATGAAACAGTTGTACGTACTTAAGAGTAAATACTGTTCATAACTTTAAACGCACCATATTTGAGGTAAAAAAGAAGAAAACAAAATAGATATTATTAAAAGGCTATTGTTGTTTACGATAACACGAATCTTTAAAAAGGAAAAAAAAAAGCTTTATTTTTAAATAGAATACTATGCAATATCCTTGATTTTAGCGACAACTTAAAAGTTAACCAAATTTTATTTAGTATTCACAATTTAGATGCAACGAACTAATCCACTAAAACTTTCGTATCTCCGTCCTAAGTCACAATAAATCCTCTTAGAAAATAACAAATACTTTTCGTAACTTAAGGTCATCAATCACTTTTTTTTTAAGTATAGATATAATATCAACTAGAAAAAAAAATATAAAAAACATAGTATAGGTTTACTTAGAAAGTGTACAACACAGTAAAAAAAGGAAAAAAAAAGAAAAGAAAAAAGAGTGCCTTGCCAGTTAATTTTCCCTAGATTTTCTCGAAGAATCTCATACTCTAATGTCACTACCATAAATTTATTTCTCTTCCTTCTTTTATTTGATTCAACAAATATACACGGATACTTTTATTTTATTGTTATTGTATACATGGGTCACTGAAATAATATAAGTATTGCTTATAACTTAAAAATACTTTGATTTTGCCAGAATAAAAAAAAAAAAAAAACAGCAAAAAACCAGGTAAGATGTAGAAAGAAAAGAGAAAAAAAAAATAAATTAGTATTTATGACATAATTTGCGCTCTTGGGAAAAGGATTTGGTAAACAGTGATAATAATAAAATTGATTTGTAGAACATAATATTCATCACTACTTCTTCCAAGCTCGGTAGCACTATTATAATTGATAGATTTATTTATTCACTCTAATATAAGGAAGTACTTAATATTTTATTTTATTATATTATATCTTTTAATATATTTCAATTTATATTAGAAAAATGTATTTAATTAAGATAAAATAGTAAAACAAGAATAAAGAAAAATGAAAGAGAAAGATGAAATCTAGGGATATTTATGTACAAATACACCAGTAAAGAGGGTTAAGTGTCTTTATGTCAGAACATTCATCAATATTCTTTCATATGTTATCATGTTGGATCTTTTTAGTACTAGCTTCTCAGAACATTCCGGTATTTCTTGCGCAAGAACAAACACGTGAATAAAAGCTGATATTTGCTCGATCTACAATTATTAATTATTATTATTATTTGACAGTTTTTATACTTTAAGCATATTGGAAAAAAAGGTAACAATGTGTCATTTTCTGCAGACCCCACAAAAAATAGTATTTAGTAATAAAATAATATATATATATATTTAGATTAACATTTGAGCTCAATAATATTTTATAATAACAAATGTATTAACAACAATAACCTTTTGCAAACTACATTATTTTTTTCTCATATCCCTAAATTTAAAACATCATACATG
>JAJMHY010000001.1:497959-538299 GCA_030583325.1 Saccharomycopsis selenospora
CAACAGACAAAGGCTGCATGCATCGATCTTCATACAATAATTAATAAAAAAAAAAAAAATAAAAAGCTAAAAAATAAAGTAAAAATAGGAGTGTATTAATAAGGTATATCAATGCGTTTCCGTTATTATTACTGGTTAAATATGTAAAATAAATTATTTGACAGTTGTTTCAACTATTTAATAATATTTACCTATTCTAATAGTTGTTGTTATTGTCGAGACTCAACAGATAAACAATATAAACTTCTTAAACCAGAAAAAATAAATAGGAAAAAAAAAGAAAAAGAAAACATCAAAAGCAAGTCAGAATAAATGGATGAATTATTTCTTTTCCACTTACAGTAATAAATCTTCTCTTGACTGGTATCGTGAAAGTAACAAAAAACATAATAGAAAAGGAATAAGAAAAAAAAACAATAAGTACGTAAGGGAAGAAATCAAAAAAAAGAGATAATGGGAAAAAAAGAAATTCAGGCTAAGAAGATATGAGTAAGCTGTAGCCACATGTATATAATATATTAACTTGATTCAATTCATTAGTAAAAATAGTAAGTAGAACCAGTAAGTAATTAAGAAAAAGAAGGATTCAAAAGCTTTGGTGAGAATAAGTAACTAAAATTTACCACGTGCAAAAAAAAGAGATAGGAAAAAAAAAACGATGATCAAAAGGAAAATACAAAAATAAATATAAAAATAAATATAATCAAGTGGATATAAAAGATTGAGACCATAAGTGTATAGCACTTAACTAAACATACACCAATTCCTGATTCAGTATACCAAAAAATAATAAAGTATTAATCTATAAATATAATAAGAATAATATAGAATTGATAGAATTAAATAATGATTAATAAAAAGACAGCTTATTTTTATAGTATCCTTGGATGTCTATTGATTTTTTTGTTAGCGGCAATGACTGTGTCAGTTACTCAAGATTTCTCATCAGGCTCTAGCTTACCAATTATTTTGAAAGTGGACGAATTACCATATTACTTACAACCAGCACCATCATCATCAATAGTTAAGCAATCTAAACATAAACACAATAATATTAAAACTCCTGTATCAAGATTAATTTTAATCGGTGATATTCATGGATCCTACACCCAACTCAAGAAATTATTGGCCAAAGCAGAATATAACTCAAGTTTAGACAATTTGATATTTTTGGGAGACTTTATTTCAAAAGGTAAACAAAATTTTGAAGTGTTGGATTTTGCTATTAATAATAATGTCAGTTGTGTTTTAGGCAACCACGAAATCAGTATTATGAAGAAATATACTAGTTATAGAGGCTTCAGGGAACCTGTGTTTTGCTCTAATATTTCAAGTATTAATGATACTTGTTTAGGTGATGAAGAAACCTCTAATTTGTTTGGAACTACTAAACTAAATAGTAAATCCCTTAAATTCGATCCTGAATTATCCATTGCGAAAAGATTGAAACAACCGCATCTTGATTATTTGACTAATTGTTCAGTGATCCTTAATTTGGGTCCAGTAGGTTATGCTCATTCTAAGAAGTCTCCAAAAGGGGAAATTCCGGAATTGTCAGCTTTAAAGAAGAAGAAACCTACATTTGATTATTCTAAAGTGATTCAAGGTATTGCTGTTCATGGTGGGTTACAATGGCATTTAAGTTTAACCAAACAATCAGTTGATGTTGTAACTAATATTAGAAGTTTATATAAGCCTGATTATTTAGATCCTTGTTATGATTCTAAATCAGTCGTTGATAGAACCAAAACTAAAACTTGGTCTAAAGTGTGGAATTCTAAACAACGCAAATTGAAAAACATTGACGATGCGAGAATAGTGTTTTATGGTCATGATGCTTCTAGAGGTTTGAATATTAAAGAATTTTCTGTTGGTTTAGATAGTGCTTGTGTCACAGGTGGCCAACTCTCTGCCTATGCCATTTCTGCTGATTATGATACTAATAATAATATTAGATATAATCATAAACTTTACCAAGTCGATTGCTAATAGTAGAAGCAAAAAACTTGTATAATATATTATATTTCTCTTCTCTATATTAGGAAGTAGAAAGAAAATTATAACCTTTGTCTAATTTCTTATATATAATTATTCGGGCTACTGTACTTTGTAGTAACATAACTATCAACAATATATTGAAAAAGGAAAAGAAAAAAGAAAAATTTATGTATATAATTAATTGAAGAGAGGAACTTCTCTATCAGGAATTCTTAATCGTAAACCATCTTTTTTACTAACCCAAGTGAATAAACCTTTATGAGTAAGATAAGGTCTTCTAGGTTTAATTTTATCCTCTTCTTCGTCATCACCATTCAAGGATTTCAAATCTCTAGCCTTTTTAGCTCTTTTCTTTAATAATTTATTCAAAGTATCTTGTTTTTCTTCTTCTAGTTTTCTTTCGTTCAAATTCTTTCTTCTTCTAGCCATTTCTTGTCTTCTTAATTGTTGTTCTTCTTCTGATAAGATCTTCTTTTTACGCACTTCATTAGACAAGGATAAGAATTTAGAACTATCTTTACTACTTGAAGGGTTTTCACTTGATGATTCAGCAGTAGTATCATCACTATCGAGATTATTCTCTTCTAAATATTTGCGTCGCTGTCTTTCAGTCATTTTAGTTAAATCAACAGTATAATCCTCTTCTTCAGCACCACCAGCGTCCTCATCATCGAAACCTGGAGTAGTAGTTAGTGAGGTAGTGCTTTCAAAATCATCTTCTTCGAATTCTTTATAATTAACAACATTCCCTCTACCTCTTCTTGGTCTTGAGCCACTTAAAGCAGCAGCAGATTTGGATCTTGATTTTGATGGTGGCGGTGGTGCCTGCTTAGCACGGCTTGATCTTGACGCTCTCGATGAAGTAGCAGCTGGTGATGGAGTATCTTCAACTATTTTGGCTCTTGAACTCTTACTCTTATTAGATTTTGCACTGTACATATTATTATTCTCGTCATCGTCATCATCATCATCATCAACATCGTCATCGTCACCATTGTTATTATTGTCGTCGTCATCGTCATCAGCAACCACTTCGTCATCATATGCTTTTAATTCACCATCATCATCATCATCATCAACATGATCTTCTGGATCTAATGGTTCAGTAACAGGCTCATCATCATCGTCATCTTCAAGAGGAGGAACATCCTCCTCCTCATCATCTAATTCATCCTCCTCATCATCATCATCATCTTGAACATCATTTTCAGCATTATCACCATATTCACCTTCCTCATCAGCTTCACCTTCCTCATCTAATTCCAAAGGTCTCATTGAACCATCATCTTCTAATTCTTCTTCCTCTTCCTCATCCTCTTCTTCATCATTTTCATTGTCTTGTAGCTCATGAACTCTTTCAGATTCTTGCTCTTCTTCTTCTTCTAATTCTTCTTCTTCTTCTTCTTCGTCTTCTTCTTCCGTTCCATCCATTTCAATTTCTCCATTTTGACTTTCAATGGAAGAGAGTTCTGATTCAGGCTCACTTGTACTAGTCATTATATATATCTTTTTGTTCTTCTTTTTTAATATTTACGTTTAATATTTAAGTTTAATACTTTGCTTAATACTTCGCTTGATACTTTGCTTGATATTTTGCATGATACTTTGCTATTGGCGTTTTCTTTTTTTCACTTTCGTTATTTTTCGAATTGCCAGCGATCGCGGAAAAATGAAAACTGAGAAAAATTGCAGTACCATGCAACTATCACGCGTTAAATTGCACCAGCAACCTGAGTATTAATGATGAAAATGCTTAATTCTTTATAAAATTTTAATGTTTAAAGTTATCCAACTTTGGATAAATAACTTCTTTTTCTGCTCGTAAAAAGATAAGCATTTCAAAGAAAAAGAAAAGATATGTGATGTATGTGTGTACTTATTTATATATGGGATAAATTATCTCCTATTATTTTGGCTTTTATTCATAAGATTAAAAATGAATAATATTGCTTCTAGCTTTTAGATAAGTGTCATATCGTTAATAGCTTGAAAGTAGGTAAATAAAAATCGAGATATTTTTTTTTTCTTTTTCTATCTATTTATTATGATTTATTATTTCGTAAGTTTACAGAATAAGAAAGAGTCTGCTAATCAACCAAAAAAAGAGTAACGACGAAAACAATAGATTTATTAAAACATAGGAAGCTCAATAATTATAATAAATGACTTTTTAGAATCTTTCGAGGAGAAACATTTAAAATAAATCGAATGATTTGATTACTTCTATCTATTTTTATTTTTTATTTTTGAGTGGATGTATGATATTCTTTTTTCGAACAGTACAGGTGAAAAATTTAGTAATTTCTTTTTTATTTTTTTTTTTTCCTCTTATAGTCCGCTCTTCGGCGGTTTGTAAAACTCTGATAAAAATTAATTTATATTTACTTGATAATAAACACAAAGTGAATATCATGACTATTAGATGATATAATACTTTTTTGTTAATTTAAAATTTAAAATTTAATTTTTTCCGTATAATTTTTATCTGTGACGCACATGTATGCATACATAAAATGCAAGCAAACATAAATAAATAAGTACAAAAAGAAAGAAACAATAAAAGAAAATAGAAGAAAAAACATTTTCACCAAATTTTCTATTATGCGATATCACTATAGAAAACATATTTTAAAGTTTATTTGTTTTTAAAGTTTTTACAACAAAAAAACCGAACTTATCATTATTAACTAACCAAATATTATTGGTATGTTTCTGTATATAGATCATGAAGAAGACCAATGCTCATTACCCAACAGCGTAACATTATTTAGTCATAATCGACACATTACATTGCTTCTATAGGAAGAATACGGACCGACATAAGGGAATTAGCAAATTATTATTATTGTTGTTGTTATTACTATTATTATTACTATTGTTATTATTATTATTTATGATCCCATTTTATTTATTTATTTATTATTATTGTTATTTATGATCCCATTTTATTTATTTACTTACTATTACTATTATTATTATTATTTTTCTTCTTTTTTTCATTTATTTTTTTCTTCTTTTTTTTTTTTTTTTGAATATTATCTATTTTGACCTTTTGAATTTCTGATTATAATATTGCAAATTTTAAAATTCTTGTCCAAAAAAAAACATAATTATGCAAACTGTTTATAATTATTATATAATATAAGTAAAAAAAAAAAAAAACGTAATGATTAATTGTTGTTAATGATGTAATTTTTGTACATATAAAATTTATCTATTATGCATGCATGCTTGTTGTTAGAAAACTTTAAAGAGAAAAAAAGAAGAAACGAAAAACTATATTACTACCATCACAGGTGCATAATAATACTATCTTTTTTTTGTTCTCTCCCTTTTTTAGTATGAATGAAGAAATTATTAGGGCATTACTGTGTTTTAATTTATTTCCTTCACTCTTATTTTACATCTTTCGTTCTTATCACTTCTAATACTTTGAAGAATTCTCTTTCCATCCACATATCCTTTTATAAATGAATATTATTTCTCTTTTCTTCGCCTTCCATTAGATATATTATGATATCAGCAATCATATTAATAATGCCCACTTATACAGGAGTACCTAATACGTCTGTCGGATGATATCACCAATAATTCTAATTCTAATTACGATAAGTGAGAAAGAAAGAAAAAAGAAAACAAAAACAAAACGAAACAATAATGTTTAGTTTGCTTCGTTTTCATGGATTACCAATAAAATCACATTTTAAGAACACAACAATTTCTTTTTTTCCCTCTTTCTCTGTTTCTTTCAAAAAAAAAAATTCACTATTTCTCGTTTTTTTTACATTGTTTCGTTGTCAACAAAGAACAAAAAAGAAACGATATATATATGACTAGTAGAGTGAATTATGTAAAGAATATCGCTGAAGAATAATCGTATTTCGATATATTATGGTTATGCTGTACAATTGTTTAAATTAACATCTAATTGAAAATATTGACATTAAGTTGTTAATTTAGTCCTCCACCTATATCGCACTGTTACAAATACGTCCTTTAATTAACTAAGTAATTAATATATAAAACAATTTTATTAGTGCGATATAGAGAAAAAGGTTGTCTCAAAAGTATTGATTACTTTTTTTTTTTCAATTTAATTTAACAAAATAAAAAGAAGTATTCTTTGTGGTTATAACGATTTAATTGTCTTTTGTTGTTCACAATGTCCATTAACTATTTATTTGAATTTAAAATTTAAAATTTTAAAGTAAAATAATATTTTTTGAACAATGAATGTGTAACTATCTGTACTTTTTCAGAATTAATTATCTTATTCTTTTTTTGTTTCTTTTTTTTTTTTTTTTTCTTTCTTAATTTAAAATAATTTTTTTGTTTTGAATTTTATTCTAGAATGATATATAGATATTAATTAATCATTTAAATGATAAATATATAAATAAATTAACAGCTTTCCCCTGTTTTTTTTAAAAAAAAAGGTTTAAAATTTCAATTACAATATATAAACCATATCAATTCATCATTATTTTTTTCATTTTTTCATTTTTTCTTTCATTTCTTTCATTTTTTCTTTCCATTTTTCCTTTTTATTTTCTTTTTTTTTTCTTTTTTTTTTCGATTTTTTTTTGACATTTTTCTTAAAACCAATTCAATTTGACATACAAGTATTATATTAATTACTATATAATAATTATAGTTATACTCATATATATATATTATATTTACATAATAATATAAGTCATAAAAGGAAAAAAAAGCAAAAATTTTTTTTCTTTCATTGATCTCGTATATTTTATCTTCCTAGTTTTGTCTTATGAAGGTCGGTGCGTCTTGGGGGGTTTATTCTTGTCAGTCCGTGCATCTGTCTCACTAATAAATTAGAAATTTTTTTTTAATTTTAAATTTTGATTATTACACACGCACATTTTTCCCTCTTATTTTTGATTTTTTATTTTTTTTAAACACTCACTCAAAAATTTATATATTTAAGGCCATTTTATGTCTTCCCTAAGGAAAAAATCTTCATTATTATCACCAAAATAGTATTATTAGATTATACTACCCACCATCAAAACAACTGATTTATTATTTTTTTCTTCTAAACAACAAACAGTTTCATCAAAGCAATAAGTTTTTTAACAGAAGAAATAAATAGATTATTTAATAAATAAATAATTAAATAGATGAATAATAATTAAGAAAAGATCTACAATCTTAAAACCTCAAAACCTCAAAACAATTTATACCATCAACCTCTTCCTATAAGTGATCAATACTTTCAATCATTATTATCAATCACCTTTGACCTAGATAAATACAAGCAAAGATAGACAAAAAAGTTAATACAAGAAAAAAAAAGATAAATTCACAACAGGGAAAAAAAGACAGTCAAAAAGAAAAATAAAAAAAAATAAAAAACCAGGATAAAACTTAGCAAGACTTTATTATTATTGCAATATTAATTTTAATGTATAATAATAGCTCATTTCCTTTTTTTCTTTTTCTGTTATCAAATGTTAAATATATCATCATCACTCAGTAACCATAATATTTTTGCTAATATGCAGCAGCAACCGTTAGATTCTCTCAGAAATCCGAACGAGGGTTTCTCTTATTCCTCTTATAATACGACAACAAATAACACAAATACTAATAATCAGCTTGTCACTCCAGACACCATAAATAATAATAACAATAACAATATGTTGATGCTTAATAACAACGGCATGGTTAATACTCCTGATCATCTTCAACAGCAACATCCTACCCTTTCTTTAAACACTGGCGCTTTGCAGTTTCCTTCAGCGGCTATTAATTCGCTTTCTAATACTCCCATTTCTGTGACTGGTTCTACTACTGGCGTTCCATTTAAACCTACAGGGAATATTAAGGCTAAATGCTCGAAGTGTAGAGCACCAATTAAGGAAACTGCTAAAAATGCTAATAAGCTTGCTGATGAAAATATCTTGTGCAAGACTTGTAAAAACAAGATAAGGAAAGTTGGTAAAAACGATGTTAATTTAAAAAATAAGTTTGATAATTTTTTTACTAGTTTTGATGAGTTTTTAGATCATGTTAAGTTAAACACTAATCAAGATATTTTAGATCATCATTTTAAATCTGTCATTCCCGAGAGTTTAATTGAACGTTATAACATGGATGAAGTTAATAATGATGTTTATCAACGTGTATCTAAAAAAATCATTGAAATTTATATTAATCCAATGATGAAATTAACCGGGTTTAGATTCCCAGTTCGTGATTTTCATAAAGGTGGTAGCAAAACCAAAAAAATTAATTTTATGTTCATTTGTTCCCAAGACAAGGCTAAACAAAGAAAATCTCGTTCTACTAATGAACGTGCAATTCCTAATAAATTGAAAACTGAAAATTGTGGTTCTAAGATTAGTTTGAATTATGATTTAATTCATGGTAATATCTCTATTAGTTTTAATCATCGTACTCATGCTCCTTATAATTGGAAGAAATCTTCTAATTCTCTTGGTGGGTCTGTTAATACTAATCGTAATGCTACAAATCTTTATTCTAATTCTACTGCTAATATTCCTACTACCACTACCAATAATTCTGCTGCTGCTTCTAATCCTTCTTATCCTGGTGGTGTTGCTAATGATTATAGACAACTGCCAAATATTAGCTATAATATCAAACCGGAAAGAAATTCTACTCCTTCAATTTCTGAAACCGCTAGTGACCCTTCTAATTTATTTTCTTACAATTTAAGTTCTAATCTGCCTAATTCTCTTGATTATAATAACTTACATGCTGGATCTGGTTCGACTAGTGGTTATTCGCGATATCAACAACAAGTAAATAACCACAACAACAACAATAATAATGAGTTATGGTACAATAACAATACCACTGACACCGCCACCGCCGCCACCGCCGCCACAAGTAATCCTTTGATAAATAACGCTGCTTATTATCCTTATCATCACAATGTAAGTGCTACGGCTAATACTTCTGTTACAACTAGTAGTAATCCTACAGAATATTGGAATGATAATACTACTACTAATCATGATGGTTCATTTATTGACCGCAGTTATAATACTGCTCAACAACAACAACAGCAACAACAGTTCATGTATCAAAAATCCCAATCTGGATTCCCTGGCGGCGCTACTGTTGATGGTAATGTTGTGCAATACAACATTGGTTATAATCAATTAGGCGCTGCCGCTGCTGTTACTACTGACCCACAACCACAACACGTATATCCATACGGTAATAATAGGTATACTGGTGGTGCTGATATTAATTTGATGTATTCTAATGGCCAACAACCGTTACAACAACAAGTTCAGTTTTCTGGGCAGCCTGAGTTTACTAATTATAATAATAATTCTACTGCTGGTAATAATAGTGGTGTTTTAGTTCCAGGAAACAATCAAATTAGTAACTCTAGTACTGGTTATTACATGTATGATATGAATAACAACAATTTTGTTGGTAATTATTCTCATTCAAATGAATCTTGAAAGCATTTTTCTTCGATTTACCATTGTGTTTTTTTCATTTTTTTTTTAAATCTACTTCTTAGATCATTTTATTATCATTTATGATTATGATTATTATTATTATTATTATTATTATTTTATTTTATTTTATTTTATTTTTTATTTTTATTTTTATTTTTATTTTTATTTTTATTTTTATTTTTATTTTTATTTTTTTTTTATTTTTTTTTTTTTTTTTTTTTTTTTTTTTTTTTTTTTTTTTTTTTTTTTTTTTTTTTTTTTTTTTTTTTAATTCTACAAATAGACTAACTAATTAAAAGAACTAACAGAGTAAAAACAGTATATTGATAGAATATGGAGTCTTAGTAGCTTTTTTATTAAGAATTAATCACAATTAGGGAAATATTTTCTTTTTTTTCCTCGTCTTAAAAACAATATTAGAGAAACAATGCTAACTTTATATAGAATCAAACATCGATTGGACATGTCTCAAAAAAAGAAAAAAACGATGAAAAATTTTCCGTTTATTTATGTTTATTTAGAGTAATTTATATACGCCTTTGGGAAAATTCTGGATTACTTCATTAACATTTATACGCTTCAATACAACAAGAAAAAGAAAATATATCAAGCTGAAAAAACAAAAACAGAAACGATAAAAAGGATATAGAGGCTATAATGCCATAATATGTTAAATAGTAATAAAGAAAAATGAAAATGAAAAAAACTTTACGGGGAGGGGAAGGGGGGTTTGTTTCAGGAAATATTCGTTCTTATAAAGTTAATAAATAGGTATTACATGGCAATTTATATATGGCGTGCTAAAGAATAAAAGCTCAATAAAGAAGTCATGAAGTGAATCATGAATTATGCTATTTTGAATGAGAATACCAAGAGTTTATAGAAGAAGAAGTTCTTTATAAATACAAGAGTGATTTCGAGGAACCAAAGCTCATAAAAAAGAGAAAAAAATAAGAAAATGCTCAATTTTCTCTTTAAAGAGTGGTAATCTACATCTCTCTCTATATAACATATCACGAAATTTACTCACATTGCTCTCATAAACCAATAAATCAATCATTATTGTATTATTGCAACAAATATAATAAATAACAATTGTTAGGTATTTTTCATAGCACTTGCTAACAATTTGTTCCGTCCCTATTTAATATATTGGTTGGCAACTTTTTTTAATTAATGAAATGAGGTACAGTTAAGTATATATAGAGGGTTTTTTTGTGATTTCACGTGGTATATAGGAAGACGCATTGTTTTCACATATTATAGTAATAATATACTATCATGAACACCATAACACGAACGGAATTCGGAAAAATGTTTCATTCTGCCCTGAGTTTTCGCTCTCTACTTAAAATAGTTAAAAAAATCTTTATCATTAGTATTATTTTACATAAATAATATAATTATCTCTGTGGGTGCTATTGCGGTACTAGTAATAAAAAGTATATAATTGTCTTTTATAAAACCTCTCAATTCCTTTTTCCATGTTTTTTGCAGGTTTTTTCATATTTCTCTTTTTTCTTTAGTTATTTCTTGAGAATATTTTTCTTTTTAGTAAACCAAAAAAAATTCCGCGGAAAAAAATTATATATTTATTAGATGAAAGATATTTATTTATTCCTGGTTAATATTATATATATGATTCATTGCATAACTACTATCTATTATTTACAAACTCCAAAAAAAAAGAAAAAAAAAATTAGCACACTTTCGTTTATGAGATTCATTGTTTACTCATTTAACAGCCAATAAATTTCAATTACAAGAATTTGGATTGAAAATGCGTGGTCAATATAACTCTCTGATAACTTTATCCTTATAACTATCTTTACTATGGCCATAAACGTTAATGGATATAATTTGATATAGAATAATTATTGCTAGCACATAAGTAATTCAATCAAAAAAACATCAAAAACAAAACAAAGTCTTGTTTTTGATGTTTTTACTATTATAATCAACTGATTTTTTTCGTATGTGCATTAATATTTTGTCTGGCTCATGTTATATAAAAACCACACATAAATTGATATACACACTTTAACACCAATTACCAGGTTCATAACCATTTTTGTATTTATAATATCTATCTAATGTTAGGATGTTGATTGTATGCTCGGGTGTCATCAAGAAAAATTTTTTTTTTCTTGAGATGAAAAAAAAAAAAAATTATTGAGAAAAAATTTCATTATATATTATAATTCTAATTGATAATACCATTTTGATATATGCATTAACCTTTTATTATTAATAAATAAAAATAATAAAATCAAGAACAACAACGACAAAATGGTGGCTATTGATTATCTTCTTTTTGAAGAAGCAACTGGTTATGCTATTTTCAAAGTTAAAATCCAACCAGATGAAATTAGTTCAGATTTAAAAGAAGTTCAAAAACAATATAATGACTTGAGTAAATTTTCTAAGATGGTAGATTTAGTATCATTTGCTCCATTTAAAGGAGCTGCCCAAGCTTTAGAAAATGCTAATGATATCTCTGAAGGTTTAGTCAGCGATTATTTAAAATCTATTATTGATTTAAACATTCCAAAAGGGGGTAAAAAATCACAAATTGCCCTTGGGATCTCTGATAAAAATTTAGGTCCTTCTATAAAAGATAACTTCAATTACATTGACTGTATCTCAAACGACTTGGTTCAAGATTTACTCAGAGCTGTTAGATTACACCAAACTAAATTATTGAAAAATTTACAAGAAGGTGATATTGAAAGAGCCCAATTAGGTCTTGGTCATGCTTACTCTAGAGCTAAAGTTAAATTTTCAGTTCAGAAAAATGATAACCATATAATCCAAGCTATTGCTCTTTTAGATCAATTAGATAAAGATATTAACACTTTTGCTATGAGAACTAAAGAATGGTACGGATGGCATTTTCCTGAATTGGCTAAAATTGTTCCAGATAACTACACTTTTGCTAAGTTAATTCTTTTCATCAAGGATAAAGCTTCTTTAAACGAAGATTCTTTACATTCTATAACTGCCATTGTTAATGATGATTCTGGTGTTGCTCAACAAGTAATTGATGCTGCTAGAATCTCTATGGGTCAAGATATTTCTGAACAAGATATGGAAAATGTTTTAACTTTTGCTGAAAGAGTCGTTGAAATCTCTGATTACCGTAAAAGTTTATACACTTATTTAGTTGAAAAGATGCATACCGTTGCTCCTAATTTATCTGAATTAATCGGTGAAGTTATTGGTGCTAGACTTATTTCTCATGCTGGTTCTTTAACTAACCTTTCTAAGCAAGCTGCTTCTACTGTGCAAATCTTGGGTGCTGAAAAAGCTTTATTCAGAGCTTTAAAGACTAAAGGTAACACTCCTAAATATGGTTTAATCTACCACTCTTCATTTATAGGTAAAGCTAATGCTAAGAATAAAGGTAGAATATCTAGATACTTGGCTAACAAATGTTCTATGGCTTCAAGAATTGATAATTACTCAGATGTTCCAACTAATGTTTTTGGTAAAGTCTTGAAACAACAAGTTGAAGATCGTTTAGAATTTTACGATACTGGTAAAGCTCCAACTAAAAACGCTGATGCCATGAAACAAGCTATTGATGAAATTAAAGTACCTACAGAAGATCAAGACGTGACTATGCGTGAAGAATCCGACGATGACGAAGAATCTGAAGAAGAAGAAGAAGAGGAAGAAAAGAAAGAAAAGAAAGAAAAGAAGAGCAAGAAAGAAAAGAAGGACAAAAAAGAAAAGAAAGATAAGAAAGAAAAGAAAGAAAAAAAAGACAAAAAAGACAAAAAGGAAAAGAAAGAAAAGAAACGTTCTAGTGATTCCGAAGAATCTTCTAAAAAGAAGAAGAAGAGTAAAAAATAAATATATAATAGATCTTGTTAATCTATATATAAACCTGTTTTTTTATATTTTTTTCTTCCTATAAAGATATAAGGTCTTTATAGCTCACCTTTTTATCACTATTTTATTTTATTTTTTTTAAAGAAACATTTTTGTTTCATATCACATAATAGCCATTTTTTACTATCACCTTATTTTTGTTACTCTACTATTATTATTATTATAATTATTATCATTTAATTGTATCATTTTTTTTAACTTACAAAACACAATTTATTTTTATTGTAGATCGAGATTCTATATGCTGAAATTTCTATAAGATAGATGTATGTAGTATAGAAAAATAACAACAAAAAAAAAAATTGATCGACAAAAAAAAAAGGGAAAAAATAAAAAAATCAATTGATTGATTATATTGACTCCACCACTCTTATTATTTTTAGATATACTAAGTGCAACAATAAGGTATAATATAAATTTTATTATCAATTAATTATAATGAACATTCAACAGCATAAACAAATACCTAAAGAATGGCTTCAATGGCTATATAAAATTTTACAACCAGAATATAAAAACGTCCAATTTACCTATCAAGATGTCGTAATAACGCTACAAGGGTTCCCAACATTACAAATGAGAACCAAAATATACACGAATGAATTAGGAGTATCAGAACTTTTACTTTGTTTACACGGAACAATTCCTCTGAAATTCAATCAAATGATTTATAGAATCCCAGTGGAAATTTGGATACCCAAGAATTACCCAACTAGCCCTCCAATAGCATTTGTCATCGCCACTGATAATAATATGATGATTCAACCTGGAAACTTCGTTGATAATAATGGGAAATTTTATAACCCTTTTTTATCAAATTGGAACCCTGATACCTCTACTTATAAAATAATAGCTCTTTGTGATCTCTTGTCTCAATGCTTTGCTAAAGAACCTCCATTATTTATGAGAAGCACACCCATATCAAAACCACCATTACCACAAAAACCTCAAAGACCTACACCGTCCACACTAACAGCAACTACTATAGAACCAAGAATAATTTCAAATGCTTCAACACCACCACCGTTGCCACCATTACCTAATCATCAACAACATTCTTCAATAACATATAACAATAACATCGTCCCATCACCAAGTCCAATTAATCTTGATTTAATGGATACAGAAGTCAAATCAATTGAAGATAATAATATTAATGGTAGTGGTAACAAAGATCAAGAAATACAGAAAAAATTAAATGAAGTTTATAGTACAGACATTGAACCATTTTTAAAAAATACAGATATTAGATTAAATCAAATTAGTGAATCGATTAATCAATTTGAGAAAATTCTTAATTATGAAAAGTCCGTACTTCATAATTATTCAATTGATATTAAAAACAATGAACAAATATTAACTGAAAGGATTCAAAAAGTTGAAAAAGTTATCGTTGATGCTCAAAATTTTAAAGAACCCGAAAATATTGAAGATATCGTATGTGCTGAAAATGTAGCTTTCAATCAGTTGTATAAATTAGTATCAGAAACAAAGGCCATTGAAGATACTATCCATTGCCTTGCTCAAATGCATGAGTCTGGAAAAATAAGTTTAGATGCATTTATTAAACATACTAGGCAATTGGCTAGAGATCAATTCATTAAAAATGCAACAATAAAAAAGATCTCTGAATGTCGTACTCAATCAACTTCAACTTCAATAAATTAAATCCATGGAAACGGTACACGCAACACAGGTATTTTTATATAATTTTTTTCCACTAGCCTCTTTTTTGTCACTAATTTTTTTTTCTTTTCTCCCACTAATGAATGATTTTTTTTTTTGTTTTAGTTTACTATATTAAATTATAAATAACTATAAAAGAAAGAAGAAGAAATAATATTGTTAAATAAATAAATGAATCAAAAACAACAAAAAGCTTTGAGTGAACTTTTGACAAATTTGTCTTTAGGATTAATCATTTATGCAATATTATTATTATTCCATATTAATAAAACCATCAGTATAACTGCATTGTCACTTATAATGTTAGGCAGTATTAGGAAACCATTGAAAAGTTTATTAACAAAAGTACTAGAAGTTAATATTGAAGAAAGCAGAAGACAATTGATAAATTCAGTGACTTCAATTCAATACTATGAAGCAAAGATGAAAACTTGGAATAACCGTAAACGGAAATTGTTCAATACTTTAAAAAGAGACCAAAAACAATTATTAATAGGCATGAAATATCAAGAGAAATTTAATAAAATAGATGAAGCCATTGATGAAAATTCTATAATTCTTTCAAAAATTGCTCAATTTTCCATTGATATGTATCAAATTACTCCAGAAGAACTTAAAATCGGGACCCCTTCTACTGACGTTCATCAAGTAATTGAAGCATTATGTCATTATGAAAGAGCCTGGTGTAATAACAATAAAGAAATCACTCCAATAATTGACTTTATCACCCAAAGTTTAGCAACTCTTAAGACTAAATTTAACGTCAAAGAAAAAAATACATGTGTTGTGATACCTGGGTCTGGATTAGGGAAAATTCCTGACGTTGTATCAAGATTGAATTATAAACATGTGTATGGGATTGAATATTCATGGTTAATGCATCTTATGAATAGTTTTGTTTATGGAGAAGCTGATCAAACTTTTAAGATCCATCCATACATTCATTCTTATTCAAATCATCCAAATTTAGAAACTCAGTGTAGATCAGTAGATTTTAAACGCCTTGGTGCTCAGCCCGAGAATCTTTCTTTACTTCATGATGATTTCCGTAATTTTGAAATTCCTAAAGAAATCGACTCTTCTGTGGATAACGTGGTAATAGTCACTGAATTTTTCATGGATACCGCTGAAAATGTATTTGAATATTTAGAGTCAATGAAATTAATCATTGGCGATAAAAACGGTTACTGGATTAACATTGGCCCCTTGAAATACGGGACTTTACCTAAAATCGAACCTACTAATGACGAATGGAAACAAATCAGGAAACTTTGTGGATGGTCAGATATTCAAACTGTTGATCCCCAGTTTGATGATTTAAACGGCTATCTTTCAAATAAGCATGGCATGTTCCAAGGATATTATGTATTGACTAAATGGTTATCTAAACTTACGAAATAAAATAAATATATGTGATTGATTATCGCTTTTTATTGATCGGAGAAAAAAAAGTAAGTAAAGTAAGTAAATAACTAAATATCATGAAAAAAAAGGATATATATGTATAGTATACTCATGAGAGAGTAAATATCTTACTGAAAATAAGAAGAGATAAAGAATAAGCAAACAGACGCAAAAAAAAAATATGACAACTAAAAAGAAAAAAACAAAGAAAAAAAAAAAAACAAAGGCAAAAGTAACAAATAATGCATCTTAAAAACCTTGAGACCCAAGATCTTCTCCTCTATCGAACGATATTGTATTAGATGTATCTATTTTAGTAGCAGTACTAGCATTATTACCAGGAATACCATTGTTATTGAACAAAGTATTACTAGTACCTTCAACAGTAGAATTACTATGATCTTCATCTTCAGATGGTAATAATGGTTCATGTTCACCACTCTCTGGGTCTTCATTTATCAGTTTTTTATCACCAAGGATGAATAATAAACAACATGGTACAAAGAGGAATATAGAAATTATGCCAAGGATAAAACCAATTCCAATAGCAGCAATAGGTAAATGGAATTTCAATTTCTTACCAGTGTTTAACCAATCTGGAAGGATAACTCTATCAGTTAAAAATACACAAGAGCGATTGCTAAAAGTAGTACAACCACTTTTCAAAATTCTTACCTCATGGTCTAAACCTTCAACAATTTGTAAGAAAGAGGATTTTTTATTAATCGCACGACATGACAAATGCACACTTTCTAATAGTGTTGGAATATGATTACCACAAGAGAATAAATCATCATGTGGATTGGCGCCAAGTTCATTATCAATTGAGATATTAGTTGGAATAATATGAAGTTTTAAAAATGATTGAAGCACTGGTAATGGTGTATATTTAGTGAAATTATGACGAGTTAATGAACCCATATTTGGAACAATCACTGAAAAATTAGGATTAGTTAAGACATATGATAAATTAGTGAACTCTAATAGCTCAAGGAATAACCCAGTATGAGAAGTTTTAATTAAATCTGATAAAGATATCTGAACATTATCAGGAATAGCAACTCCACTAATAGGATGAACAACCCCTTGATCAAAAATAATATCTTTATTTTTTTCAATGAAAATATTTCTTTGATTAACAAAAATTGAATTGAAACCTTGATTACCATGATAATTCTTTTGCTTTGATATTTCAACGACTTCATTATTTAAATTAGTTGTCACTAAATTAGTCACATCGAAGTCACTATAAATAATATCATTTATAATAGAATTATTTAAAATTAAACTTAAAGCTGTAAGATTAGATTCAAGATAATCTAAAGTTAAATCTAATAAATCCCAACTATTGAAACATGGTAAAAAGACTGTATAACCTTTTTTATTATTTCTAAGATTTAATAAATTAAAACGTTTCAAAAAATTCATAGATTTAGTACATCTATTGATTGAAATGACGGAATTTTTCAAGCTAACAGGTAATGAAAGTTCTGAGTCAACAATAAAAATATCGGTATTTGCAATTGAAATTTTTTGTGATATAGTTCTCGAAATATCGTTAATAACTAAAGATTTATCACTTTGCTGTTCAACTTTCAATCTTTGACAACGACCACCAATTTTCTTCAGACCACAATATTTTGATGAATAAAGACCAGCAGTATTAACAGACCCATTAATGAAATGATACAATAAAGAATTTTTATGAGTCGAAGACAAAATAGTAGAAATGTCTTTGGTGGCGATAACACTATTATCACTATCGTCATCATCACTATTATTAAAGACAAATACTGTTTGAGTGATTGATTTATCATCAATTAAATAATTAAGATCACGGAAATCAATTTGCTCCACAAAATCAATAGTTCCTAACCCATAAAGATATTTTCTTAAAGTGAAATCAATACTAGAAGAATCAAATGTATCAACTAAATGAATAATAGAATCCGTGCCTAAAATATTTGACTTGATTGCTTTAACATCATTGATGACAAGGTCCTTGCCGCTATTGATCGAAAAAATTGAAACATCATCTCCATTTAAATTTTTGTAATTATTAGTTTGCTTGCGGATTTTACCACCAACATATCCTTCAATTAATTGTTGATTGACTAAAGTTGTACGGTCAACTTTACCATATTTACTTGTAAGGTACTTAAATTCAATATCATTAAACGTCAATGCACTATCTATTGGGATCAATGCTGTAATTTTAGACATATCAGGACATTTATCATGGGTGATTAAAGAGGAAAAGCTTGAGAATTGATAAGATTGATAATGCTTATCAGTCAAAATATCACAAATGGAATCTCTGTGAGGCAATAGATGTTCAATACCATGAACCACTGCATCCTGACCATAAGCGACTAAATCCGACTCCACAATATCAATTCCATCAGCTTGAAAACGATAATATTCTTTATAATTATCACCTTCTTGATCAGGCTCATGGACTAACCATCTATCAAATAATATTGGCTGGCATACATTAGTATCATCCTGGAAGTCATCTTCATTTATGATTAATGTACATTTAAGGTTAATCCCGCTAATATCTGTAGATAAAAATGAATCTTCTAGTATGTAATCTTTAAGAGATATATCATTTAAAAAATTTTGTTTTCTATTTCCATCATATTCTTCTGAAAATGCAAATGCAAATGCTGAATTAACAGGAACCAATAAAGTAAAATTTCCTAGCTGATTCAATATTGGAATCCATCCATTGACTTGCAATATTCTTAGGAAGTAGCTGAATTCAACATTCTGAGAGAGAATATCAACAACACTCGTACTCGGAGATAATTTTTGAACATCTGCATTAACAACCACCACTAGTATTATAAAAATATGTATTAAATTCGAGAATATATTTATCATTATTTATTAAACTACTTCTCCAGTAAAAAAAAAAAAAAAAAAGGAAATAAAAAGAGATTATTAGCTATTTTTATTCTTCTATCTTTTTCTTTTTCTATTGATAATATATTATCCAGTAAATTGATTATCTATTTTAATCTATTATTATGATATTTATATTTATTAATTGTAAAGAAGTTTTTATTGATTGTGTGGCAATCAATTCACTATCGCACCTACCCTATCAAATGTAATTTTGATTTTTTTATTATTTTTCTTTTTTTGTTTTTTCCTTTTTTCTCTCTTTTTTTTCCTTAGGGGAATCAACTCCAAAAACACGCGCAATTTTACTCTTGATATAGACAATCAAATTAAACTAATAAAAGACATATAATAAAACATATTACAGTAGAAAAAAATAGGGAGTAAAGGTATAATAATTAAACAAACCTTATTAATGTGCAATAAAAGGATGTGTCAGACAGCAACCATTAAATATTAGATGATTGACTGTATATATAATAAAATTACTTGGTAATTTTATTTTATAGATGAGAGACATAAACTGTAGTGTGCTTATGTTTCTAATAGTAAAATAGTGATAAGTCAATGTGGGTTTCTTTAGTTAAAATGGCGCAATATGAAAATTCCACTTTCGGAAGAAAAAGAAAGAGAGAATAAAAAAATTTTTTTTTTCAATGCCTAAAAAATCTCAGAAAAAACAAAATAAAAAAACAAAAAAAAAACGAAAGAAGAAAAAACAATTAAAGGGCGAACAAACGATACTATTATCAATACAAGTCGCGATTATATATTATACAATTTCTAATTTCTAATTTCTAATACCGTCAATAGATAATTGATTAATAGATAATATAAACTAGCAACAATGTCAGCTGAACAAAATACTCAGGCCGCTCCAGAAGTGACTAAACAAAATGATACTGAATTAGATGCTATGAAATCAGAAATGGCAAAAATCGAAGAAGAAGCAGCAAGATTAGTTGAATTACAGAATCAATTGGAAAAAGAATCATCCGAATTAAAAGAAGATAAAGTGGATATCGATGCTCGTAGTGTGTATGTTGGTAATGTTGATTACGGTGCTACCCCAGGTGAATTACAACAGCATTTTCAAAGTGCAGGTGCTATAAATCGTGTCACCATATTGTTAGATAAGCATTCTGGCCACCCAAAAGGTTTTGCTTACATAGAATTTGCTAACCCAAGTCTTGTGAATGAAGCTGTGAAATTGAATGATTCGGTATTCAGAGGTAGAAATTTGAAAGTTACAAAGAAGCGTACTAACATCCCTGGTCTTTCTCGTGGTAGAGGTAGAGGTAGAGGTAGAGGTGGATTTAGAGGCAGAGGTGGCTACAGAGGTGGATTTAGAGGTAGAGGTGGATTCAACCCATATTAGTTTAGTAAAATAAATTTTAAAAAAAAACAAAAAAAAACATAAATAATACAGTAATGAATGAATCACAATCTATCTAATACTAATTTAGTCTTACATTTTTCAGAAGGAAAAATGACAACATAAAATAAAAAAAACAACAACCACACACCAATAACAATAGCTTTTTGAATATCTTAATTGTAACATACTTATAATCTAATTTTTGTTCACTTCTCTTTTATTTTTTCTATATATCTATATATATACAAGTCAAATTCATATTGATTAATCTTTTTTTCCTATCTATTATGACTAAAATCATCTAATGGCAGCTTCTACATTATCGTTAATACATCTATTTAATTTTTAATGTTAAGATCTTATCTTTTACCTACCTTTCTGTTCAAAGTAATATATTTGCTACATGTGCATTTATTATCATGTTGCCAAGTTCTTATCAATATAATGTAAAAGTAAAAATACATGTTATATATATATAGATTGCCGGAACTTTCTTTCTAAATTTATCTTCGGCCTTTCATGTAGTATATATTATCTGCTATTTCAAAAAGTATATAGCCATGAGTATCCTTTTTTGGAAACAATATTGAAAAGTTATTTCTTTTTTCAAAAAAAGAAATAAAAGAAATAAAAGAAATAAAAGAAAAAAGAATTAATCAATACAGATAAAATAAATGGCATAAGGCATAAAAAGGTATTATTCTAAGAATAACAATAATAAAACATGAATAACTGGAAAATTATGGTGAGCAATTATTGTATTAGGAGGAAGAACCACAAAACAGTTGTAAACATGTATGTTGAATCTTGCAGATTTTCTCCTTTTTTGGCGATTTTTTTGTTTGTTTTGCTTGCGTGCACTCATTTTTTAATTATAGAACTAGATTTTTTCTTCTAATAATAGATACACTTTGTTGAGAGATATTAAAATTAAATGTTACATAGGAATCATGAAATTAGAGTAAAATTATATAGTCAAAGTGTGCAACAGCATAATTACTTCTAAACAACCTTAGCAATCAATATTTGATATATAATTCTTTTGGAAAAACTAGAAAAAAGGTACTGTCGTAGTAGAAGTAGAAAAAAAGAGTGGCTGTTTAGCTGTTCTAGATCTTCTTATAATTGTTATCACTTTATTAGTAAATTATAATTTGAGAATGAAGATAAAAATATCTATCAATAGGCAAGAAAGGATTTATTATTGATTGTAAATAGTTGCAAAGTTTGGTTAATTCTAATTAAAAAATAGTTTATAGTATGAAAGAAAATATAGTATAGGGCACAAACAACCCTTTACTACCTCAATCGCCCCACTTAACAACACTTAATTCACTAAACGCACGTCAAAATACTAAAAATATGCATGATTTCTTCGCCTCACCCATTTTATTTTGGAATGTTGAAAAAGGCGTTTTCAACTTAAGTGTGGGATATTTTACTAACTAAGCATTGAAGGTCTTATTTATTGATCAGTGCCTAAAAATACTTCTTTAAGAATATTTGATATATTCATCATGATATTTAATATAAATAATTTTCGACATCCTTTTTTTTTCATTAATTTTGTTGATTAAAATATCATGGAAAGAGATTCATTTTTGTTCTTTTTCATAAAGATAAAATAAATCAAAAACCCAACATTGAATCAAAAGAATTATTATTACTCACTCATATTTATTACAAAACATTAAACAAATAAAATAAATTTAATTCAATTCCTTTTATTTCATTTAACTGTTCCTAATTAATTGTGATATTTTTCTTTCTTTTTCTTTCATAGTCATTTGTATTATCACACTCAATAGAAATGTCTAAAAATATCAGAATTCATCAAAACCGTTATTATTATGCTCAGCATAATATGGATCCTCAAACTGAACAACAGCTTCTTTTTTCTGAAATCTTAGGGGATGATATCGATACTAAATTGGCTTTATCTAATAATTTAAAACTTAGAGATGAAAAACCAAAGACTACTGCTTTCAAATCATACAAAGAAGAAAAAAATGAAGCTGCAGTTGACCAAATCTTTGATCAACTTTCAAAACGTCTTTCTGTTAATAGTAGAAAAGTAATTGCTAATTACAGAATACCCGAGTATTCTAGTGTTAAAAATCCTGATTCTCAAATCGATATAAACTTAGATCCTTCTGCTATGTACGCTAACTGCAAACTTGACTTCAAGAAGACAGACTATTTCAAAGAAAGTAAACATAAAATTAAGAAACTTGACTATTCTGTTACTAAAGAAAGACAAGATGCCATCAAAGATTTACTTGAAAACTTGCCAAAAGTTAATACTAATACCGCCTTATTACAATATGCCCACAAATTATCTTGTGAACTTAAGAAAAATGATTACTTAGAAAAGAAACATAAAGAATTTCTCATGAAAAATGGCGATGTTCTACAAAAAAGAGAATGTAATCTTAAATCTATCAAGAATGCTAAAAAACAACAACTTTCCCAAACTGGTTTTGGCCTTAATATCCAACTTAAGCATGAATATAACTCTGACTTCAAGGCTGGCCCGGAATCATTTGATATGACTGGACAGAAATTCATGGAAAGTAACTTAAAAGAAGATCATAATGATACTAGAGGTACTGCTGAAATTAGTGAAAGCAATGTTGATACTGTTTCAAGAACTGCTAGTCTTTGTATTGCTGATAGTAAGTGTGGTACTATTAAGATTGGTCCTGCTAGACAGTCCGCCTTTGGTTCTGAATTTATTAAAGAAAAAATCATCGAAGAAGAACCTGTTGAACAAAAATCAGAAACTTCAACCGGTACTAGCACTGCTCCAATTGCTGCTAATACTTCTATTGCTGCTAATTCCACCGGTGGAAGTTCCTCTAATGTCTCTAGTGCTTCTAATTATTCTAGATTGAACTCTCGTAATTCTGCTCCAATCTTACAAAATAGAAGACCAAGCTTGAGAGTTTCCACTTTGAAAGGCCCAAACGGTCAACTTTACATTAGAAATGGTAAACAAAGAGCTATTAGCCATTATGCTATTGCTAATGGTTTAATGTCAGCTGGTAGCAGTGCTAGTGCTGATTCTTTCCACTCTTATAGACAAAACTTAGCTCAACAATCTAAAGCTATTAGATACAGTCAAATTTGTTTAGCTAACGAAAAGTTACATAAAAAGTCTCAAAGTGTTGATGAATCTAAACCTGCTGAAAAAGATATTAGAGATACTGTTAGTGCTATTAAGAATTCTCTTATTAATTTTGATCCTGTTTCTGAATTGAATACTCCAACTACTGTTAGCAGCAGAGCATTTAGCAACATTAGATATAATAATCATTCTAGTCATTCTCTTTCTTCTTTCAAGATTGACCATAAGACTCAATCACCAATCAAGGCTAGCTCTCTTCACTCTAGTTCTGCTTCCAATCTTGCTACCCCTATTTCTTCTGAACCTACTGGTATTTCTGTTATTTCCAAATCTAACTCTATGGCTTCCTTAGCTTCTAATACTGAAACTATCACTACTCCAATTACCAATGCTTCTAGTAGATCTTCCAACTCTGCTACTTCCCCTTCTAAATCTAGTTTGAAGGCTCATAAGAAATCTAAATTATCTAAACAAATTAATCCTGAAGATGCTTATAATGAATTAGTTGTTTGTGAAGTTGAAGAAGATAACTTATTGAAACCAAAACTTGAACCTATTATCGAAGTTCCTTCTATTATGGAAGGTAGAAAATCTTCCACTCTAGTCGGTGTTGAAGCTGAAATTATGTTAACTACTATTAGAAAGATGGATAATGATAGAAAATCTAGAGAAATTGACATGAACGAAATGAAAGAATTAAATGAATCTATTAAGCACAAAAAATTATTCTCTGGCCAAGCTATTCCTGAAGATGCTGTTCTTGTCACCGATGAAGAAAATGATGTTGCTTCTTCTACAGATAGAGAAATTAATGCTACTAATACTACCACCACCATTAGCACTGTTGCTGATGCTTCTGAGGAACAAGAAGAAGAAAAGGAAGAAGAAGAAGAAGATAACGAAAAAGACTATCCTGAATTAGAAGAGCTTACTGTGAGCAAATCTAAAGCTGCTATTAAATTGGCTAAAAAAGAAGCTAAGAAGGAAGCCAAAGCTGCTAAAGAAGCCAAAGCTAAAGAAGCTAAACTTGCTAAAGAAACCAAAGCTAGAGAAGCTAAAGAGGCTAAGGAAACCAAAGCTAAAGAAGCTAAACTCGCCAAAGCTGCTAAAGAAGCCAAAGCTAAAGAAGCTAAACTTGCCAAGGAAGCCAAAGCTAAAGAAGCTAAACTTGCCAAAGCTAAAGAAGCTCAAAAAGCTAAGGAGACTCAACATTCGAGGGAAGTTCAAGAAACTAAAGCTGAAGCTGAAGTTACGATTCCACATATTGAAGTTACTAAAGCTAAGAAACCTAAATTCCATCTCTTTGGTAAGAAACACAACAATAAGAAATTAGGTGCTGCTGCTGATATCACTGGTGAAGATTATGATGATGTTTTTACTTTTGATGCGACTACTGTTAATTCTCTTGCTGGTACTTTAGAACATAAAGATTTCTTAAATGTTGATGATAACAGATTAAGCAGATACTCAAAAGCTTCTAGAACTTCTAAAAGTACTAACATAATGAAGAAGAGTGCTTTAGGTATAATTGTTGATGATGAAGATGATGAAGACACTGAAAATAGTGACAGTGACTTTGATAAGCTTTCTACATGCAACACTTCTTCTCCATCTACTATTGATTCTTCTTTCAATGATGACATCTCTGATATTGAATCTGATATTGATATCAACACATTTGACCACATTTCTCCAGACCCAATTACTAATAAACAATACTTGAAATCTGCTTTCAGAAAAGAACTTAAGAGAAATACCATCGCTAGTAACATGACTGAGTACAATTTTTTCTCTGATAAAGATATTGAATTGGTTTTTGATGATGACAAATTCAACCAAGATTTCATTACTTTTTCTCGTAAGAGACAAAGTTTTGATATCTTTGAAACTTACTTATTGGCGCTTGCCAAATTGAAAGTTGAATAATTGATTTAATCAACTTTTTTTACCCTTATATTATTATTGTATTTTATTTTTTTAATTTTTTCACTTCGCTTTTCTAATCTATTCAATTGGATTTTTTCTCTCAATTATACAATTTTTTTTTACTCTTTCTTCTTTCTTCTTATTCTCAATATAATTCCAATATATATGTACTTTTATTTCTTCTTAATTTCAAACGTACTTTTATTATTTCCTAACCTTGATATTACATCATTATTTAAAACCATAAAATGTTAACATGAAAAATATAATGGGCTTAATTTAGTAAAACATGCACATTTACTGTGGCTAGCAAAAAATATTTTCTTAAGGAGAAAAAAAAGAAAAGATTTAAAAGAGAATTTAATAAAAGATTTATAATCCTCATTAAATGTTTTTCATTATCAATTAAATTTTTTTAAATTATCATAAATATAATATTCCAAAGAACATCAAAAATGGGTCTTATAAGTCAGCCTGCAGGACAGATAAAGCTTACAAATGTATCTTTAGTTAGAATGAAAAAGGGTAAAAAGAGATTTGAAATTGCCTGTTACCTGAACAAAGTTCAAGATTGGAGAAGTGGAGTGGAAAAAGATATCGATGAGGTATTACAAATACCCCAAGTCTTCATCAATGTATCTAAAGGACTTACAGCTTCAAATGACGAATTAAAGAAAGCATTTAATTCTACAGATACTGATAAAATTATTTTAGAAATATTAAGTAAAGGAGAAATTCAGCTTAGTGAAAAGGAAAGACAAGCCAATGCTCAAAGTTTGCACAAAGAAATTTTAAATATCATTTCTATGAAATGTATTAATCCAAAATCAAAGAAGCGATATCCACCTACTATGATCCAAAAGGCTCTTAATGAAGTAAAATTTAATATATCACCAAATAAAAATGCCAAAATTCAAGCTTTAGATGCTATTAAAGTATTAATCGCTAAACAAATAATTCCAATTGCTAGAGCTAAAATGAAGATAAAAATAACTTGGGGTAATAAAGATGCAAAGGCAAATTCAGAAACTTTGAAACCATTACTTAATATTATTGAATCAGAAGAATTTAATACTAATGACTGGGAATGTTTTGCTACTATTGATCCAAGTAACTACAAGGCTCTTTTGGAATTAATTGGTAAAAGTAAAAGTAAAGGATCTATAGAAGTATTGGACATGGCGGTGGCCAATGATGATGATAATGTATAAATAATATTGTTTATTACTACATAACATTGTTATTCATAATAATACACACATTTCATTCCTTTATATATCTATTTACCATTCGTATACTTGTCTTTTTCTTGACAATAAAGCAATAATAAACGGGGATCTAAAATTTTCGCAGACCCATCACTTTTTTTAGGGAACAATATTTGTACTTTCATTATATTCTGACGCCTCATATCAGGGAAACCAGCTAAATGTGTAACCATTTCAACCTCTTTTTCATCAATGCCTTTTATTTTGGGTAATTTCTCATTCCTAAAAGATGAATTTGGAGGTACTTCTTCTTTTAATATTTGCCTAATTCTCATACGAGATCTAGATATTCTTTTGAGAGGCACCATTACACGAGGAGCTTTCACAGATGACGAAGAACTTAGAGAACGTAACTGAATACCACGTATAACTGTAGTTTTATCCAATTTACCAGCTGGAGGGCTATTTATAGGAGGTATTGCTCTCTGATGATTCCCAGACAATCTATTGCCATTAATAGTGACTAACGGACTATTAGCAAGAGGTATATTGCTAGGATCACGCAAAGGTTTATCAGATAGAATTCTATTAACAGGATCATCTACTGCTGCTCTGAGGGCAGGAGCAGGTCGATTGAGAGAGCTATTATTAACAGACGGTCTACCAGTAGGGTTTCTACCGATAGCAGGAGCCCTACTAATAGGGGATCTATTAACTAAGTTTCTAGAAGGGATGATATCGTCTTCAGTAGACGAAGCTCGTTGACTGGAATCCGAATAACAAGAACCGTTTTGAGAATAACTTGGCCGATATGAGTCATAAGCCTTTCTAGGGATTTTAATAGGGTTGGTCGACTTCTTCTGTAGTTGAAAACTATCACGAGTAAAACTTGATCCAGGTTTCAATGTAGGTCTAAGAGAATTAATGGTTTCCTGATTACTATAAGTACGTAATTGATTATTTGATGATGATGATATATTCGAGGCATTAGATGATTTGGAACTTAGTTGCTTTCTTGGAGCATAATAAATATCATGTAGAGCTGAATTTGGAAGAGTTACTTTCCTATTTTCATTTTGTTTTCTGACCTGCTGATGCTGCAATTTTTGTAGTGCCCTTTGTTTCTTTAATGTCACATTTATAGGCTCCAGAGGTAACGCTGCTTTATTTATTCTCGCGCGTGTTTCTGAAGTGTCACTACTTTTTAGTGGGGTAGTCGAACTTCTATTTGATACACTATTATTTTCATCAGATGACCTCCCTTCTTCTGTAGCAATTATTCTTCCAGAATGTATACCAGGCCTGTAAGTATCGATTGGCTTCGATATTCTTCCTGATATTGTCTTTGGATACACTCCACTAGATGTTTTTAAAGAAGGAACCACCCCTACACGATGAACAATTGCAGGTGGTGATAATGATTTTCTACCATAAAGTGCAACTTGACGAAGTTCTGATGGAGAAAGTCTTTTCTTCTGATCAGTTTCTGTTCCAATCTCTATTATATCATCATCATCCTCGTTATTCAAGGAACTGATTTTGGTCGTATTCTTAAATGCAGTAGTTGCGGGATTCGAAGATGAATCTGAAACAAGATCATCTGAATCTATTAAAAATTTCCTTGTATTAGAATTTATTACCATTTCATCATCTACCATACCTTCTTCTTCATCTGATTCTGTTTTAATTGTGAAAATTTGGTTATCGCCATTTGAATTATCTTCACTTATTATAATATGGTCATCATCATTATCATCATTATCATCATTATCATCATTATCATCAACATCAATCTCAACGCTACCGCTATTATCTGCACCATGATAATTAGCAGAAGTTGCTGGTTTTTCATCATCATCATTGCCATCACCAGCTTTTATGATCAAGGATGAATAATTCACAGTTTTCTTATGACTTTTATTCTGCTCTTCACTATTTAACTGTGTGAATTCATCGCCATCAATAATTTCTAAATCATCACCATCATTACTTTGAACATCTACGGAATTTTCACCTAGGAAAACACCTGACTTATCAGATTTCAAAATATCATGAAGTACATTTTTTTCTGCAAAACCAATAACTCTTAAAATGTTAGAATCAAGAAATTCTGGGGAACACCAAACGCCATTAAGATATTCATTATCATATGAGCTAACTATATTATGCTTTTGTTTTGCTAATAAATCTCTGAAAAATATTTGTTGTTCAATACGTAAATCAGGGTCATCTTCAACTCTACCTTCTAAAAGACTGATACTTTTATCAACAGCGGCAGCAATAAAAACACTTGCATTAATAAACCCATCAGAATACCGCCTGTATATATAGTAACGACGCTTTTCCCCAGTAAGAGCATCTGTGATTGTAGCTTGATTTCGGTGACAAAGTGTTAATACCCTTATACTATTAACATTTTTCAAATATTTTATTCTAGCTAATTTTTTCTTATCAAGGGCAAATTCAATTGGGTACCCATGGAATTTAGAATTATTTTTAGAACCACAAATCCAATGTGTTATCAAGCGACGATGTGGCTTAGAAAATGGTAAAATATATGTTTGTTTAGAAGGATCATCTTCAAATGAAAAAATTGGTGAAACAAATTTCCAAATCTTCAATGATTTTGCTAAATGCACACCGGCTTTTAATGTAATCCAAAACCCATTACAAGGCGTTCTATCATTAAATTCAAGATATTTATTGTGTGATTCTTTATAAAAATTTTTGAGAGTAACCCAAGAAAGCTTGTCACGATCTTCTTGAAACCAACATAAAGTATTATTTAAATTAAATAGTTGTTCTAAATTAATATAATTTCCTCTTTCAGAATGTTGCCATCTTAAAATACGAATTTGAATTAATGTAGTAACATATGCAAAGGATTCATAATAAGTATAACCACAGTATTTCACTAACGCCACTCTATTAAAAGCAAGTAATGGAGAAAGTTCATCATAAATACCAAATTCTTTGGCAAGGCTTCTTGCTGTAATAATATTAGTCCAAAGCCCACAAAAGTGGTTTGAGATAATCTTTGAATCAATTTTGGTAATGATTTTATTTTTCTTATTGCTATTAGACTTCGCAGTATCAAACATATCTTTTAATTTTTCCTTAAATTCAGATTTTTTAGTATCATCTGCTATTATATTTGCAAATTGTGATATATTCACCCATGAACCAATCTTTCTCCTCGAAAATATCGTTTTTTTGTAACGATATATATACACTTCATAGGTGAAGCAATATGATGATTCCAATGGTTTGTAAACATCAGTGGATGGTTCTGTAATAGATGATGAGAGGAAATGTTTTATTTCCTCATCATAGTCATCATAACGAACCATTATATTAATTAGTTTTGATAATTGCTATCTTTAAAACTATTGCTAGGAACAAGCACTTCATTTTCTATTTTATTTTGAGAAACTTTTTTCCTTTTAAAATTGAGTTTTTCTTTTTACAGAAAAAAGAACTAAAAAATCAATGGAATTTTGTTTGGTGAAAAACTCAATATGAAAAAGGTATAATGATAGAAAAAAGATGCCTACTGTACTGTAATATGAAGAAAATAATCTAAATATTAAAAATTGTAAATTGTAAAAATATCTAACTATATGTATATATATATGTTTTTTTTTCAAGTTCTTTTTAAAACTATGGAATCATTAGTATCTAAAGGAGGACCATAATCACCTTCATAAATTATAGCACCAGCTTTTCTTCTAGATTCAATATATTGTAACTCGTAAAGACTTAATAATTTGCCAGTAGAAGGTCTATTATTAGGATTAGGCTCAATCATCCAATGAACCACTAAATCTAACGTTTCACCATCATGTAAGAAAGTTCCATCATCCATTAATACTGATAAAGCTTCATCGGTAGCACCAATCAAACCACTCCTATTATGATTAACAGGGTGATTATTTGATTTGTTTGATAATGAAAAATTAATACCATTATTGTTATTATTGTTATTGATTAAACTGTTGTTGTTAACAGTAGATGAAAAATTTCTATGGGCTGCGATATCCAAATTACTATTAACTGATTCAGAAGTTGAAGCGCTTGACTGAGTTAATAAATTAGTACTAGTTTCACTAGCCAACCCCGAAATGTTTTTTATACTTGAATCAGTATTAGTCTGATAAGTAGAACTAGATGTCAATGATTCAGAAGGAGCTGAAGTGTTGCGCAATGCCAAATCTTTAAATGATAATCTACCAGCATCACTAAGATCACCAGATCTTAGTTTTTGCCAACTGATACCATTATCAGGCAAATAAATATTAGCTGCAATTTCAACAATCATTAAACCTAAAGAGAAAATATCTGCAGCAGTGCTATATTCTGAACGTAATAAAATTTCTGGAGCAATATATTCACGGTCACCTTCTTTTTCAATTTGTGAACCGATAACAAAATCACTATCATCATCACTTTTATCATTGTTGACATCATGAGCACTACTATTCTCATCGATGTTATTATTAATATTTTCAGAAAAGAAAACTTTGGAATCTGACTTATTACCACTGCGACGATTATTATTTTTACTTTTGATAATATCTTCTAATTTAGTAGAAAGACCAAAATCACCAATTTTCAAAGACCCTTCAAAATTAATGAAAATATTTGCAGGTTTGATATCCAAATGTAAGATATCATTCTCATGAAGGAAATTCAAACCTAACGTGATTTCTGTTAAAATTTTCCACACTCTGAATTCATCTAGCCGCTGATCTGAATTTCTAAGTAAAAATTTATCTAAAGATCCGTTTTCACAATATTCCGTGACAATATAATTATAATCATTAACATGAAAATTACTAACATAATTAACCAAATATTCAGAACCAGAAAATTTCTTAGAATTTTTCTTTAAATAATTCAAAATCATAATTTCTTCATCTGGATTATAATTTATTAAATTAGGTTTATTGGAGACTAATTGCATGATTAAATCTTGTTCATCATTACTATCGAATTTCTTAGACGCATCACCATTTTGGAGAAATTTTTTATTTTTTTCATCATGGAAATTTCTGACCTTAGTTGGCCTTTTACCTCTTTTAACAGCATATTTCAAATTTCTATATTCACATTCATAAACAACTGAAAATTCACCTTCTCCAATGACTTTAATATTATTTTTACCTAATTTAACTGTTAATAATTCATCAAGATGTTTACTGGTGGTGGTTCCGCTACCGCTGCTTCCAATTGGTTTACCACCAGTAGTAATATGAAAATTATGATTACCATTTAAAGCATTACGAAGACTATTAGTGCCTCCACTACTGGCCGAACTGATACCTCTAGTAGAATTATCAAACATTTGTAATACTGAAGTTGCTTCAATCTTATTGTTGTTATTATTATTATGATTATTGGAAACTAATGGAGGATATTTATCGATATCATTATTGTAAAATCTTGAACTTGGAGTGACAGTTGGAATATTCATATCAAGATAAACAGATGAGCTATTAGGAGTCTTGAGAATTCCATGATTATTAGTGTCATCAATATATTCAGTTTTGGAATATTTGCTTAATGAGTGTGTGACATCTAAAGAAGGTCTCTTAGCTGAAGATGTATGTAATCCTATTAATGGGGCAACAGCAGAAACTCCAATTTTAGTTGGGGTTTCAAGTGACATGATATCATCATTTTCATGATCATCATCATGATCATCAGCAATATCAAACTCATCATCTGTAAAATCAAGTTTTTTAGAGTCTTGAATCATATTGTCAAGAGATTCAACAGAATGATCAAAACTACGATCCGCATTAACAACTAAAAGATCATTATCTCTAAATCTTGGTTTACCACTTGAACTTCTTTTAATACCGGTGGTAGTAGCAGTTGGAGAGTCATTGTTATTATTAATGTTACTATTATTATCATTAATTATTGAACCAATTGATTTGAAATTAGGAGAGCGAACTAACAGAGTGTTACTATTATTGGATTTCTTACTATCAGAATTAGCACAACTGTAAACCAGACCTACAGTAGTAGCGGAATCTGAATTTCGTGATTTCATTTCACCAATATATGAAGAAGAAACTGATAAAGAAGTAGGACCAGTCGTAAAATTATAATTTTTAGCTTTATAAGCTGAAGTGTCTAAAGATACACCACGGCTATGCTTTCTTTTATTCCTACGTTCTTTAGATCTGATATTATTAATTGAATCATCACTAGCATTTTCATTTTTGAAACCTCCATAAAGTGATAATTTAATATCCTCGTCATCATTACTATCAACAACTTCATTCTGTTTGTTGTTGTTGTTGGTGCTGCTGCTGATAATTAATTCACCATCCCGAATAGAACATGTTGAAGAAGATGAAGAAGAAGTGAAATCAAATCTACTAAATTGATCATCAGATTTAAGTGGAGTTGCAGAGAGTAATCGTTTACCTTTTGCCGAAGTTTTATTGTTTTTATTGTTATGTTGTTTACTGTGAGAAGAATCGGCAATGTTATTATTACCTTTATGATTACTTAAAGATTTCAATTTTTCCTTTAAGTTTTTATCTGAGTATTTTGAGGGAGAAAGAATGCGTTCAATTGATGAAGGAGATGAGTTTGAAGTATTATTCATGCTTTTAAAATCACCACGGTTTCTATTTCTTGGAGATGTTTCGCCACCAATGATATTATTAAGTTCAATATATTTAGAAACTTTGTTCAAACTAAAATTTGGAGATGGGATTTTATAGGAACCTGAACCAGCAGGAGAAGAAAAATCCAATTCAAAACTTTTGTGATCAAAGTTAGGAGAGTCCATAAGCATTTCAGAATCAGTATCATTATTAATTGTCTTTGGTTTACTGCTACTATTGTTATTAGTATTTGCTGATAATGAATTTTTCCCAAATGAAAAGCTGCGATCAGCATGGTTGAATCCAATACTATCCACACTATTATTATCGTGGTTATTAGAAACATAAGAAGCTAATTTGGAACGAGGCCTCTCAATTGTATATTTTGATGATGCAACAGATAAGGAACCAGCATTAGTTCGACAAGGAGTATCTGGAGGAATTAAAAAACTATTGCTATTATTAATATTGCTGCTATTATTATTATGGTTGTTGTTGTTGTTGTTGTTGTTAGTATCATAATCATGTTGATGATGCTCATTAAAAAAGAGATCAGTTGATTGTTTTTTTCCATTAAAAGGTTTATTGTTTTCAAGTTTATAATTATTGCTAAATAGTAATTTATTATTTTTATTAGCAATGAATGGGGAATTAGGAGGTTTCAAAGGGGTTGAATTTGTCATTAAAGGATTGTTTTTCTTTGATATAAGTCCAGAAGTGATAAAAGCTGTTTGAAGAGGTTTAACAAATCTAAAAGATTGTGGCTGCTTTATATTTGCGGTATTGTTATTAGTGTCATTGTGCTTATTATTTGAATTCTGAGATGAAAATATTGGGCTTGAATTTTCACGTTTAAATTTATATTTGTTATTGCTGTCACTGTCATTATGGTCATCATTATTTATAGCAGAAGTTGAATGAGAAGCTAGTAAACTTTTCCTTATTGGTTTAAAGGTATTATTAGCATTTCTCAGAAAGGAAAATTTAAATTGAGAATCCTTGGGTATGCTAGAATTTCGATCTCTTTTACCATTATTCTTATTGCTGGTATTTTTGTTGTTGCTACTATTGTTGATATTATTATTATCTTCTACACTAACTAATTTTATCGTTGAAGTAGAGCCTTGCTTTTGGTGACCGTGAATTGAGCGAGAATGTGATTTAGCAATACTTAATTCAGACATGGCACTATAATCTTTTACTAAAGTAGACGATGAAGTTGAAGAACATGAATCATCTCTTACTTTTCTAATTGTAGAAAACACTGAGTTAGATGATCTTGACGGCGTCGTTGATAAAGTGCCATCATCCTCATCATCAATGGAATTATTATTATTAAGTATTTTTGGAATAGTATCTTCGTCTTTAAAAGGAGACCAATTTTTAACATCATTTTCAATGCCATTACTACCGTTATTATTGTTATGAGTATTATTCTTTGGATTGTCATAGACATCAGTGTAAACTCTTCTAAACTGAGAATGCGAGGATTTGAATAATTTATTAGAATTTGAATTAGAAACTGTTGGTGATATTGAATAAGCACGTTTAAAATTAGGTCTTTTAGAAGGCGATATTAATTTACTGCCATCATGATCAATATTTTTTATCGTATATGATTTGGTTCTCGAAATAGCAGGAGTTTTATTCTTATCATCTTGATCATTGAATGATAAGTTCAAAAGACCAGTACTTCTTTTAAGACCACTCTTTTTAGGTGGTTTTGAAGAACCCATTATATTTTATTATTCTTTTTTAAGTAATGTCTTTCTTATTGAATTGAATTGATATTTTATGATAAGAGTACTATTTATTATATATGGTTTAATACTTGATGTTTACTTATTTTGATTTGCCATTGAAAATAATAATGATTATTGATATTATTCAATTGAGTATATTAAATTCTTGCTTGCTATTGTTCTTATATTCCAATTGCCAATTAAGAGGATAACTAGTTGTTGATTAATTTATACTCAAATAAATGAAGGCAAATAAGAAAAATATAAAAATAAATACTAAACAATTGAAAATAATCTTATTGAATATATATATATATAAATAATTTATTTGAATTTATATATTGGAATATATAAATAAAAAAATTATTATTCTTTTGTTTGTTTTGATTAATTGATTGGTTTGCTATTGTTTGTTTTGATTGATGTATACTTTTAATATTGACGTGATAGAATTTTACATCTTATTTTTTTAGGATTTGATTTTTTTTTCTTTTTTTTTTCAAAAAAATATAAAAATTTTTTTTTCGTCCCTCTGTATATCCCTCTTTAAAATGGAACATCATCACTACATGCTCATGTGAAAATATAATATTAAATCTTTAAATTTCTTGTTAAAATTAATATGAAGAAGACAATTTTTTAGTATATGTCATGTGATAATACCTGGAAGGGGAAAAAAAGAACGATTTTCAATTGAAACGCGTCTTCTTCTCTCTCTCTTTCAATTCTGACTAGCAAAAGAAGAAAAAAAAAGATTACAGCAAACTGCACGAGGCCTCCGCAGACATATGCGCCGGTTGGATTTTTCAATTGCTAGTTTTAGTTAGCACTTGTTTCTTACTATTTTATTTAAGCACCAAGATCATTAAGAGATTTTATTTTTTTTTATAGCCGAGGTTAAGAGAGATAACTAAATATAAAAAAGAAAAGTGAAAGGTATCTAAAGAAATTAATCATTGGCATAATTTATCTATTGCATTGGTTTGCACTGGCAGTATTATTGAAATGAGTACCTGATAAATACAGTCGTAAACCAAATATTAACAATGATAACTGAAATTACGTACCTAAAGTTACTTAATTCCATATATAAAAATTTTCAAAAAGAGTTTTTATTTTTATTGATTAGCAATGAAAGGTAGAAAGAGTTCTGCATATATCTATAGATGTATAGCTACGTACTATTTCATTTTATTATCCCGGATATATATATGAGAATTGATTGAAAGGAAATAGGCAAGAATCGTTGGCAAACATTTTCTACAATAGTTTGAAAGTACAAACACCTAAATAAGCAACAACAAGCAGCCATTTTGCTACTTTAGCTTTAAGTTTTCGCACTAAATCTTTTTATACTTTCTATTTCTATTTTTTTTGAATAATATATTCAATGAGTGCTTTTTTTTCCAGTAGGATTGATTCTTATAGCCCTGTACATTAATTGCTATGATCGTTTCTCATTATTATTATTATTATTATTATTATTATTATTATATGTCGTTATTATTTAGAATTTGATTCCCTTTAGGATTCATCAAAAAATGAGGAAACATTACTTATGATCTCAAAATGATAGATACTATATCTATACAGGCATGTGAAAATTTCCATAATAATGATCAAGAATATCTAAATTAATTAATTAATTAATTTATATGAAAGAACAAAAAGAAAATAACCACAAAAAAAAAAAGTAAAATAAAAGAGAAAAAGGAATGGTAAGAAATTAGTTTTCTTTTTTTGTATAAGTCAACTGTAATGTAAATCATTGTATTATATGTAATCATAATTCGAACATATCAGATGTTCAAATATGTTTTGAAAATTTTTTCATCTTCCGTTTTTTTATTTGAGGTAGTGATATTTTTTTATCTCTAGCATCATATCAATAAAATCAATCAATAATCATAAAAGATATATATATCATTATTCTTATTACTATACTAATATTTCAATGAGAATTGGCAATAAATATTTCCAAGAACTATGAAAGGATTTGCTGTATTCTTTATAAGTCACAAACTTTATATAATGATATAGATATATATCTATCATTTTTAGGAATATATATATATATCTTTGGAAGTTTAAGACAAAGAAATTAAAAAAAAAAGAACTTAATCACCTAAAATGGGTTTTAATTTTCTATCAGTAAACAATAAGTTTTGCGTTGTAGACTATTTGTACTTTAATTATTTCTTTCTTTGTAGATAAGTAGGTAAGCCTTTTAATTTGATGATTATTTATCAATTAGTAACAATAGCACAGTAATCCCTTGTATTTATTGATCAAGGGAATTTAACTGATTTATCTGATAGAGAGATTTTATTAGTAAGCTAAGCCAAATGAGGTAAAATAGATCAGCTAAGTATTGCAAATTTCCGGCACTAAAACGTAAGGAAGAAACGATAATTAACTTTTTTCTTAATAACAAAATGTAACCAAACTACGCTAGTATCATATCAGAAAAAAAAAATAGGGTCAAAAGACTTAATAAACAATATATCCCGAAATTTCAGCCTAAAAACTTTTTACATTTAATTGAATTTAAAAAAAGCAATTTAGTTTTTGTTATTTATACCAGTTGCAAAAAGCCATTAATGTAATTATAAACACATGAATGAGACAAAATATTGAATCCCAGGATTAAAAAGAGAAATCGTACCTTCTAAAGTTATATTAACAACTTAAATTTAGTGATTATAATAGCCGACTTAGGGGTCCTAGCTTCTTTTTTATCATTTCATTTAGTTTTTTTTTACAGATTTGCGTTAGTTTAGTGTACAAATAATCATTTGTCTATATATTTAATAAAAACAGTAAGAAAGAAGAAGAAGTAAAAGCCAAATAAATTATATTATGCTAAATATATTTTCAAATAATAGTTTTTATTTCATTATGTATATTTTTTTTAGTGTCTTTTTTTTTTAAAATTTTTTTTGCATTTTAAACTTCCATTTCATTATTGGAAATACATCCGTCACAACTGTTTAAAAGAATTAAACGTTGGTATATTTATAAGAATTAATCCCCCAATTATTTCCAAAATTTTTTTTTCTTTCTTTTTTATTTATTTATTTATTATTATTTATTATTTTTTTATAATTTCATTAATTTGTATTTATATTTCTTAATTCTATTTAGATAGATTTACACTCGTTTATATCTTATAAAAAAATAAATATAAAAAATACAATAAAAAAAAAAATGAGCAGTATTAAAGATACCTTTTATAGGAAACCAACATATACCGAATCGTTATCATTTGAAATAGCTCAGGAACCGGAAATTATTCATAATTATGCAGTGACAGCAACATTTACTCATAAATTACCAAGCAATATGGCATTCTTTGGGATCAGCAAGACATTATACGATTATCCAGCATTAGGCATAACTATGGAAGATACCAATTTAAATAGAATAAATGATATGGGTAAAAATGTTCAAGTTCGTCCTGTCATACGTATCGGAGCAGGCAGTGGAACAATTGAAATTATTCATGATTATTCATCTTCGTTAACTTCAGAATTGGAAAAATCTTTAGGCACCGCTACCGCCGCCAGCATTACCAGTAGCACAAAAATTACTAATGAAACCACAATAATAAACAGCAATGGCGGTGATGGTGATAACGAAGAAGAATTCGATTTAATAATTAGTGATAGCAATAGCGTGATCAATATGGATTCAAGATTATATCAATATTACAGAAATAAATTTTTTGCCAAAATTCACCATGAAAACCGTTTCCAATTTGATTATATGAATGGTAAAGCTCTTTGGAAAATATATGTAATTGAAAAATTAAAACAATTAGTATTCATTTATGATCCAGTATTTATTGATGCAGAATTAGCTACTAAATTTTTAAATAGTATGGCTACTTATTTCAAAGAATACTTAACTGAAAATAACTTACCATTAAACGATTCATCTTATCCAGCAGCTGATAAGAAAGTAGTCACTTACAAGAAAAATATTACTTCTAATCAATTACTGAATTATTCAATTTTCCATTTAAAGAAAAATATTAATGGATTCACTAAACCTTTGAATTTAAGTTATGAAGAATATTTACCAATTAAAAAGAAATTATCTACTACAACTAAGTTAAAATTAAAGAAAGTTAAATTATTAGGTAATTTGAATAAAATCATGTCATATTATGAAACCAATTATGCTAAAAAGCAAGTTGCCATCATGAATAAATTTTTCTCAGGTGGATCATCTTCATCGATTGATATTTATAAAATTTCTTTGATCACCAATAATCATATTTTTGCTATGGTTCCATTAGATAAACAAACAATAAGTAAATTACAAACGAAATGTTCTAAATTGAAAATTAAATCCCTTGACAGTGTTTTCATTGTTTGTTATTTGCAACAAATCTTAAAGTCAAAAGATAAATCTCAGTGGATCCATAAATATTTAATCGTTGATTATGCCGTCAACATGAGAAAGTTCTTTAAGACCAGTGGCAGTAAGAAAAAGGGTGACAACAGCGGCAGTGGAAACACTGACATTGATGGCCAATTCATTGAATATATTGCTCTGATGGTTAGATCCGAAGATATCAATTCTAGTGATATTTGGAAAGTGATATCTATTTACGATAAATACTTGGATTATTTATCAAATGATAATAATTATTTAGAAGAAATATTACAAGATTGCAAAACATTACAATATTTAATGACCCCAGAAGATTATTTACAATATAAAATTGATAATTCTGATAAAAAGGATTCATTATTATCTTATACCAATATCAATTCTGATTCAATTCATGACTTATCATCTAATATCAAAGAACTATCTTTAACATCCAATAATAATTTACTTGCTGGTGCTAATATTATCACTGCCATCACAAATTCTAAATTAGAAACAATGACTTTAAATATCGGGACTTGTGATCAAGATATTATTACTAAAAATTTCCCGGAATTTGTTGAAAATTATGAACGTTCAATATTGA
>JAJMHY010000001.1:538399-610382 GCA_030583325.1 Saccharomycopsis selenospora
TTTTTTTTTTTTTTTTTTTTTTTTTTTTTTTTTTTTTTTTTTTTTTTTTTTTTTTTTTTTTTTTTTTTTTTTTTTTTTTTTTTTTTTTTTTTTTCTTTTCTTTTTCTTTTGGTTCTTTCTCTTCCTTATTATTATTTATTAATATTATGAATTAGTTTAATAATGTGCTTTAGTTTACATGTAATCGGAGTTGGAGTATTAGTACGGTTTGTAAACAGAAATCATGATAATCTCAAAGTGAGACTTTTGCCTCTCTTTCTCTTTCTCTTTCCCTTTCCCAAGTGGAAAAACATTTTTTTCCTCTTTTTTTGCTACAAAATAATTATTCATGTGTTAAATTAAATTTTGCTTTTTTTTTGCTACTGCGTATACCGTACCTACTCTTTAACCATAAATTTTTATATACTGTGCGCATCCATAATATCGTACCGTATCTTTAGTAGTATAATATTTACAGATCTACAAAGAATGTGTATATATATGCCTCGTATACAGATTCTTATTTCCTTCTTTCCAGTACTACTTGAAAAAAGAAAAGAAAAGCAGGACAGAAAATGATTTTTTTTTCTGTCCTCGTCTAAAGAGATGAAGTCAAAAAAATGATCTCCAACATTAGAAAGAAGAATAACTAAACGGTAGTGCTAATCTTTTATTTTATTTTGTTACTCTAATTATTAGATAAAATAATAGATTGCATAAAATAACAATAATAACAATATTAATAATGATCATAATAATAATGGCTTAACCTATGTTGATGATGATGATCTGTTACTTTCTTTTCTTTTTTTTATTTTTTTTAGTAAGAATTGTGTGTTATTAAAATAAAATATGTTTTAAAACTTTCCATTATGCGCGTGCTAATAATTAATATTCATGTCTTGTATTAAACTTTATGACAAAAGGAAACTTTTTTAGAATCAAAATCATTAATAATCCATTATTACTGTTATACTACTATTAGAGGAGAATAAAGTAATTATTATGATTATAATTCATTAGACCCATAATTGATAAATAATTGATAATCAATAATCAATAATCAATAATCAATAATATATATATATAGATATAGATATATATCAATGGGTAGATAATATATCGTGTCAACTTATTATAATTATTATTTGATCCCCTAATTGTAAAATCGTAATGATGATTAATAATATAAACTTTTTTAATTTAGTTACATTTCTTTTTTTTCTTTTGACTATGCCTGATACTTTGAATCCAATAGAGAATAATGAATAACCTTTATATTTTATTAAAACATAAAATAAGAGGAAAAATAGTCTGCCTCTTTGCCTGCTGTCTCCTTTAGATTTGCAATACAAGATTCAATTTAATTTGTCTTATGTCAATTGTAATAGAAATGTACTTATTTTGGAAAGCAATTGTTTCTTATAATAAAATATTATTTAATTATGCTTCTTATCACATATTTGGGTTTTTATTATTTGATTATTTACTGCCTTCGGCTCCCATACAGCAATGCATCTTTTTTAATTAATTAGTTTAATAATCCATTTTATTTTTACAAATTTGCCAATGAATATTTCCAATTTTTATATAAAGACCCCGATATCCCCTTTATCTCTCATTCTTTCATAAATCATTTTTAATTTTAATATTCTCTCTCTCTCTTTCATTTTTATTTTTATTTTTATTTTTATTTTATACTTTTTCTTTTAGTTCCCTTTTTTCCCTTTTTACGATTTTATCATTATCATTATTATTAGTGTGTATATTTTTTATTTTCTCTATCTCTATACCCGTTGTTTCTTTTTTTTTTCCTTCTTTTTTAACAATCAGATCTATTAGAAATATCGTAATCATCACCCTTTGAAGAAGAAAAAAAGATCATGACAGTCAAGGAGTCAAAACCAGCGGTATCTAAGAATGACTTTTCTTTCCCTCTACATTTAATGAACCAGTTTCATTATTTCCTGAATAATAATGACTTGTATCATAATTTCGGGATGGTGGTTCAATTGAATAAACCAGTTACAAAACAGCAATTACAATATGCACTTCGAGAATTAATTCTCAAATATCCAAATTTAGTACTAGCAGTTGATACTCCAAAGAATTTGCTTAATGAGGAGAATTTTTTGGAACAGTTAAGAGCTACCTATAAAAGAAAAATTGAATATGGTAGAATATTAGAAATCAGCCATTCTTCAGTAGGTTCTGTCATTAGTAATACTGATCAAATTCTAAAACTCACAAAATTTAGATTCAATTTGCCTTCCGATGATCGTGGAGCTCTTTGGAAAATCGTTTGGTTCCCTAATATTAATCAACTTGCATTTTGTAGCGATCATTTAAACAGTGATGGCTCATCGGTCGCATGTTATTTTAAAGAATTATTACTGACTCTTAATTATGATCCTGGTTGCATTCCCTTTGAACAGTCTGTGTCAAAACTTCCTTTACATGATGACAAAGAGTTAATCTTTGATTCTAAAGTTGATTTTAAGAATTTCCGTAAAGGTTCAAAAGTACCTACTTCTTGGTATAAAGAAACTTTTAATTGGGAGTTGCCAACTTCTAAAAAAAATGCTCTTAAATTTTTGAAATTTTTATCCAGAATTCCTGGTATGGAATCTACTATTGATAATATTATCATTAAACAGTCTCATTTAGCTTCTTGTCTACCAGAATTTAAAGATATTGATCAATCATTAGTATGGAAGGGTAAGCTATTACCTAATAGAAACCCTAAGGATTATGGCTACATTCACGGTATTCTTGAAATTGAAACATCAAAATTGAAGGGAATTATTAAAAATTGTTCAAAGAATAATTGTAAATTAACTACAATTTTAAATGTTCTTTATGTGTTAATATATAATAAAGCTTACAAGGACACTGATTCTCAAAATTATAAAAAAGTTGAAGGTTTTGCTAATTCTAGACAAATAAACCCGAAAATTCTTTCTTATAAACATGATATATCATTTAAAGATTCTCAAAATGGGGCTCGTTATCAAGATGGGTTTTTAAGTGAACCTGTAAACATGTACATTGAGCCAATGACTGAATTTAATTGGAAAACTATTAAGAAGTATCATGATTTCTTACATAGCAAAATCAATATCTCGGATATTTTCATGAATACGGCTATGGGTTACTACTTAGACATGCTACAACCAACTTTAATTAAAAGTTTGAAAAAGCCAAAAGATGTGTTCTTAACTTCAAGTAATTTAGGATTGGTACAATTTAAAACCCCCGATAAATCTTCTTCTACTTCACAAAACTATACAATTGATGATTTGTTTTTAATCTCGGATACAGGTGCTTTATTTGGAGTAAATGCAATGATGATCAGCTCAAGTGATAAGGCTATGCATATATTGATAGCAACTAGTGACCCAAAAATTAAAAATGACTTCGGTACTAATTTTTTTGAAATTTATAAAGAAGCTATCGAAGTACTCGCTATTGATGATCTTACTAATAAAGATATAGATGACAAAATTAATGAACTTATTAAAAAATACTCTCAATGATCACTAACTAATATTTTTTGTTTTTTTTATCACCTACTACTCTCCATTTTTTGCTTTCTTGTTTTTTATTTTATTTTATTATATATATATATATTATATTACGTTTAATATCACGATATTTTTATAATCACCGTCTTATTATTTATTTATTCAGTGTATAATTGTGGTGCTGCATACTACTTTGTACAGTTTTAATGGATCTTTCGGATATAAAGAAGGAAAATTTTTTTTTTGGAAATTAATGATTTGTATAAAAATAATAATTTAAAAATTTAAATTACCGATTTTTTTTAACACTAATTTTCTCATTTTTTTTTCTAGCTAGCTATCAAAAAATTATGTGAATATCTTTCATGGAACTATGAATACTTTATTTGAATTCATTGGTGAAGAAGCATGGTCTGACTTCGCTGAAGAACATCTTCAAACAAAAGGTAAGTCGCAGCCGCAAATATTTTCAGATGCGCCTTTTTTTTTTTTTTTTTTTTTTTGACGTATAAAAATACTAATTGCTTTCTTTTTTTCTAGACCCATTTTATGAGAAAATTAAAGGTAAAGAAAAGAGAAGACATGCGCCTAATGGTTGTACGATAGAAGAACAAAAAGCATGGAAGTTTGTTCAGAAACGTGCTTGGATTCATGATCGTTGTTTATGTGGTTGCATGCCTGTGGATTGTGGATTGGGGGAAACCACAGCGCTTCTGATATTGCCAGTAATTGGACCGTTCATGACATATTTAGTCCATGCAAGATTCATTGAATTAGCTAATAACAAATTTAATCATGAGTTGCCAGCTGGGTTAATCGCTAAAATGTACACTAATATTTTGGTCGATTTACTTATCTCTTTACCTCCAATTTTAGGGATTCTCTTTGGGTATTTACATCATGCATCAACTAGAAATGCTGCCATGATTCATACTCATTTGAAGAAAGTCGCCAAACAGAGATTATCCGCTGCTAGTGCTCCACATCCAACTGATAATCCAGTGGCCAATAATCAATCCACATTCAATAGTAATAATAATAATAATAGCAATAATAATCAACGACAAATGCAAAACCTTGATTACAAAAATCAAAGACAAGCAACAAATCCATTGTTAAGCCAAAAACTGCCGCAGAATCCTACAATCAATACTAAAAGACAGGTACCAAATCAACAACATAATTACTACAATGGTGATAGCCAGCGACAAAATTATAATCAAAACGTGAGAGGTTATGGCAATAATTATAACCAAGGACTTGATTACAATACTCAATATTTACCGCAAAGAGGTATGGAGCAAAGACAGAGATATGAGAGAAACCAACTGCCAACTACTCAGTATTATAATCAACAACAGCCACCGAATAATATTCAACAATTTAAGCAGCGAGAAAGTCATGATAGAAAAGATCATGAACAGATTAATTTACAACAAGTGAGCCATACTACTGATCATTATGAATTTAAAAACAACAATAATAACTCAAATAAGAAATATTCGAGAAGGCCACCAAATATATAATATACTGTAAATAAATAAGTGAATTAATAACGAATATACGAATTTTTTAAATTACAATAATTAAAAGGGTATTCTTTATTATTTATTATATAGAGTATATTACAATCATTATGCAATGTTTTCCATTTCAACATCATCGTCTTCATCTTCCTCATCCTTCTTTTCTTCTTCAGGCTCTATACCTAAAGATCTTAATTTCTCTCTTTTTTCAAAATCTTTAAGTTTCTTATATTCAGGTTTCAAACAATACTTAGAAGCATAAGGACCACGTTTAATCAATTGAGCAATACTTTCCAAACTTTCTTTTAACCAAGCATCTGGTTGTTTAGTTCTTTCTTTAATACCTTTCAAACTCCAATAGTCATATTCATCAAACATTTTGAATAACAAGTTTAATAAATCTTTCTTTTCAAGTCTGATAGCTCTACCTTCTTTATTCTTTGGTTTCTTAGCAACTTTAATAAATGCATCAGTGTCATTACCATTCCCACCTAAGTTTGGTGCACTTAATCTTTGAATGACACCACGACTCTCTGTTAAGACTTGAATGTGTGATTTATCTGGACGTTTTGTAATAATAGCTTTACGTTTCTTAAGAACATTAACATAATTAGGATCATCAGTCAGTGGGTACACCGAGCATTCATGACATATAGTACCAACAATAGCCGTTTTCTTTGGAATTGATTTTACAAATGGCGCAAATCTAAATGCTCCTAGTTTATTCTGCTGCTGTAAAAATTTAGTTCTAGATAGTTTCTTTTGTGGTTTCAGCAATTGCTCTCTTTTTTCAATTCTTTTTTCTCTTTCTTTAGCTAATTGTTCCTCGGTCTTTGGTTGTTTGAATTTAGATAAATTACCCTCACTGAAGATAAATTCATTCTTGACACTTTTGTTAACCACTTGTAAGTCATAATTATGGGGCAAGTCTTGAAAAAAATCATGTTTTTTACCGGCCAAAGTAGCAACTGGTTTATCATCATCATCATCATTTTTCTTAGTTTCATCTCCATCATCTACTAACACTTCATTTAATACTAATTTGAATTTTAAATCCGTAGAGTTTTGTTTAATTCTTAATTTACCTAAATCCTTGCCACTGATATGATCAATGTCTGTCCATTTCTCTGCTAAAAATTTTGGTAATTTAACCAACCAAATTTGTCTCTTCCCATCAGTTAAATCTAAATCCAATGATTCTTTCTTCCCATCGATTATCACAGAATCTGGTGGTTGTTGTTTATAAATTTCATTGAAATCGGTTATTTCTTTCTTGACTTCGGGCTTAACGTCTTCATCATCCTTTTTAACTACTGGCTCACTCATAATGCGTATTGTCAAATAAATGCTGTTGTTGTTGCTGTTGCACTAATACCAGATTAGATGATGGAATGCTTATATTTACTTGTCTTTTTTAAATTTCAAAGGACCTCTTTTTTCCTGTGTTAGGGAAAAAAAATCGAAAATCAAAAATGGATCATATACCAGTGAAACGGATCATATATAGTTAATGATAAGAATAATACTAAAAATACTAAAAATAATAAGAATAACAAGAATAACTACCATTAAAAAGTCAAAAATATTGACAATCTATTCAAACATATTGATCTATAGTGATCATTTATAGAAATATATCAAAAAGCGATAATTGCTTTTATCATTTGTAGTAGTAGAAAAATATCGCTTATATAAACAAAAATTTTCCAAAAAGATGACCCTACTAAAAGGATGTTACACGAGATTTCTCAGTATCGTCGCCAAAATTTTTTTATTTTTTTATTTTTTATTTTATTTTTTTTTAACTTGCTTGCATTTTGGAGATTTATTTTGAAGATTTGCCCAAAGCAGCATTAAAAAAAAAAGGAAAAGAGAGAAAAAAAATCTGTTGAAAATTCATATTAACAGATAATTTTTTTGTTTTATTATTTTCAATTTTTGTTGTACTATTAATTTCTAATCAATTATCTTTAAATTAATTAATTAATTTATTATTTATTTATTTATTCATTTATTCATTTTTTTTTTTTAAATATTTTTTTTCTTTAATATTTGTTAATTAATATTAATCTATTCATTTATCAGATAGTGGAAGAAGAACAAAAAAGAAAGAGAAAAAAATGTCAGAAGTAACTAGAACAATCAGAATAACAACGATTCAAAATATTTTGAAGGATATCCCCCCGGTTCAAGAGGGGTTTCCAATGAGAGGATGGTCAATTGAAATATCTATGGTAAATTCAAAAGGTAAAGAAGTACAAGCAAATATATTTGATAAAGTCACTTATCACTTACATCCAACTTTTGTTAATCCAGTAAGAACTATCAAGAAACCACCATTTAAAATTGAAGAACAAGGTTGGGGTGAGTTCGATATGATCATTGCATTACATTTAGTCGGTGGTGGTGAACGAAAAATTAACCATGATTTAAATTTCAGAGAAAATAAATATATCGTTGATCATAAAATTACAGTTTCTACCAATAAACCAAATTTAGCTAGACTTTTATTAGAAACTGGTCCAGTTCCAAGTTTGGATGCTAATGGTTCTACTGGTAGTGGTGTGAGTAGTAATAATAGCAATAACAACAACAATAATAATGGTGCCAGTGGTGTCAACAATAATAATAACAGTGGTAATAGTAGTGGCGGTGCTGGTGCTGGTGCTGGTACTGGTAGTGTTACTGCGAAAAGTGGTAGTGCAAAGGCCTCTCCAAGTGTGGATCACGCATCAACAATAGGTGATAAACGGAAGACTGGAGGAGCTAATGGGTCTTTAGATTCTAAACCAAACAAGAAAAGTAAAACTGCAGTCTCTTCAATTAAAGGTTCGGTTGATTTAGAAAAATTAGCTTATGGCTTAACCAAACTTAGTGAAGATAATTTATTAACTGTTGTTCAAATGGTTACTGACAATAGAACTCCAGATATGAATGTCAAGAATGATGTTGATGAGGGTGAATTTACAATGGATTTATACACGTTCCCTGATGGTTTACTCAAAAGCTTATGGGATTATGTGAAGAAACATTCAAACATGGACCATTAGTAATAGTCACCGCAAAACAAATTAAAGTTAAAATAAAATAAATACTAATCAAAAATTTTTCTTTTTTTTCTATTTAACAAATATATATATAAATATAAATATAATATAAACCAAATAAGAAAAATGAAAGAAAGAAAAGAAAGCACATCAATTTCATCTTACTGAGTTTCTTATTATTATTATTATCATTTTGTTTTTTTTTTTTTTTTTTTTTTTTTTTTTTACGTACATCACTCTTTATCAAGTATATTCAAAATATAAGAAACCTTACAATACAAGGTGTACAAACTAATAATTTAACATGTAGCAGTTGATCCAACGCTTCTTAAATAGAAAATACAATCATCTTTCGTATAAAAAAAAAATATTTATTAACACATTAATATATAAAATATTCTGTTAAAGATTAAAAAAATTAAATCAAAAAAGGAGTACTACGAGATGTTTTTTTTAAGAAGAGGATTCAGGTATTATATGGTATTAAGTATTGTAATATGAAATTCTTTTTTTTTTCTTTTTTTTTTTTTTTTTTTTTTTTTAACGGGGAACAAACGAAGTTTTTGATTTTTATAATTTTTTTATGTGTGTCTTATTATTTATAGGTCCATAGTTCCATCGAGTTATTCGGGTTTGATGCAGTTAAAACTGCTTGACCGTCAGGACTAACTTTTGCTAATGATGAATAATTATCTAATGTTGTGACAATATCACCTTTTAAAATATCTAATGCAGAGCATCCGAAATCTTGTGTACAACAAAACAATATTCTGCCACTGCTACTAAAACTCATGCTTTCTACACCGTCAATATCCATATATGAAACATCACTTAATGACGAGATACTAGCACCATACCCACTACCACATCTCCTTTTATCGGAAGAAGCAGCATTCATTAATAATGAATCATCTAAAATATTATTGTTGTTATTACCGGTATTTGTTGTTGCTTGTGAGAATCTGAATGAATATGGTGATTTTAATTCTTTTAGTCTTTGTTGTGTGGTTGGCTTGATTGGTAGCAAATATTGTTGTATTTGTAATCTTCCAACTCTTATATCATATAATGCAATGGTCGATTCTTTAGTACCAACCGCGAATTGATAACCTTGTGGTAAGTATTCTACAGTAGTTGTCTCTGCACCCACAGGACCAAAAGTTGATACTATCCCTGTTGGGCTTGGATCTCTTAAATCTAATAATTTGACTCCTGAGTCTCCAAGACATGATATTAAAATATTGTTTTCATTGGAGAGTGATACACTCAATGATGATATTTCCGAACTATTACTATCAAAACTTCTAATTTTAGTGCCTTTATCTAAATCCCATAATAAGCACCTTTTATCGTTTGATGTACTTAATATTCTCTTTGAATCATTTAAAAATCGACAATCTGTGATACAATCATAATGACCTTTTAGTCTACACACCACCAACGAGTCTTCTACTCCATTATTATCATTATCGTTATTATTATTACCGTAAGCAGCAGCATTTGTCCTTGCCGTGTGTTGATTGAAATTGCCAATACTATTACTAGCTAGATTATTCACTGGTGATGTCAATCTATAAATAGATATTTGATTTTTTAACCCACCAGCCGCCACAAATCGATTGTCCGGAGAAATATCAAGTCCAAAAGTATAATCTTCATTAGTGCGAATGCATTTCTCTTTCAATCCATTACGAGCATTCCAAATTATAATGTTTTGATCGTCTGAAGCACTAGCGATTTTCTCACTATTTCTAGACCAACAAATAGCTCTAACTGGTCTAGTATGTATTGTAAACTCTGAATATTTAAATAAGTTTAATTGCTGAACATTAGCAAGACTTTCACTCAATTGTAAGATATTTCCATCATTCAAATTTTGTAATTTCTTTTGATATTTCAATATCAATGTTTTATTCTTTTTCTTGCAATCTTCTATTTTACTAGTTAGTTCATTCATTAACCATTCTGAACTAATGTTAGGGCTACCTATTGACATGTTAGGGCTAGTTATTGCACCACCCATATTGCTGTTGTTATTAGTTACAGTATTAATCGGCTTTAAATCTCTTAACATTATCCCTTGGCTGTCATTGTGCTGAAAGCTTTGATTAGTAGCAGTACTTTTAAGTTGAAAATTCATCATAGTAGTCATTTTATATTGTCCATCAACAGCTACTTTATTTTTCTTTATTGAAAGAATTATATTCTTATTATTGAAGTGAAACAAAAAGTGATAAATAAAAAAATTAAAACAGAAATAATGAATATATATTCAAAGAAAGAGTGAATAGAAAAGAAAGAAGAATATTTTGAATTAAATTAATAATACAAATTTGTTCAAACCACTTTTTTATCTTTTTATTTTTAATTTTTAGTTTTCTATTTCACTAAACTTTTTAAGTAATTAAATACATTTATTATATTTCTAATGATTCTTATTACTACTCTTTCATAAGATAAGGATTCGCCCCATGATGATTATATTATAAGAATATTAAGGTTTGATTCTTATGTATCATAAGTGTAGCCCCAAATCAAAATGGAAAGGGAAAAAACTAAATTATACTACCACTATCATTCAAACTAAAATTTTTATACAATGTTAATTGATTGATATTCACGATAATAATGTCGTATGTATGTTTGACACTCTTTTATTCTATAAATTATATTGTATTTGGATTTAATGGAGATTTCATTTCCATCGTCAAAGTGTAACAAAATACAGAAAAAAGAAAGAAGAAAAGTCAAAAAAATTGCGACAGTACGATCTTTACAATAATAATAAGTATAAAGAAAAAGGAAAAGAAGACCTCACATAAATTGCAAAATGAATTATGAATGAAATAATGAATGAAATAATGATGAACCATTTGGATCCATAAAGAAGTATAAAATTACAAAATAAAAATAATAAAAAAATAATAAGAAAGAAAGAAAGAAAAAGTTTAATTAATTAATATATTAAAAATTACCAATATCTAAGTTACTTTACTTTTTTCAATTTTTAATAAATATAGCCCCTGTATTTCCACCTCCATAGACTTGCCTATTACGAGGTGGATGATCTAAGAACATACAATCATCTAATGTCAATTCATCAAATAAGATTGTATTATCATTATTTTGATTTTGATTTTGATTTTGATTATGATTTAGCTCTTCAATTGCTGCTTCTTCTTCTCCACCAACAGCCACACTAGTATTCTTCGAGGCAGTATAGTATCTCATGTTATTATTATGAACCTTATTAATTAATCCAATCTTAATTTTACTAAATTCTTTATTACCCAAGGATAATCTCAATTGTAATCTAGCAACTGTATCAATGAATTTTTCATCTTTACGAATCACAAATAAAAATGGTACTCCATGTAATCTTCTTGGATCTCTATCAAATTGAATAATTTCAACAACTTTAGTGTCATCATTCAACGTTAAAGGTAAAATTCCACTAATTGTAGCATTGTTCCAATTATTACTATTTTCAATATCAATCACAGCATTTCCAACTCCTGAATTATCACCTTCATTTCCGTCAATGACAATTGGAGTTTCGGCACTATTTTTTTCATTATATTTTTGTCTCAAATTAATTAAATATTTGTTAAAATCAATCAATTCTTTATTTTCATCATCAATTGGTGTCATGTAAACTGACATTCTTTTATCAATTAATGTAAGAGCATCACTAGGTTCAAATATACGAGTGATTCTAAATGTAGAATCCTCGGTACCCCAAAATAATAATCTATCCTTGTGTTTAAGGTGATTACCTAATTTATTAATCATTTTATTAATAAGATCTTCAAATATAGCTGTTCGTGGGAATAAGCCTTCAAACAATTGCTGATGTAATACACCACTTGAGAACCAATACAAATGAACATGATTCAATTGTTCATATTCATTTAATGGGATATTCAAAGTCTCATACGCTAACGAAATTGATTTATTATAATTGTAATTCTTTGGAAGTAGCCCACTAATACTCATATCTTTTCTTAACGCACTCTTACTACCTTGATTCTTATAAAGTAAAAATAATCTTAACTGATCCGCTGGTAATTGCAATTTCTTACCTAATGCTTCAGCGATATCATGATAAGTAGTAGATGGCCAAGCCCAGAATTGATAATGCGAATGAATATTTTCCTTTAATTTCAAAACATAAGTATCATCAACCACTTCATTAATATCAACAGGCTCTAATATTATATGAAGTCTTAATCTCAAATATTTATAAACTTGTGGTACCGACGTAAAGTTTACTAAAACATCATCGACTAATTTATCACGATGAGCGATAAGGTCAGCTTTAGTAATAACAATATTATTATCACCTTTGGAACCAATCTTTATTGAAATCTTTTCATCTTTAGATTTTTGATCTTCTTCTTCTTCATCACCACCTTCTTTCAAAGTTAAAAATTTCTCAATTCTATCAACTTTTTCAATTTTATTATCTTTGTAAATTTCCTGAGTATCATCTGGAAGTGATACTACCAAAATATCACCAGTTTGAATCTCTGAACGAACAAATTTTGAATCCAAATCAACTAAATCTAAACTATTTGGTTTAATTTCTTCATGTATAACCAATTGTGTATTTCCAGGGAATCCTAAGAAATAATTAATCCAAGGAATAATCAGAGAAATTTGCGCATTTTTAGAAACATGCAAATGTGATAATCCAGTAATAACTTGATTAACTCTATCAAAATATTTAATAAAAATTAAAATTTCTTCAGAGTGATTACCAAATGGTAATGGAGCAAATAATTTATTAACAATATTATCCTTATCATTTTCTTTAGCTTTACTTATATCTTGGTGGATATTTTTCAAAACTGTAGGAATAGTTAAAAAGTTTCTTTGAATTTCTGGATAAATTGATGTTTCGCTCAAGTATTGTTGACCAAATTGATAAATCCTGAATAAATTATTTCTAGTATCTTCTACCCAAACATACAATCCATGATCTTTTCTTGCTGCAAATCCTTCAAGAATTTGTTCGAGAGTTGTAGTGGCGGCTAAATGATTAAGGTCTAATTGTTTGCTATTACCATCAATATTAGTCTCTTTAATATCAAATGGGTTATCTGTGGCATCTTGATAGTAACCTAATGGTAAATCAGGTCTACTAGTTTCATTTTTACGGTGAGCTAAAAGCCAAAGACGAATATATTTATATTCATTATTGGGCTTACCAAGTTTCATATGCTTTTGAACCACATCGTCAAATAATTCTTTAATAGTAGTCTTTCTGAGCATCTTGAAGATAATCGGAGAGCTAGTTAATTTAGAGTTAACAGAGTTATGATAAAAATCATCTGGAGTAAGTGCTAAGGTGCTATTCAAACTTGGCGCAACTACTGGTTTATATTGCAGTAATTTCAGTAATTCTCCTGGTGTTTCATAAATTCTTAAATTCCACTTGTTTGCAAAAATATTAGCCCCTAAATCAAAACCTTGATAATTATTAAATGCGTTATTGATACCATAAAGATGTACTCTTGTGTATAGATACAATTCTTTTCTTTCCTTTTGATAACGAATTTCTTCTTCCTTTTCACTAGTAATGGCATCCTTGATATACAGGGGAATATCCCTATCTTTATTAAAATCACATAATACCTCATTGATCTTATCTTTACGGAAATAAACCAACATATAAGCGGATGTGTGTCTTTTCAATTGATATTCAGTGATCTCAGATCTGGTAAAATTTTGTAAAATTGAGTTTGAAAGTTTATTACATCCAAAATTATCATCAAATACCTCATGGTGTGTAACTCTGGTGACTTTATCATCATCAAATTTAAACCATCCTGATGATGGGTCAGGTTTAATCATGGCATAATAATGGCCAGAAGAAATATCACCAGCATGAATCAAGACAGCAAATAATTCATATTCCCAATTTTGAGACACAATCTCCGAATAACTTGGATCTAAATAAGGTTTCAAATCAATAAATTCTGGAAATTCATGATGATCATTAACTTTGACCAAAGAATCATACATGTAATCATAATCAAAACGCTTAAGTTGTAAATGCAAAACATTTGGTAATTCTTTGAATACAACACCTTTTTCAGCATCTTGATGGCCAAATTTACCAGCATCATATTGATTTTCACCATCTAAAATTTCTTTAGCAATATAATTTTCAAATGATTCATTTAAATTTTTAAGACCTTTAACATTTAATTGTATATCCCAGAAATCTTCAATTCTAGATGATTCATAATCAACATTAACACATTTGATATAAGACTTCATTTTCCCCACAAATGTTTTACTCAATGCATCTTGAACCACAGTTCCTTTCATTTTAGTCTCTAACCTATCCATTAAAATTCTATTCAATTCTTGAACATCATGCTGAGTGAAACTATCAGCAGTATCCCAACCAAAACTTCTTGTAAGTTCATTAGTATCCATTGGTTCATCACTAGTTTGTAAATTATAAAATAATCTTTGCAATGCAAGGGTAAAATTGAAAGGATCTTTCAGAAGATTGCCATTTGAATTTTCTGAAGGAATCTTAAACACTGATTTACGAAATATTCTCGTAAAATAATAAGATTGTAATAAAGAATTTAAATAGCAAGTTGCCCCTTGATTTTTTAAGCCAACATAACCTGTTTCTTTTTTAGAATCATAATTAATCATATTATGCCATAATACACCAGTAACATCATCAATAACACGAACAACACACGAAATGTTTACGGCAAAACTATTACTAACAAAACCAATTCCTTGAAGGTTTTTAGCAGTTGATGGAACTTTTGTGGTCATTTGAGATAAACTCATGAAATTAGCAAACCCCCAATCAGGTTCTTGGGCGGTAAATCTGTGTGTTGAGGAATTGAATGCTTGAATCTCTGGGTGATCTGGATTCCATAATAAAAGTCCAAATTGAGCACATACATGCCAATCTTGCTTTTTAGGGGCTGCACCATCAACAGAGCTCAGAGATGGTGGTACTGGAGCAAGGTATAATGCCAATGAATTATTAGGCTCATCAAATTGAAGAAAAAGTAATATCTGGAAATCTTGACCACCGCAATTAAACTCAGGAGATGCGTATTTATTTTCAGTCATTTGGAAGAAGTTAGGTATTTCCCATGTAAAATGATCAACACCTTTAATTGGATAATCAGGGACTGCTTTGGGTAATTTAGTTTTCCAATATTCAAAATCATTACCTTTATGTATAGTGCTATTATTATTATTATTATTTGAATTTTTCTTAGCTTGATCTAGTCCCTCAGGTAAACTTTTATATGTTGAAGGGCGATGTTCTACTACATCATTGTCGTCATCTTCTTCATCTTCTTCATCTTCTTCATCTTCTTCATCTTCTTCATCTTCTTCAATATCATCATTATTATCATCACTAATTAATATGACATCTTCATCAGATTCAAGGGGAGGTATATCCTCGTATGATATCACACCGCCATCCTCATTGTTAATTCGGGTGAACTGAGTAGGGTTATTAGTATTTTTGTTATTTTGTTGTGACATTGTAATTGATGTTTTCTAAAACAAATCAATCAATTATTAAAACTTAATTAATTCAATTGATAATATATTTTTTGATTAATTGCAAAATATATAATATGAAGTGATACGATGTATTTAACGATATTGATTGAATATTATCCTCTAGGATTGGCTCAATGGCAATTTTTTCTAAAAGACAACAAAATTAAAAATTTTCTTTTTATTTTTTCTATTTTTTTTAGAAAGCAAAAAAGAATAGAAAAATAATAGAAAAAGAATAGAGAAAATAAGCAGCAAATCAGATTGCAAACCCTAGAAAAAACAAAAGAGTTAATTTTTTAGTGAAATTCTTTTTGTGTGATATTCACAAACACATTTCTAACCTCAATTGAAATATAAGATGATGATGACCTATCTAATTATAATTATACTAATGAAATATTCATTAATCATTTTTTTTAATTGAGTAAGTATGGCGGAGTTTAACTTATCTGGAGGTAGATCAATGTCTATATTGCCATCAAAAAAGCAAAACAATAGAGAAAATAAGGATCGCCATAGTGCTCCTATGTATATATGAAAGCACCGCTTGCAAGCATTCAAAGTGGTAAATTATCTAAGTGTGTTTAATAATGTATCTCATTCATTTTGAATTTCTATTCATGATTAATGACCATAAGATGTGTTGCTGTATGAATAGACTTGTAAATCCCCTAATGAATAATGTGACACATGCATTATAATACCTCTTTATGTATAAATCAGTGTAGACCATGTGATATGTGTGTTGCTATGCTATGAATGTTAATAATAGCCTGCAAGGTTTCTTGGTCGCTACAAGCATTCTCTTTTTGTTTTTTGCATTGTATTACAATTGACTATTGACTTGAAGTTATAAACAATAAAACTCAAGAAAACGAATAAAAATTACTAACGTAAAATATGGGGTAAAATTTTTAAATTACTATGTCTCCTGGATTTATATGTCAGTGTATATTGTTATTATTGTCGGTATTTTAAAATAGGCGACAATAGTCGATATCATTTACTATAACGTGGATCTTAAACCAATAATTACTCCGCTATTCTACATTATTGAGTATCAAAAGATAATATATTATAGGCTCGTTTTTTTGAAAACCATTTGAATACTCATCAGTTCATATTTGTATTTTCGACTGGTGTCGCTATTATAAATATGTGCTTATTTCCCCGGATTTTTCAAACTTTCTATTCTTTTGTCATCTTCCATTTTCTAACGCAAAGAATATATAGCTATAACATTTGCAAAAAAAAACCAGTATCAGAAAATTATTATCTGCTAAAGAAAGCAAAATATCAATAATATATTATTATATTTCTTTTTTTATTCTTTTCTTTTTCATTATGGTCTGCGCTAATTGTACTTGCGGGGCAGCTGATCTAGATATGGGTCCTACAGCAAACGGAAACTCTCACGATGAATTGGATTTTAATGATCCAAAAAATCTTGAAGAAGCTACTAGACAAATTAAAGAGGCTAAAAAAAGAATTGAACAACTTAAAAACACAATTGCTGCCGGTACTCCAAGAACTAATAAAATATCAAAACAGCTTAGATCTTCCAAATGGTTTAATGATCCCGCAGATCCAGGATCTACTGCTTTACATATTGAAAGATATCTAAATTGGGGTCTTACAATTCCAGAGTTAGCTGATCCTACAAAGCCTATTATTGGTATTGCTCAAACTGGTAGTGATTTATCACCTTGTAACAGACATCATATTGAACTTGCCAAACGTGTTAGAGATGGTATTATCGCTGCTGGAGGGACACCTTTAGAATTCCCATGTCATCCTATTCAGGAAACTGGTAAACGTCCAAATGCTGCTTTAGATCGTAATTTATCTTATTTATCGCTTGTTGAAGCCTTATTTGGGTATCCAATTGATGGTGTGGTGTTACTTACTGGTTGTGATAAAACCACTCCTGCTATGTTAATGGCTGCTGCCACTGTAAATATACCTGCTATATCTATGAATGTTGGTCCAATGCTTGATGGTTATTATTATGGCTCTTTAACAGGGTCAGGTACAATTGTTTGGTCTTGTAAAAAAGATCTTGCTATGGGTAAAATTAACTATGATGAATTTTTGGATATTGTTGGCTCATCAGCTCCATCTGTTGGTCATTGTAATACCATTGGTACTGCTTCAACAATTAATGCTATGGCAGAAGCACTAGGTATGTCACTTCCTGGATCTTCTGCTATTCCAGCGGCTTATAGAGAAAGAGGGCAATGTGCTTATCGTACAGGCTTGAGAATTGTTGATATGGTTAGGGAAGATTTAAAGCCAAGTGATATTTTAACTAAAGCCGCTTTTGAAAATGCTATCGCTGCAAACACATTGATTGGTGGATCAACCAATGCTCCAATTCATCTTAATGCTATTGCTAAACATATCGGTATTACTTTAACTAATGATGACTGGGAAAAAATTGGTTATGAATTACCATTATTATTAAACGTTCAACCAGCAGGTGAATATTTATGTGAAGAATATCATCGTGCTGGTGGACTTCCATCCATTATGGCAGAACTATTAGAGAGTGGTAAATTTCCTCATCCTGATATCATTACTGTTAATGGTAAGACTTGGGCTGAAAATTGTAAAGGAAATTTTTCATTTGATAGAAGAGTCATCAAGCCTTTCAATAAGCCAATAAAGAATAAAGCCGGTTTTCTCAACCTCTCTGGTAATGTCTTTGATTCTGCCATTATGAAAACATCTGTTATTGATGAATCATTTCGTAAAAGATATCTTTGTAATCCTGAAGATCCTATGGCATTTCAAGGTCCTGTTGTTGTATTTGATGGTCCTGAGGATTATAATAGAACTATCGAAACAAGAGAAGTCACTGCTAATTCCATTCTTTTAATTAGAGGTGTTGGCCCGAAAGGTTATCCAGGTGCTGCTGAAGTAGTTAACATGCAGCCACCCTCCAAATTATTAAAACAAGGGATTAATGATATGCCATGTATTGGTGATGGTAGACAATCAGGTACTTCAGGTTCTCCATCCATCCTTAATGCTTCACCAGAAGCTGCTACTGCTGGAAGTGGCCTTGCTGCTTTGAAAGAAGGTGACATCCTAAGAATTGATCTTTTAAAGAGAACCGTTAATGTATTACTTCCTGAGGATGAATGGAATGAAAGAAAGAAGAATACAAAACCTTTCAAAATTCCGGAATCTCAAACCCCATGGCAAGAAATTTATAGAAATTATGTTGATGAATTATCTGAAGGTATGATTCTTAAAAATGCTGCAAAATTCCAAAAGGTTTCTCAAGTTTTTGATAGTAAATTGAGACATAGTCATTAACTTTACTAATAATATATTTATAAATGAATAATATATACACATATATCTTTGAGTTTGTTATTTTTATTATTATATTTGCTGTTTATTGTAATATTTTTTCCTTGAAGTATTTCATTACACTGCATTATCAATTTAGATCTATATTTTACTTCCTTAGAATTATTTAGAAGCAGTAGCTACGTTAGTACTGATAAATAAAATTAATTCACACAAAATTGTATCGAAAACACAAAAAAAAAAAGTTTCATATTCTTTTATCTTAATTCTGTATATTACTTATTAATAAATAACAAACCGATGCATAAACTTAGAAAGTAATTTCATCAGGGATTTTTTCATTATAAACGTCAAAATCTTGAGTTTCTTTGTATAATTTCTTACCAGCTTCAGAAGTCCACCAAGTACCGTTAGGGAATTCATAAGTTTCAATAGATTTTTCATAAAATTCTACAGAGTAACCTGAAGCAGTTGGAGTTTGATAGTAGCCTTTCTTAATAACAGATGGGTATTTAATATGTTCATGTAAATGATCGACAAATTCAAGAATAGATTTTTCACCACTGATCAAAAGATAGTTAATAGTGGCTAAATGTTGAGTATATTCAGGCAAACCAACACCACCAGAATGTGGAACAACCTGAACCCCGAATTTCTTAGCCATTAATAAGATGGCTAAAACTTCATTAACACCACCAACTCTACAAGCATCAATTTGAGCATAATCAATAGCATTACTTTGGAAGAATTGTTTAAAGATAATTCTGTTTTGAGCCATTTCACCAGTAGCAACACCAATACCAGTACCCTTTAAAGCATCTCTAACAGCTTTATGGCCTAAAACATCGTCTGGAGAAGTTGGTTCTTCTATGAACCATGGCTTATATTCCTTTAATTCAAGCATCCAGTCAATGGCTTGTGGAACACTCCAAGCTTGGTTAGCATCAACCATAAGAGTGTTACCTTTATTGTAACCTAGAACTTTTCTAGCTAATGCAAGTCTTCTTTTATCATCGTCAATGTTACCACCGACCTTGAATTTGAAGTAAGTGTAACCTTCATCTATAGTTTCTTTAAGTAATCTTTCGGCTTTTTCATCTGAATATCCTAGCCAGCCTGCACTAGTAGTATATGCAGGAACAGCCTTGTTATTTAAGACTTCCTGCAATCTTTCTTCTTTACCAACTTGCGCATCCTTTAAGATTTTAATAGCTTCTTCTGGTGTAAGAGCATCAGTGATATAACGAAAATCAATTAGTCTGACAATTTCCTCAGGAGTGAGATCAGTAATTAATTTCCAGACTGGTTTACCTTCTTTTCTAGCCCATAAATCAAATAGGGCATTGACTAAAGCACCAAGAGCCATATGGGTGGCACCCCTTTCTGGGCCTAACCACCTAAATTGACGATCAGAGATTAAGTGTCTCCAGGTAGCAGCAAAATTTTTGAAAAGTTCATCAAATGATCTATTGATGATTCTTTCCCCTAAAATTTTAATAGCACCACATATTAAATCTGTACCTTTACCATCAGTGAAGGTCATACCAAACCCAGTTAATTTAGGGTCATTGGTCTTAACAACGACATAGCCAGCAGTATAATCACCAACATTCATAGCATCAGAACCAATTTTTTCCAAGGTAGTTGGAAATCTAATATCGTGGGTGACAATTTCTGTAATTTTTAAATCAGACATTTTATGAAAAGTTTGTTCTAGATAGTATAATGTTATTAATATATTCAATTGATATAGTTATAATACAAATTGATAATTATAAAAAATAAAGAAAAACAATAAATGTAAAAGAATTGAAAGATATTGAAAAATAATTGGAAATTTGTCTGTTTAAGTAATTTTTCATTTTGTCAATTTTGTCAATTTCTTTGGAATTTTACTCCAGGTTTTAAATTTTTATTTATTTTTATTATTATCGATCTTTGATCGGGGAGATATCCACTCTAGATAGGCTATTTTTTTCAAATAATTAATTTTCAAACCCACATGAGTTTTTACCGACTTAATATTCTATCTATACAATTCCATCTCATCTATCAAGTTCTACAAGGTTGCAAAAATTAAATTACTTCTTACAAAAGAAAAGGTCATCGCATAAAAATGAAAAATAAAATAAATACAATATATAATTTCTATATATACTAATAATTAATTATATTAATTAAGCTTTTATGGAATTAAAGGTTTCTTTAAAATAATTAATATCATTTTCCCCTAATGGTAACGTAATAAGATTATCAGCATCTATATCTTTAGTTTCTAAGATATGGAAACTGGTATTGATAACATATCTTGAAATTATAGTTAATGCTTGTTTAGTTAAGGAATTTGACTTTTTAACTTGAGGTAAATAAACAGTAAGATTTTTCAACAACACTCCTCTTCGTTCCTCGAAAGCTTCCTCGTATTGCTTCTTGGATTTTTTCTTTTTATGTTGTAAATCTTGTTGGATAATTAATAACAGATAATTCTTGTAAACGCCGATACTTTTTGACCATTCTTCTAGCGATAATTCTGATCCTATATCATATGGGAACATTTTAATAAGTTCTAATAATCTGTTTAACACTTTATAACTACCATTAATAACAGATTGAGGAGCCACTTTAGTAGAAATAACTCTATGGGCAGCTTTCCAATCTTCAGCACTGATTAATGCATATGCCTCACTGATGTAATCACCCGAATAATGATGCTTTAATGCAACTGCTGCTGCAATTAACTTTTTAGGAATATGAAATTTACCAATGATTAAGTCTATCTTAGCCATGTCGCTAATATATTCTTCATTCTCACCATCAACTTTAATTTCTTCTTGAGTATCGTTAGTTAAGTTAATTATCTCATCGATGTTTCTAGAAATTAAATCATCAATGTAATGTTTAGCAAGGTCATCATTATCTATATGCAAATAAGTGAAAAGTGCTTCTTCTAAAAGACCACCACAAATTTGTTGTTCGGCATAAGAGATTGTCAACTTATCACCAATATGTTGTTGATCTTTCAATTTGAATAGCTGTCTTGATCTTATTAAGATATTATACAAATACCAAGGGACTCTAACATCCAATTTATCATTCGAAACAAATAATAGCTCTCCATCAATAGCTTTGTCACTATCTAAGTGACTGTATAATCTTAAGGTGTTCAACTCTGGATCAGTCGCATATTCATCTTTAGGACTAATATTAATGTAGTTTTCAAAAAATGACCCAATTATTTCAGATAATTTCAAATTAGTATTGCCATAACTAATTAATAAACAGAGAATAATCTTCCAGTTCAATGATTCAGTGACGTTAATTCCATCATTAGTATCAGTTAAGAAGTCACCTGTTAATAATTTATAGATTTTTAAAATTGGTTTAGAAATAAAATGAATAGCAGAACTTTTCTTCCAAAATTTAATTTGTTCTTTAGCAGCATAAATGACGTTTGAATTATTAGATTCTAATAAAGAGATTAATACTGATAAATGTAAATTTTTAGTTTTCTGAGCTAATAAATTAGCATTTTCAATGTCATTAAAGCAAAGATATAAAAAGATTTGATTTTCATAATCATTTTCCTTATCAGAAGCAAATTGAAGGTCATTAATATCATCAACAATTTCCGATTTAAGCCAATCTTTCAAGAAGTCCAATCTAATTAATTTGATCAAATGTTGGCGGACTTCGATATCTTGAACTTCTTCCACTTGGCTATAGGATTTATGGTTAATAATTTTACTGTCATCAAATAACCTTGAGACTAAATCCCAGAAATGTCTTTCCCTCTCCAATAATAGATTCTTAGATTTCTTTTGAGAAATTGACACTAAGAAGTCAAAATTAACAGATTTATCAGGTTGGACAATTGGATAGTTATTACTTATTCTATTAACAATTCTGCTTCTTTCGAAATTAGCAGCACTGGCTGCTTTAGCAACATATTTCGTTGATTTCTTTACTTTATATAATGATTCAGCAATAGATACAACATCTACTGTGTTGCCTTTCCCCTTAATATTAGTTATAATTTCACCAGTATTTATATTCCATACCCCAAATCTTTCTTTGTTACTTCTTCTTAATTCAATAAAAGCTTTTTGATTTTCATAAATAATTTTGTTAACATCCTCAAATAATAAGGTATCTAATTCATTAAATCCAACAGTTGATTTGCTTTTACTACCAATAGATTTAGATTTGTTATCAACATATGGGAATTTTGGAATTGTCTCAGCAACTCTTGCTTGAACTTGGGGATTGAAAACAGAAAATGATTCATTTGTTTCATCGAAAACATCATCCCAATCGTTATCACCATTTTCTAAAAGTTTATTTAATGCTTGCGTTGGTTTTATTTCTAATATATCAAAATCCGACTCAGTTAAATCAGTGGGCTCATAAGGTTTTTCATCAATAATATCATCATCCATTTCAATATCAGAAGCATTTTCATATGCTTCCATAACTAATTCATCAATGTCACCATCTAATTGTTCTTCTTCTTCTATACTAGTAGTATGTGATCCAGTAACAGAATTAGAATTAGAATTATCTAATCTTTCTGTTTCTGATTTACCTTCGGATTCAGATGTTTCAACTTTACTGTAATCATCGGTTGAATCTGGAGTTGCTGGTGAATCTGAGTATATCTCCTTAACTGATTCTTTATCGCTTTGATCATCATCTTTAACCTCTTCTTCATTAGTTTCATTAAAAGACCATGCACCTGGTAAAACACCAATAGATTGGTTTGACAGTTTGCCTAACTTTTTTAAAGTGAACTTGTCTAACTTATTGTAGTCTACTTCTTTTGACTTTGTAGACTTAGATTTAACTGTCAAGTTCTTGATTGATGGTTTTTCAATTTTTTTTAAATTTGTAGTTTCTTGTAATTTCTTTGCTGGCTGTAGTTCAGTTCGTGATTCATTTTCAGTTGTAGGTTTCTGTTGTTCTTGAGGGGTAGGTGTTTCCTCTTCTTCGTCATCATCATCAATTAAACCCCATATACTGAAATGTCTGACTCTGAAAGTCCAGCTGCCACTTTCAGCAATGTAGTTTAAAAATTCCATTTCTTTTAATTTTTTTAATCTATTAATATGGTTATTAATGTCTTCTTGTTTAAATTTCCCTTTATCATTAAGAGTAGCTTTCTTCTTCTTAGGATATACATTTTCAACAGTTATAGTGGCAGGAACATTAACACCTCTTCCTAATAATGGTTTAGTTTCTTCATCAGGATAAATTTGGACCGTGCTTTGTCTGAAAATTATATAAGTTTCATTCAATAAACTATTATATAAATTAAGTCTTGTTGGTAATTTTGTATTGCAAGTACTAAAATCAGTGAGGTCAACAGTGCTATCAAACGCTACTTGACCAAACCCTTTACGACCAACAATAAAATTTGGAACAGATGATAACTCAGAAAGAGAAAGTTTTGATAACTGGTCGATTGATGGAGAGCACCAGTAACCTTTTAAAGATTTTAACACTCCCATATCTTCATCAACATCTTGAGTATCTGAAATGTTATCGATCCCTTCTTGTTCTTCTTCAATCAATACATCAGTAGATGAATTTTGGGAGCTATCAATGCCAATTCCTCCCAATTTACTCTTGAATCCTGCTATTGGTCTTCCACTAATGTTATTATCACTAGAAGTATTGTTGTTATTTGCAAATTCATTATTTTCAAAGCTAAGGAATCGTTTCTTAGAAAATGGCTCTCTGGAAAAGTGTTGTTGTTCTTGTTGCTGTTGGATAACTTTATCTTTACTAGAAGTCAAATTTTTCTTTGCACCATTAAATAATTTACGTCTTTTAGCCGCAGATACACTGGAGTCTATTATTAACTTTTTAATGTTATGGTTAGTAGGAGTAGTTGATGTAACACTATAAGAAAATTTGACAATGCTGCTTCCATTATTATTATTATTTAAATTGGAACTGTCACAGTTTTCAAATTTTTTGAAACCTTCGAAATTTTCACTTGAACCACCATCAAAATTAAATTTATTGGCAGAATATTGCTGAGCAAGAGTTGTTAAAAAATCAGGGTTCTTTTCTGGTGTCAAATTTAAGATTGTATTATCTCTTGAAGTTGAAAATAATCCATGAAAAGAAGAATTTAAATCATTATTCCCATTTCTACTAATATGTCTATTGCCGAGCCTTGAATTTTTAAGACTATTCAATATATTACTATTGTAAGCACTTCTATTATAATATCTATCAGCAAAAGATTTTGAATTGGTAAAGTTAGGTTTTGTTTGAAACTTGTTTTCTTTTGAAGCTGTAGATGCAACACCAAAAAGACTATCAGGAGTCTCAAATTTGGAAGTGATTGACTTTGGCATTTCTTTAACTTTCGTAAATGAAAGATCAACACCAAACGGAAGGTCTGTTAAAGTTGCAGTTTTGGTATTATTAAAATTATTGTTATTGTTATTGCTATTACTACTAGTGTTATTTATAATATTGTTGTTGTTATTGCTATTAGAATTACCAAATAATCCTGATGAATTAGAATTACCTCCAAATCTCAATCCTAAAGAGGATGTATTATTATTGTTATTATTGGTTGAGGATTTGTTTTCAAAGGGCAAAAACCCATTGGATCCTGATCCTGAAAAATTTGAATTTGAATTACTTCCAAACATATTATTATTCTATCAATTCAAAATTCAATTGGTAATTATTTCTAATAAGTCCTTATTGCCTAGTCTCTCAAATTAATCGATTTGTTTATATTTTCATAATTTTTTTTTTCTTTCCTTTTCAACAAAAAAAAAGGCGAAAAATTTTTTGTTCAATAACAAATAGGCATATATGTGATATTTGCTTTATGCACTACAACTAATGGATCACATTTTAAATTGTTAATTGTTAATAGCAAAAATAAAATATTTTATATTCCTTGTTATATTATTTTTACAATGTGATGAACAATTAAAACAGACCAATAATTAATTTCAAAATGACTTCAGTTAAAATAATTTCGCCTTCTCAATTTAATGCTTTAAGATCAGCAGCTTCTTTACTGAATAGAGTTATTCCAGTAGATGCTACATGGTACCTTCCTGTTGACAAAAAATTGGGGTTTGATACTTTTAAGGCTTCTAGAATACCACATTCTGTATTTATTGATATTGATGAGGTTAAAGACTTAAGTTCAGAATATCCACATATGCTTCCATCAACAAAAGATTTTACGAAGCATATGTCCAAAATTGGTATTAAAAACAGTGATAAGCTAGTTATCTATGATCAAAACAATAACTTTTCCGCTCCTAGAGCTGCATGGATGTTTGGTATTTTTAAACACCCTGAAATCTACATGTTAGACAATTTTGCCAGTTATCAAAAGGAAAACTATGAAATTGATTCAAAGCCTGTCACAAAAGATTCAAGTTATCCTCAAAGTGATTATCAATCCAATGGGTTTGATTCTGCATCGGTGGCTGGTTTTGAATTTGTTCATTCACTTGCATCTGATGGATCTAAAGCAAAGAAATTTTTTATTTTAGACGCTCGTCCTAATCCAAGGTTCACTGGTGAAGCCCCTGAACCACGTCCAGCTGTTCCTTCTGGTCATGTGAAATACGCTATATCAGTTCCAACTTCAGAAGTTCTTGATTCAGAAACAAAACATTTTCTTTCAAAAGAAAAGCTCTTAGATATATTCCATTCTAAAGGTTTAAATAATTCTAACCCTTTTATAGTTATGTGTGGTTCAGGAGTTTCTGCGTGTATTGTTAAAACAGCATTAGATATTTCAGGTATAGCCCAAAAAGGCATACAAGTCTATGATGGTTCATGGACAGAATATGCCCAAAAAGTAAGTTCTGATTATATTATTAAAGATATTTAAATACATAGTTAAATGATTGTAAACAAAGAGAGTAATTTAATTTCTTGATCTTGATTTCTTAATTTAACATTTGAGAGTAGTAATTAATGAATAAACAGTGTTTCCATAATGTAACAGCATATGTATTAGGTCTATTTGAATATTCATCAAGTATCACAAATAACCCATTAACCCATTATTAACACGATCATTATTGTACATTTCCTTAATTTCAAGGTATTTATCAATCATTTTAGATAAGAAATTGAATAAAATAATAATAGGTTTTTCAATTGTTGGTAAAATCAACATATGTATTCTTTTAATTAGCAAAGAGTCTTTTTTTTGGATTTGATCTAGCTTTAATGAAAATATTAACTAAAGTTTAAATCAAAAGTTTTATTGATTTATTTATATCTTAATTAGATAATTTTTGTTCAGCTTCTCACATTTCTTGAAGGTCATAATCTGCTAAAATGTTACATCTTCCTCAAGTTTTGGAGTGCATAAAGTAATAATTAACCTTCCAAATGCTGAACACGAATTTTCAATATTGAAAATTTACCTGGAAAAGAAAAAAGTGAAAACAATCAAATTACTGGTATACGATTTTGATATATACATTAATAAGTAATATTCAACAGCGAATATAATAGAATTAAGAAGGTGAGAAAAAATGGAGATACCAGTGGAGACATCAGTGGAGACTAAGACAAATGAACTTTTTAAAAATTTGCCAATTACTCAAATTAGGGAAATCAAGAAAAGTTTAGAAAGTCAAGTCAATGATAAATCAGAGCAGTTAAGAGCTCTTGTAGGAGGGAAATATCGTGCTCTTTTATCAACGGCAGATAATATTATTACAATGCATAGTACAGTGAAAGAACAGGATGACTCTTTATCTGAATTATGTGATTTGAATGACTCTCAAACTGATGCAATGAGAAAATTGATTAGTAATTATCAGTTACTTTTAAACTCACATACAAATGCAGTTGAACTTGTTTCAATCAATGATGCTCATAGAAAAATAAATAGAATTCATGTTTTTTTGAGAGTATTTTATTTAAGTTTAAGAACGGTATTGGATGAATTGATTAATTATTGTGATGAAAACCTGTGTGTTGTTAGTGTTGATGCAATTTTACTCTCTAAAGAATTTTTTTTATTTGAAAAATTGTTGAACCATTTTAATATAAATAGTACTAATAATTCAGTTTATAGATCTTTCAAGGAAACTCAAAAAGAATATCAAAATTTATTAGACAGCATAGTTATTCGATCTAATATTTCTAGCGAATATATGTTAACCAATGTCAGTACGGTAAATCTTATTGTTGCAATAATACTTTTAAACGATTTCAGTATAGAACAAGCGATGAAATATTACTTAAATGTCAGAACTAGAGTTATTAATCGATTACTCAAGCATTCTAAATTTTTGGATTTGATAGATTTAAAGCATCCCAAGAAGACTCTTGAATATATTCATTACACATTAGTAACATTAAAGGTTTTTTCTGGGAGTTCTGGCTACTATAACAATTCAAACGCCTTATTAAATCAAATATTGAAAAACATCAATTTCAGCAACAATTTTAAAAATCATATTGAGCAAAGATATTTCTTAGCTATCACAAATGCAAGTGAAGTTTTGCAATTTTTGAAAGAATGCAGATATAGATTTAATACATCTGATTATAAAGAACAACTTAACGATAATTCAAGGATACAGGCATTAATTGATGAATGGAAATGCAATACTTCTACGCTATTTTTGGAAAGTTTCACCAAACAACTTGAAAAATTCACATCTCTTAATACAAGTAATGATATTAAAGATAATCATAATTTGAATACAAATCAACGATTCCTTAAATTGATTAAACTTCTTAAGTTATTAATTACTACATTTAAAAATTTCCATTCTAATGAACTCACGATATTAAAATTAAAGGATGGTAGCGAACTTCTCAAATCTCTTATTGCAGTATGGCATAAAAATGTTTCAACAATTATTGATTATCAAGTAACTCAAATTTCTGGATTAGCTACTTTAATCAATAAATATTCTCAAAGAACTTCAATTGATTCTTTAGAAAAAAAAGATAATTTGTGGTCTTTAGATGAAAATGACTTACAATTAAAATCAATGAGTGGTTACTTTAATAAGATATCGAATCTTTGTAATAATAACTTAGACTTAAGATCAATACCTCAAAATAATAAACTTGCCATCGAAGAGCTTGAATCCAATGATATTAGTGTTAAGGTATTAATTGTTTACTTAGGATATTTCTTTAACAATTTAAAATCATGTTTGAAATTCTTTGATGCAAATTTCACTAAAGAATTCATTAATAACAGTTTTGATAATTTTGGTTTAATGTTAGATAATGGAAGTAGTAATAACAACGAAAATGGTGGGTCCGGTGGTGATTCCACAACTAATAATTATAGCGAATATTTAGATGAATATTATGAAGGATATGAGAATATTGCATTATTAGAGACATTCTCGCTGACTTACAAAGGATATTTTTCTAAAATTTTTGAAGAAATTAGAACAAAATATTTTGAAAATTTATTATTTGAAAAATTTGATAAATTTATTGATGATATTTTGACAATCAATTTTAAAGATTCAGATGGTTCTTCTCTGCTAAAATATATTTTGTTGACCAATATTTTAAGAGTTATGATATTCTTTCAATCATCAATAAGAACCAAAGAATTTTTAAAATTATTAGCAACAGAAAATGTTCAATTGGGTTTTGATGATAAAACTAAAAGTAGAATTAAAGAAATTGATGAAAAGGTTGCCACTTTAATAAACTATTTCTTTGGTCAGCTATTTGAAATTTATGTACCAGAGTTTATCAATGAATTCTCAATTTCAATATTCAATAAACTTTTTACGTTAGAAGATGCGGAAGCTGTTAAAACATTATTAAATGAAAAGAAGTTAGTGTCACAAATTGTTAACTCATCGAAAAGACTATTGGACATAGTTAATGAAGAATTGAAAAATGAAGACAATTCATTCACAATAAAGGCATCAGAAAAAGAAGAAATATCATCACCGGTTGAAGTTGAAATTTGGGAAAATGATTTGCCAGTGATTCCCTCTTTCGCATTATCATTTCAATTATTCAAATTATGTAAATTTTTCATAAACAATCAAGGAAAATCAACTTTCAATAATCTTGATTTATTTAAAATTTCTAATTTTGATACGTTCAAAGAATCATTAGTAGTTAGCTATTTACTTCGTTTAAGTCAAACTTTGGCATTTATTCATGAATTCTATAATTCCCAACCTAAAAAGAATAGTACTTCAGAAGAAAAAGAAATTGTTAAGAAATCTTCTAATCAATTTAATCAGCAGATTCTCGCTATTCTTTCAGATGCTTTATATTTAGGTAAATTTTTAAATGCGAAAAAATCGGAAGCTGTTGATACAATCATTGAAAATATCAAGAAACAATTAAATGGCATTTATAAATTGAAGAATGACAATAATAGTAGCAGCAAGCAAGCATTATTCAGTGAAATTGAAGCTAAATTTATCAGCCAAAACTTGAATGAATATTATAAACAAAATAAATTATTATATTTACCACTTTCATCATAAATTACTACAGCACAATTTTTTTTTTTTTTTTTTAAAAACAAATAAAATTAAAAAATTTATATATATATATATATTACTAATTCCTATATTTTTTTGGACGAAAAAAAAGTATTAATATAATTATACTAAATCAAACTAATTAACTTGTAGCTTCCTCCTGTTCCTTTTCTTGTTCTTTCAAAGTTTCAACAATCTTGGAAGTCTTTTCATCATCATAAATTTTGAACCCAGCTTCTTTGGTCACTGAAGCCAATTGAGCATTATTACTGTCTAATTTTTCTTCCATCACTTGCTTTAAAATCTTTAATGCTAATAATTCAGCTTCTTCTAAAGTTAATGATTTATGATATTCGTTATTAAGTTCGGCTTGAGCACCTTCTGAACCAGAACCAATTGCCTTGGCATCATATTTGTAAAAAGTTCCTGACGGTTCGGCATGGTATAACTGAGGACCATTTTCATCCACCCCAGCGATTAATAATGCCACACCGAAAGGTCTAGACATCAAACGTTCTTCACCATCAACACCCTCACCGAATCTTAAAGCTAAATCACATACAGATTGAGTTAAAGTTTCCACAGTAATTTCTTCATCGTAGTATAAGTTATGGTTTAAAGACGTAACTCTGGCATGGTCAATCATGGATCTAGCATCGGCAGTTAACCCAGACATGGCACAGCCTATGTGATGATCAACTTCAACTATTTTTTCTATTGAGGATGCTTCCAATAATGATGATGTTGCTCTTTTTTCAACCGCTAATATCACACCTTCAGAGGTACTGATACCAATGGCTGTCGAACCTAACTTAATTGCTTCTAAAGAATATTCAACTTGAAATAATCTACCTTCCGGTGAAAAGGTACTAACACCACGATCATATTCACTTCTAGTTAAAAACATTGTCCTCTATTCAAATTGTTTTTGTATAATTTATATTTAATTGATAATCTCTAGAATTATTTCTTCCTATTCTTTGTTTTCTATTAAAATAAAGAAGAATTATAATAAATTTCTATATCAATTGGATTGTTAATACTTCTCAATATACCGCCCAAGTGGCAATTCTTAGGTTCTTTGATTTTTCAACTTATTTTCAATTTTCCATTTTTTTTTCTTCTTCTGTTTTCTTGTTTTGTCAAGTTTATATGATGTGCCTTAGATGCTAAATTAACTACAAAAAAAGCTTTTCCTTTACCCGGTAAGGTCAATGATTATTTATATATATATATTTATATAAATAATCACCTAAAAATATATCATTCGGTTAGGATAAAATAATGTGTTAAATATCAAATATATAATAGTTAAAATATTTATATACAGCATTGACCATTGTGTATCAACGTGAAACTATAAATAGCCGATAGCCATCTTTTTATTTTTATTGGTCGTTTCTTAACATAGATCGTAATGAAACTGTGGCTGTATCAACAAAAGATCAATTAATTGTAAGTGAAAATTATATTCCAGAAAGTTTAAAGTAGATATATACAATTAAGCAATCCAATTTATAAATAGAATTTTAATAGAGAATTGAATCATTAAAAAAGGCTGAATAACAGCTTTTCGATGTAGATTTGACTGATTTTCGGTCTCTCATCCAAACACCACCTAATTTGCCCTCACATTTTTTCCATTTTTTTTTTTTTTTTAATTTTTATTTTTTTTTAAAACATCAGAATCAAAACTTTGACTTCGTGTCACAACCTGTTCACTTTCAATTATATCTCTTCATCAACTATATAATAATCATTATATTAGATACTTCTAAATAAAGACAATAATTCAAGATGGTAAGTTGAATTGCTTTTATAGATATATTTCATAGTGGTAATTTCACGCATTTATCTGAGAAATAATCCAGTGATTATTACTTCTTATTTGTTTTGTTATTCTGATTTTTTGTTTTTCTTTTTTGTTAGTTGCTCCTGATATATCAGTGTAGAATTGCAATTAAATTTGAAAGAGTTAAAGAATCAATCAACAAACAAAAGGTCATTCTTTTGAATATTTGAACTTTAATAATAGTAATACTAACATTGCTTTATAGGCTGATAAACTTACTGAAGAACAAATTACTGAATTTAAAGAAGCTTTTTCTTTATTCGATAAAAATAACGATGGTAAAATAACTACTAAAGAATTAGGTACTGTGATGAGATCTTTAGGTCAAAATCCTTCTGAATCTGAACTTAATGATATGATCAATGAAGTGGATATAAATTCAGATGGATCTATTGATTTCCCAGAATTCTTGACTATGATGGCCAGAAAATTAAAAGACAATGATTCTGAATTAGAAATTATTGAAGCTTTCAAGGTGTTTGATAGAAATGGTGACGGTAAGATTTCTGCTGCTGAATTAAGACACGTTTTAACTTCCATTGGTGAAAAATTAACTGATGCTGAAGTTGATCAAATGATTAAAGAAGCTGATTCTAATAACGATGGTGAAATTGATATCAATGAATTCACTCAATTATTAAGCTCTAAATAATCGTTTTTACAACCTTACAAACATATATCTAAAATATATTTTAAATTAATAATAAAAAAAAAATAAAAATAAAAATAAAAAATTAATAAATAGCTATCACTCCATATTTATTTATAGTAATAATCATATTTCAATTAGGTAGTTTGCGTGTACTTTTTTTTTTGACAGACCTGATTTACTTTCTAGATGACTAGCTTTAGGAGAACAATTTTATGATTAATACTACGAAATTATAAAAATTATCGATTTATCAAATAGAAATAAATAGAAATTTAAAAAAAATCTCAATTTTGATTGTTGGATTTGGTTAAATCTTCAAAGAGTAAATATTCAGTTTTGTAATATTCAACCAAGTTTATAATTCAGGTATTATCTTTGGCAAATAATTTTAACTAGTATCACTTTACTTTATTATGTAGTTTACCCCATGAGATCAATCTCCTGATTGACAAAGTGTTTGTTTAATAATGATGTGAAACAAAATTTAAAATTTTCCGATCGTAGTGATCATGTGATTATATCTTGCATTTACTGGGCATTGATGACGCCTGCTTCCAACATCGTTACTGTAATTAAACTAGCTATGGTTATAACTACTAGATTCATTATTAAAAAATAATTAACTTTTGCATCATCTTTATATGTTGAAACTTTTTTTTAACAACAAGTGCTGTCAGTCAAATGTCATATTCGTTAATATCTAGTAGCCGACAAGTTATTACATACTTAACAATTTAATGGGTGATGTAAGATATATTATTTTTTTTTTTTCATTATTTACTTTATTTACTATATTATTTATTTATTCTATAATTTTTTCTGTTTTCTTTTTTTCTTTTTTCTATTTTTGTTAGTTTGTTTTTTTTTTTTTTTTTTTTTTTTTTTTTTTTTTTTTTTTTTTTTTTTTTTTTTTTTTTTTTTTTTTTTTTTTTTTTTTTTTTTTTTTTTTTTTTTTTTTTTTTTTTTTTTTTTTTTTTTGTTCTGATGTAGAAAGTGATTAAAAAGAAACATAATCTTGGTTCTGTGCTAATGATATATCTTCTTCTTCGTTTTGTTTAACATGCTCATCTTCTTTTTGTGTCTCTTCTGTTTCTTCGTGTTCATTATCTTCCTCATCGGAATCAAAATTAAAAAGTTCATTAATATCTTCCGGGGATGCTGATTTCTTTTCTTCAGGTGGTTGATTTTTTTCATGTTGTTCATTATCTTCTCCTGTTTGAACCTCTATCTGTTTATGCAATAATTTACAATTTCTACCTCTAGTGCAAATTCCAGTTTCTTTGAAATCAGGGCATTCATACGAGTGAACAAAAGTACAATTTTTACCATGATCACACCATCCACCCAAGGAAAAGGGTCTACAAATTCTAGCATTTGGGGGATGTTTAACATGTAGAAATGTGCACGATTTGTTTGTACAACGATCTTGTAAATAAAAATTACATATAGGACTATTGAATTCATTTGGAGTATGAGATAATAAGCAATTTCCACTATTTCTAGTACACTTTTTCCGCTGAAAATTACGGCATAATGCTCGATGATATTGTGAATGTTTATATTTGCAACTGATTCCTTGTTGGCACGACCCTATTTTGTGAAATTAGTAATTAATAATTAGTCACTCAGATACTTACTTCATTTAAATAAAAATTTAAAAGGAAAAAGAAAAAGAAAAAAAAAATAACTTACCTGTTGTTGTGAAATAATGACAAAATACAAGTTCCCTAGTTAATTATTAGTTAGTAAAATCTAAAATAAAAAATTTTTATTTTTTAACAAAAAACAAAAAAAGTAAAAAAAAAGATAAAAAATAATCATACAGGTTAAACGATTTATTGATTAAGCATCCATCTGGATATCTAATATATGTTTTATTGTTGACAGTCACATGGAACCCAATTTCATTCCTTTTTGGATCTAACGACAACGGTACTAATCTACAACCATTACTAGTGATAGCATATAATCCTTCTACTGAACCATCTTGAATGGCATCAGGATGATAAATGTTAATCCACTCATAATAATCATAAATAGACCTATTTTTCTTTAAGATTTCTAACTTTTCTAATTTCTGTTGCCTCTGAGCTAGTAATTTTTTCTTCATATCTAATATTTTCACTTTGTGTGCAACCTCCTTTGAATTTCTTTCGTAAATATTCTTATTGACTAAATTGATTTGATTGTTTGAAATAGTTGATACAAATTGTTCATCACTCTTCTGGTTACTATTCCCATTGTTTCCGGTATTGATATTGATATTACTATTACTATTATTATCATTTACTAATGATAAATTCCTCACAATTCTATTTTTAATAATTCTTCCGTGTCCTCTAAATGACCCTCTTCCACGGCCTCTTCCTCTACTTCTATATGATCCTCTAGACTCATATCCTCCTCGAGCTCTATAATTTGTTTGTGGATAAAAAGGTGCACCTGTTGCTGGAGCCATTGTTGCGGGCAACCGTTTAGTTTCTGTAAGACCTTGTATTTTTTTTTTCAAGTCATCAAGTTTTGACAACATTGAAGTTAAATCTTGGCTATCATCCATTGTAAATAATTAATTGGTTGAAGGATGGCAGTATCTACTTTTCTGTATTAGTTGATTGTTTGAAATATTTTTGTCCTTATTTTGTTTTCCTTTGAATTATTTATATTTTTTTTTCTTGAATATTTTTTTTTACTCAAGCATCGCAAAATGTCGATGTAAGGATGTTATTGAGATAAAAGGTATTATTTTTGAAATGAATTTAAACAACATTTACGTATACTACTAATTGATTTCATATATATGCATGAATAATAAATAGGTATTATATATATTCACAGCAAAAGTACTCAGAAGATATCATTACATTAAATGAAATGAAATTAGCTTATTGTTTAATTCCTTTCGTAAAAAGTGAACATTAACAAAAATCGTTTGACTTTATTTACTTTAATTAATTAATTAAAAATAAAAAAGAATTGATGCTCAAATTTGAGTGAACATATAAGAATAAATTTTAATGGTTATCATTTATTTACCAATCACTTTGATAGGGTTTTGCCCCAAAAAGATGGAGATGCATGTATTTAGTTATATTCAATTACTAGTGCCATTATCGAAAAAAAATACGTACTGAGAAATTGGGTGATATATTTTTTAGCATTTTTTTTTATTTCTTTTTTATGTCTATTGAAACGGCGTATATTTTTTTTTGTTTTTTTTTTCAATTAATCGACGTCATTAATTACGTATTACACTGAAGCCCACTAACATAAATTCAATAAATAAAGTCGATAACTTAGTGATTTTTAACTTTTTTTTCTTTCTTTTTTTCTCTTTAGTTTAGAAGGATGACTAGGATAAAAATGGGCAATTTTAATGGAAAATTATAACTAAGAACATCTAGAAGGAAATATTAGAGGTACATTATCAGTTCTGTTACTATGGTAAGTAATAACAATTAAGCGAAAAATCGAAAATCATTATATTTAAACCATGGCAATTAAAACACAGAAACTTTCAAAGCAAAACTTAACTATACTAGGAAAAAAAATCCTGATTGGTTGATCGATTAAAGTCATATATTAATATCTAATTCATGACAACAAATTAGTAATATCGATTAATTAATTTTTTTTTTATTTGTAATGCTATAAGTTTCATTCGCATAATACAAAAAAACGGTTTTTTCCCCATTGTTTTTTTTGTGATTAGCGAGGAACTAAAAAAATTTTTTTACTTTATTTTATCACTAGAAAGAAGTTTTAATTTTTAATTTTTTTAGTTTAATTTAACTTGCAGAATAAAATACGAATGTTAAATTTAATATGATAATATATAATAAGCAAACATACATATATACATAAACAAATCGTAAATACAGTAAGTAATAAAGATCATTATCATTATTATTACTAATTACATATTATAAATATAGACACCATGAATGACTTGCATGCATGAAAGTAAAATATGCATAGAAAACGCTATTTATTTATTTATCTTTTCAATAGCAAAAAATCAGTATTATTGTTATATTTTTTTTTTCATACTATCGGCGATTAGCTAATAAATCCACATATAAACATATTTCAGAAACAATTTGTCAATCTTCCTCCTTTTTTTTGGAAGCCTATATATAAAGAAATTGCAACAAAAACAACATAAGCGAAATTATCAAAAGGATAAGTAACAGGAGATGTTTATACATTGACCGATCCAATTGAAATTATAGTTTTTTTTAAAAAAAGAAAAGAGAATATACTAGAAGAAGTAATGAACATGATAAGTGGGGAAACGGACGGAATGGAGGCATTATGGCATAACGATTTATTATTCAAAAAAAGAAAAGAAAAAGAAAAAGAAAAAGAAAAAGAAAGAAAAAGGAGATAGGAAAGACGATAAATAATATTAAAAACAAAGTGTACTAATACTTTTAAAATTGAAAAAATTGAAAAATTTATAAGTTATTTTTCTTATTTTCACACTATGTCGTAACTGCTGTATTGTTAATAAGATGGAAGTGAATAAATGGAACGATTTATTTTTTGCTTATAATGCTGATGATGATTATAATCAAGTCTAAAGAATATCTCATCTAAATCGTCAAACGGATTTTTTTAGCAGTGGAAAGTTACGCATTTGAGGCAAAAGGGAGAAAAAGAAAGAAAAACTAGCCATGTATAGTAAAATAACGCATCCTATATGAATCAGAGTCAGTTTTTTTTTAAACACAACTTGTCTATATATTTACTCTATATACCTATACACATAATTTTCAACTATTTTTTTTTTTAATATAATTATCATGCTAGCAATCAGTACATTAAATAATAAATCATGAAAAACTCACGTTTGTTTGTTTGTAGCTCTGTATGACATAATTTGAGTTATTGGATGAAGCATATTAGTTAATAATAAAATAGATGGCTTTGAATTCCATAATAATTAATAGGTTTGTAAAAAAATAGTATGAATTAATATATTAGAAAAATGTATTTAACTAAGCTTAAAAAAAATAAGTTAAAACAAAAAATAAGGGGAAATAGATAGATCAATGTTCGTTCATCATGATGGATGATCTTTTTAAATATGCCAGAATTTCTTGAATATGAATAACCACGTGATTTGATACTGGTATTTATTGAATCACAGATGTTGAATTTAACACATGATGAATAAATGGGTGGCTAATGAATTATAAGCAAATGCGTTATGCATGTGAAAAGATGTATTGTTTGTTTGTAATCATCATCAGTGAGTCATTATGATTGAATATATATTTCTATTCTTCTCATTCTTTCAATCTTAAAAAAATCGCGAGTATTATGTACATTCTTATTAAACAATAATTGACTCTCTACTTGTTTAATTTTTCCTAGTTTTTTTTTTTTTTCTTTTCCTATTTTCACCTGTAGACTGATTTTATATACCATTACAGTAATCGACGGTCCCGCATATCTTGTCACTCCTAACAAGTTTCCTCAATATAAATAAAATTGGCAAAATGTGCTAAATAAGCAAATATGATGAATGAATGAATGAATTGAAATAATAATTAATATTAGTAATATTATTAATATTATTGAAGTATGTTAAATATTAATTAAAATATATATAATAGGAATTTCAAAATTCGAAACAAAGCAAATATATATTGACTAAATAAGAAAAGAGATTGAACTGGGTGAAAAGATTGTCCTTATTGTTTTTTGTTTGTTTTTTTGAATATACCTTTACCTTTCAAAATGTTTTTCTGCTATTGTATCTTTCTTCTTTTTGTTCTAGAAAAATTCAATTGACGTTGTTCTTTTTTGTGTTGTCTTTACATTTGAGAGGTCAACTAACCAACCTACTCTTTTGCATTTATGATCCCATAGGGCATAAATTGTACCGCTTCAGCGTTAGGTATATATATATCTGACTTAACCTGGCAGAAAAAGAAAAAGAAAAAGAAAAAATAGTACCAATATACCAATACAACTACCTACTACTGTAATACATATAGGATTGAATCAAAAAAGAAATAATCATTGTCCTATCTTTTTTTTTAGTTTCGTGCTCATCCCCGTTTTTTTGGTTTTTTTATTTTATTTTGCAAACTAGTTCAGAGTAAAAAAAAAATGTTCATGATTGTTATTATAAATTTTCAATAACCTTAAAGAAACAATTGCAACAAAAACATTAAGATTCAACAAAAAGTTTAATATTTTAATTTCATCTTTTCTTATCCTACTCATGCTCTTATTTAATTTTCAGTTGTATACTCAAAATATATACACACAAAAAGAAAGATAAATTTCAAACTAATTGGCCATAAACCTAAATAGACTCATCCTTCGGTCATCGTTTCTTTTTAAACTTAATTTATATTCATTTATTGTTATGATATAATAGAAAAAATATATCTTTCAAAGCTGTTTCTTTTATATATAGTGCTCGATCATTCATTCGTTCAAAACAGTAATTGTTGAACAGTATTTAATACTTACCATTTCCTCCTCTCTTCTTTTCTGTTTTTATTTTTTTCTTTTGTTTTTTCATCTGTATTTCCATTTTCACTATTATTGTATCACTCATTAGATTTAATAATAAGATTTAATAATAATTTTGAATATTAACATATTAAAGCATCGATAATTATAATTATAATTATAATATTAGCGTGCTTGTTTTCTGTCTCCTGATTTCATTCTTGCCTCGATTTACTTTTTTTTTGTCCTTTTTTTTTTAGTGCTAAATTTTCTGTACATATTGAAAATTTTGTTCTCTTTTGCGTTTTGTGCTACTTAAGCAACTTAGGACCACTTTGAATTTTCTCTTACTTTTTTTGTCCTTTTTTTTTTTGTTTTTTTTGTTACTCATATAAAATTTCTCCTAACTTTTCCCCGAATTTTCATATATATATATATATATATATATCATTATCTCATCAATTCCCTTTTTTTAATCTTGTTTTCAAAAATTTATATTCTCTTTCTTTTTTATTTTATCTCTTTTTCATTAACAAATTATTATTATACTATCATATAGATATATTAATATATTAACTAATATCAGAAGAATATTATAAATAAAAAGAAATCAAAATCCACTACACACAAGGCCGTTATCGTTCAAAGAAACTAACATAGTAATACAATCAATCTCGCAAAAAAATGACTGATTATCAGAATTTAAAAATTTCTCAGCAAATGCAGCAACAACAGACGCAGCACCACCACCATCAACATCACCATCAACAGCAACAGCAACAGCAACAGCAGTTGGCCAATAATAATAATAATTCTCCAATAATAGCTAATAATACTACTAATAGCAGTAGTCCAGCTGCTGCCAAATCATCTTTCATACCTCCAGATATCCTTAGCCCTCCTCCTTACATCCCTGTTCAGCCTTACAAAGAACGTTTCCAAGCTATAACTAGTTTAGGTAATGGTAGTTTTGGTTCTGTTGTTTTAGCTAAGCGTCGTAACGCTTATCAATATAATCCTGCTTTTGCCACTACTCTTATGGATCCAATAAATGGTATCACTGATGTTGGCGCTTCTTTGGTGGCTATCAAAACAATGAATAAACGTCTCAATAAACTTAGAGATTATATGAAGGTTAAAGAATTAGCATTTATTCTTTCTATCCCTTCTCATCCTAACCTTGTTTTCATTCATGAAATTTTTATTGATAACGTTGAATTTAGATTACATATTGTTATGGAAACCATGAATCAAAATTTATACCAATTAATGAAGTCTAGAAAAGGTCACCTTTTTTCTGTTAATACTACAAAGAGTATTTTGGCTCAGATTCTTGCTGGTATTCGTCACATTCATCAACATGGTTATTTCCATCGTGATGTTAAACCAGAAAACATCCTTATTTGTCCAAACAATAATACTTTCACTGGTACTTCTTCTCCTTATTTCACTAACAATAATAAACCTACTCCTTATATTGTTAAATTGGCTGATTATGGTTTAGCCAGAAGTGTTGAAAATAAACGTCCATATACTGCTTATGTTTCTACTAGATGGTATAGATCTCCAGAGATTTTATTACGTCAAAAGCATTATGGTAAACCTATTGATATTTGGGCCTTTGGTGCTGTTGCCGCAGAAGTTGCTTCTTTTAGACCTTTATTCCCTGGAAATAATGAATTAGATCAAACTTGGAGAGTCTTGGAAATCTTGGGATCTCCTTTCCCTGTTCCTCTTAGTGAAAAAGATCCTAATAACGATCTTGTTCATAAGACTCATATCCCATATCCACTTGGTGGATTTTGGCCAAAGGCTCAACTTTTAGCTAATGAGTTAGGTTTTCAATTACCTGTTGCTAGAGGCTACAAAATTGAAAACATTATTCAAAGACCTGATTTATCTAGTTTATATGATGTCATTAAATCTTGTTTAACTTGGGATCCTAATTTAAGAATTGATGTTGAATCCTTATGTGCTATGCCTTATTTTGCTCAATCTGTTGTTAATCCTACTCCCAATTTCAATTCTAGTATGCAACAATTCTCTTATACTTCTAGTGCTTATGCCTCTTGTCCTTCAGCTTCTTCTACCAATTCAGGTTCTTCATGTTCATCATCTCCAAATGTTGATTGCTTTAACAACAACCCTCCTGTTGCTGCTGCTCCTTCAGTTCCTGCAACTAACAGTAACAAGTCTGAAATGTTTGCTGGTATTTCAAATCCATCTAAAAAACGCCATCATGTATCTGGTAAAAAGCAAAAGACTTTTTCATCATCTACTACTTCTAACTCAACTAATAGTAATACCATTATAGCTGATTCAAGTGTTATTGCTGCTGCTGCTGCTGCTGCTGCTGCAACCACTGTAGCTGCTATGAATATGAACATGAATTTAAATTCATCACCAACTCAAGCACCTGCACCTTTGTGTATGAATAATTCGCCAGGTCAAATTCCAGTTCCACAACAAGTTGTCGCTTCACCTACTATAGATCATCATCAACAACAACAACAAGAAAGATCCAGATTTGCTGTTCCACACATTTATCACGTTAATAATAATAATAATAATAATAATAATAATAATAATAATAATAATAATAACTATGATAAGAATGCCACTAAGATTCCTTCATTCTACAGTATCTCTTCATTTGATTTTTTTGATCGCAAGAATAATAATAATAATAATATTCTTAAAAATTTACCTCAACAACACCCTGGTAATCAGCAAGTACAACAATCTGGTAAGCATCTGAGTACAGTTTCAAGTTTAAGAAATTCTATGAATTCTCTTGATAGTGACTATGAAAATCTTGCTCTTAATGTTAATACTCGTTCTATCTTCAATGGTAATTATCAACTTCCTAGTCATAACCAGCAAGATTCAATCTTTAGTGGTAAACATTCTGGTTTACAACCTCAAAATACTGGCGCTACAAGTGCTAGTTCAAATAGTATTAACCTTAAAGGTGGATTTAATGGTATTTACTAAAAAAAATCTCTCTCTTTTCTAATTTAATTGCATTGCTTATTTTTTTTTTCCTCACATTCATTCATTCATTCATTATTTTTTTTTTCTTGATTATTATTTAGGGTCTTCATTTATTTTTTGCATTACTTTTTTTAACTTCTTATTTATTTAATTAATTTAATTTATTAAATCTTTTTATTATCATTACAGCTTATTAGTTTTATTTTTTTCTGGATTCGCATATACATCATTATTGTTGCCTTTTCTCTTATATAGATAATATATTCTGAAAGTATTATAAATTTGAATCTGTACAATACTTGTAAAAAAATTATCCTAAACAATATATACCTTGTGAATACAGATCGACAAGAACTGTACAACTACTAAAAAAATTAAAAAAAAATATAAGTGATTAATATATATGCTGGAATGAATAATAAATAATAATAATAAATATATATATATAGGGTATCGTTTCTTTTTCTTAAAAAAATTTTTTAGTACCAATTATTATTCTTGATAAGTCGATATAATAGAAATATAAAGATAAAAACCCTCCATAATAATTTTTCTGTTAAAAAAAGTAGTTACGTTAAAAATCAGTAACACGACCATTAAATGACCAATCACCATGTCTAACAGGATCTTGTTTAGGTCCACCAACTTCACCAGTTTTAGGATTAACATCCCCTTCAAACTCAGGTATTGTCGCAAAATAAGAAGCAAAATTACCAATATCAGTCTTGTCAGTGATTTTCACTTGAGGATCAGCAGTAGCTTCAGCATGAATTGCCTCGGTTGGTTCAGTGATTGGTTCAGCGTGTGCTTGATTATATTCATCAATAGCAGATTGGGAATTAGCAATTTTTTGCAATCTTTCAAATTCTTCTTGTTCATCCTTTGGAAGTTTTGGTGGCGATGGTGTTGTTGATCCAGCAAAGTTATAATCTTTTAACATCATTGAGTTTATTGATGAAAAGTTACGGCATCCTATTGTGACTCTTCTTGATGCTACTATAGCAGTTGTTCTTGAACAAATTAATCTATTCAACATGTTTTTTCTAATAACTTATCTATTTATTGTTATTGTTGTTAATAACACTATTTAATATTTGTTTAATAATTATAATTATAATAATAATAATAATAATATATATATATATATAAAGGTAAAAAGAAATATTTATGACTCTAGAAATATTCAAATCCGAAGATTTCTTCGGAAATTATTTTTGAATTAAATCATTAAAAGAAAAATAAAAAAGAAAAAAAGAAAATAGAAAATAGAAAATAGAAAATCGATCGATGGGTGTGTAAATTAATTTCTGATGATGAGATGATGATATATGTTCCTAAATTACTATTGAAAATCCAATATAGAAAGTGGCTAAGAAAAAAGAAATTTTTTCATGAGTGGATTGATGCGCAAGGCATTACCAAATTAATTAAAAAATGAATATTATTACAAAAAAAAAATAAGTAAAATAATAATGAACTGTTAAAAAATATATTGAATGAATTAAAAGAAAATGTAATAAACCTCACTAGTAGGAAATATTGAGAGCAAAATAATAAAGTCAATAAATAAAAAATAGCACAAAAATAGAGATAGAATTGAAATGATAATGAAATAGAATAGAAACGAAGTTTTTAATTTTTTTAAAGAACTGAAAGTTTTAATAAGAGTTAACTTATTTGGAAGAAGAAGATTTTGGTAAGTATTTAACGTTACCAGAACAAGTAGAAGAACTGACTGAGTCAACTTTGACGAAATCATTATTCAACATTGAACCTTTAACTTTGTGGAAGTACCAAACTTCATTTAATTTACCACCTTTACATCCAATGTAAACTTCTTGACCGAAAGCAGCTTTCAAAGCAGCTTTTATGTCTTCAGCAGCATAAGTCTTAGATGAAGATGGGGTAATACCAGCATCAGATAACCATTTGTAAGTTGGTAATTGTTGGTATCTGGTAACAGTTAATTTAACGAAATCAAGAATACTCTTGGTACTAGCAGAGGCACTGTCGGAGTAACAACCTTCAGCAATAGTGGTCATACAAGTACCGTGTTTGTTATATTCATGGGTCCATAAATCATCGTTAGTGTCGTGGTTGTTGACCCAGTATTTTTCCATATAATCAACTAATTCAGATTGACCGTTTTTACTCAAGACATTTTTAACAGAACTGGTAGTAGAGGAGAAACCACAGTTAGCTTTGTAAGTACCGTCACAGTTATCTGGCCAAAGACCGTGGATAGTCCAAGCATCACCTGGAGCAGCAGCGACATCGTAATCCCAGAACTGGGTTTGTAACATTAATCCTTGGGTTTCAAGACAACAACTGGCAGCATCAGAATCGGAACCATTACCGTTATTACCGTTACCACCTTTACCACCTTTCTTTCTGAAGATATCCATAGATTTAGTATTTGATGAACATGATAATTGAGCGTCAGAAGGAGAACATGAAGAACTTGATAAAGTCAAGTTTAAGTCTCTTTTGAAAATGTATGGAATTTCAACAGGGGAAGCGCTAACAACAGCGACTAATAAACCAGCAATAGTAACTAAAGATAACTTCATTTTTGGAATATAAGATAAAATATAGAAGGATTGGAAATAAATAAAAGGTGTTTGTGTTTGTTGATGATGAATAGATTAGAAATATTTATAAATTCTAAATTTGTTTTTCTTTTTTTCTAGAAATCTGAGGTGATATTGACCTATTCTTATACAAAAAAATAATTCGTCCAAGATTTTTGAAAGGAAAATTATCAAAAAGAAACCATTTAAAGTTTTTCTATCACAATAGCTGAAATCCACTGATAAAGTTATTGTTCAAGACACAAAGAGAAGAATACCAAGTTAAAAAAATACCCCTTAACAAAATAAAACTCTTCTATTATAATAAAAAATAAAAAAAAATCCAAAAACGGAAAATTTCATCATGTTGAAATGATGATGCCTTCTAAAAAACGCATCCAAAATATAGAAGAAAAAATATAATGATGGCGCTCCTCAGTATTTCAAGCATGTTTTCTTTCTACTACTATAGTACCATTACTTTTTTCTTATCCATTAAAGAGTTTATTTATGATTATATATATGATCTAACTAGTACTTTTGTAACTAGTACTTTTGTATTGCTTGGTATTCTAAAAATGGATAAACACTATGTAAAATTTAATAAATATTAATTATTAATAGAACAAAAAATAAAAATGAATATTCAACATGGCCATAACCACCGTGGGTTATATGGTGGTTTTCTTTTTTTTGGCATGTTTGTCTATTATAATCACAGTTTACTAGAGATATATACATAAATAATTAGATATAAATTGATTGTATTTCATAAAAACTTTTAAATGGTTAACGGCTACAATAATGCACTTCTACAGTTGTTTTTTGGTTGTTGTATTGTTTATTTGTTTGTTTCTCCTATGAGAACTGCCATTATATATTCTAGAAAATGAATTTTATTGTAGTAAAATGAGGTTCTAATATAGGTACATTATCTGTAATCTATTGATAATGTATTGAATTAATTGCTGTGGCTATGAATCAGTTTATCTCTTTATATTTTTTTAACAAGTATTCTTAGATTCTTAGCCACAAAAATATATAGGGGAAGAAAAGATAACGTTTTTTTTTTTGATCTTTTCTCAACTTCATGCAAAGAAAAAAAAATAAGATCTGTGTAGCAAATAGATTTTGTATCATTAGTCATAGATGAAATGAAATGACTTCTATAATAGTTTACAATACTAATGTGGTGAAAAAGATGTTGTTTTGGTGTTTTCAAAAAAACGTTCCCATTAATGCTAATATTATATATGTGAGTTATATCACTTATTAATGAAATAAACGGCGCACCAAAAATCACGGCGTTTTGAGCATTTCAACACTTATATATAGAAATTTCTCCTACTATAACCAGTTTCAATCAATAGAAAAAAATAAAACAAAAAAATTCGTCATGTAGTAGTTCTCTCAAAAACAATAATTTTATTATCTCTTTTAAACACTTATTAATCCGTAATTGAGCCATTCCAATGGGATACCTATTTCCTTACCAGTATATCTTAATATCATCATTTGAGCTTATCGTAGTTTGTTTCTTTGTTTCTTTGTTTCTTGGTTTCTTTGTTTCTTTGTTTCTTTATTTTGTTTTAGTTTTGTTTTTAAATACCCTTATCATTATTTCCTTATTTCAACATGTTAATTTCTGAATATGTTATAATGGAATGGTTCTATTCTAAACTATTATACGCCCAATATTGTATCGGTTATAGAGCCCCGTAAATCGTTAATGTGAAAAAAAAATGCGCACTCATACAAAACCAAAATCAAGACAAAAAAAATGATGAAAATTTACTGAAGAGAGAAAAAGAAAATTGGAAAAGCGGTTTGAATATTTCGGAATAGCGTTAAATGTTAAATGTGTGGTGTGTGTATAGACTACTTGATATAGTGAAATTCATACAAAGGTTCCATACCATCACTTAAAAATTATATATATAGAGGATATAAATAAAATTAAAATACCATTTAACAGGTGAGGAATACTTAATGAGTAGTGCATTAAAAGCGAAATTAGACCCAGAACTTGCTATTCAAGTGGACAAATGTATTGAATTATTAGTGAAACGGCCAGGAAGTGTTTCAATTGCCAATCTATCAAGATTGGGGAATCAATATCAATTTTATATTTTCCCTGATAGAAATAATTTATCAATAGCTGGGAGAATTGTTATGGTAGATGTTCATTATAATAAAGATCAAACTCTTGTTGAAAATGTTGTAGTATCTTTAACTACGGATCAAAGCAATATTCTTGAAGACAATTCAATTTCAAAGTCTAAAAAATTTTATTATTATTTGAAAGATCTCCATTCATTTACTAGCAATAATATTAAAAACCCTGCTAGTAAAATCCTTCTTAATGAATTAATCGATTCAGATACTTATTCCCAACTGATACAGCATAAACAAAAATTTAAGTATGATGTGATTCAGTTAAATGATTTTGCACGTAATTTGAAATATTTATCAAACATTGATAAACTTTCGATCTTCACTTCTAATAATATTGAAAACTCTCCAATTGGAAGTGTGCCGAATAAAGATGTTGATTTGTTCACTTATATTAATGAATTATCTTTGGTTCTTTCATTTTTCTTTAATTATCAAGTGAAGACTACTTTATCTGAAACTTCTCAAGATTTTAATTGTTCAAAAGATATTTATAAATTATTTGATATTTTAAATGGGTATTATAAATTTGGAAAAATATGGATTAATGTTCAGAATAAACTTGGAATTTTCATTAAATTCTGGGAGAATAATCGTTTACTTAAATATAAACAAGCATTGAAAAATTTTAAACTGCTGAAAGCATCAATATCCTCCTCTAAAAAAGATGATAATGGCGATGTGGAAATGGTTGATGATGATGATGATAACAATAATAATAATAAAGAATATGATGAATTAATTCAAATATTTCAAAATACTTTTTGTAAAAGCCATATTTCAAAAGATTCTAAATTCATTAGACTTAGTGTGGCACCTTCTGCAAATAATGATTTAATTAACCTTAGAAGATTAGTCAATTCCAAATATTATAAAAATATGGCGAATGAATCTATAGCTTTAGCAAAAGAACCAGTTAATAAGAAAACTATTCTTAATTCAAAACTTCCACTCATTTCAAACATTAATTTAATGTCTAAAATTAGATTAAACCAGGATTATTTATCAGTGATTTCAAATCCAAATACTAGCGTATGTGTCACTTTAACATTATTAAAATCAATGTGGATTCCTATTGATATTATTGGTGATTTGTTTGAAACGTATGTTACTTATCGTGAAGATACTTGTTTGAAAAGAAAATACAATCCAAGCAATAATAAAAACGATGGTGTTGAATCATCTGAATATAACGTATTTGATGATGATTATAATGAATATGATGATGATGATGACTTATCAAGTGATGATGATGATGATGATACTGCTGATGATGATACTGGTAGTGGCGATGGGAATATTGAAGATTCAAAATATAGATCTAAGAGAAGAAATAATATTAATGAGTTATACATTAAGCATTACAAGAAATTATTTGAAACTGGTTCTAATGGTCGTGATAAAGCTCATTCTGCTGATGCGTATATTAAACCATCTTTAGATGATGTTGTTGCGAATCTTGCAGAAGATGAGAAATTAGAATTCTTCATTAAATTTAATGATGATTATTTTAAATTTAATAATTCTACAACCATTACCAATCATGATGATAATGACAATGAAATCAACAATAACAATAATAATAAAGTAAGATTTCAAATAGCTGATGATGCAACTTCTGAAGATCATGAAAATGAGCATTCATTAAAAACAAAGCTTAGAATCAATTCCAAATTATTATCAAAATTTAAAAAAGTTAAAACTCTTAATATTGTCACACATAATGCGAATAATGATGATTCATCTTTAGATAGTGAAAATATTTTTGATTTTTTGAAATCTTTAGAACTATTATTTGAAGATTTCAGATCTTTGTCTTTAATGTGGACTTTAATCAGATCATTGACTAATAAATCTGTGATTATCACCCCAGAATTTGAAGCCGACATTAATAACTATTTGAAAGAAATAATTCAAGATACTACTCCAACTTTCAAGAAATATTCAACCCCAGCAACTGTTCCTAAATCTTCAAGTAGTGATATTCATCCTCATCACCATCACCATCATGTTTCTTCCAACTCTTCTAGTAGTAACAACAGTGATGGTATAAAATTAGATGATTTTATTGAATCATTAAATAATGAAAGATTATCAGGGGAAAATCACACAGACATTAACTCTCAAGATGATAGTAATAGCAAATCATCAGGTACTAATAGTGAAGCTACTCAAATGGATATTTCTCACATTAAAAGAAGATTGAGTGTCAGTGTTCATGCTGATAGATCCAATATACTCAAACTTGATACTGGCATCATTACTTACCAAAAGAGATTATCATTTTTAACTGTCTCAATATTATCAGTTCCTAGAGGATCTAAGATCATTAGACAAGTATTCAATAAATTCAATAAACCTAACGAAGCTAGATCTAATATCTTTGAATTACAAATCACCACTAATTTACCAATTTTCAAAAACTTTCAAAAACTGGAAAATATTCCACAAATTGCAAGTTCAGATATTAAAAAATTTAAAATATTTTTTCATAATGGTATTATTGTTGGTTTAGAATTTTTAGTCGATGAGAAATTCTGTATTTCTACATTAAACAAAAACCAAATATCTGATCCATATGTAAGCAAATTACATAAATTAAAAGATGTTTTAAACATGTGTGAAAACTTATATTTCATAATATGTTTTCTTCTTAAATAATACAAATAACAATATCTATTTGTCACTTACAAAAAAAAGCAGAAGTTATTATTTCATGATTTTTTTTATTTATTTATTTTGTTTATAAAGGTTAGTTAGTTATTGATTAATTACATGTAAAATATTACTATTTAGCGAAAAATATTGTTATAGAAATTGATTCAATTTCATAATAAAATAAGCTCATTTATCTTCTTTGCTTGTATATGTTTTTATTATACTTTGACACCTAAATGTATAGCAGCAATACCGAAAGTTAAGTCTTCATAGCCAGTACCTGGAACGTAAAAACCAGCTTTTCTAATCATATTAGCAAACTTTTCTTGAGGTGGGAATTTTCTAATACTTTCAACTAAGTATTGATAAGACTCTCTATCATTAGCAATTAATTGACCCATGAGCGGTAAGAAAGTAAAACTATAGTTAGAGTAAATAGTATCCAAAAGAGGATTGTTAACTTTAGAGAACTCCAAACAAGCGAAAATTCCACCTGGTTTCAAAACACGGTAAGCAGTATTTAAACCAGCTTGAATATTAGTAAAATTTCTTATACCAAAAGCAATAGTATAAACGTCCATCGAGTTATCTTCGATTTTATCTAAGGTTTCACCATTTTGTTCTATGAATTCTATTCTTTTTGGATCTTCAAATGCAAACTTAGTGTCTAAGAATCTTTTTCTTCCTTCGTTAAGCATATCATTATTGATATCAGCTACAACCATCTTAGATTTAGTATCAGCATGATAAGTTTTGGCATGATCTAATAAACCAAAGGCAATGTCACCAGTACCACCAGCGACATCGAGGAAATTCAAAGGTTCTCCACCAGGTCTAGCACCAGCATCTAATTTCTTGATGAAATGATCTTTCCAGAGTCTGTGGATACCTAAAGACATAACATCATTCATAACATCGTAACTAGCAGCAACAGAACTGAAAACACCCCCAACAAGTTTTTCCTTTTCATTTTCAGGCACTTCTTTAAACCCAAAATGGGTAGTTTTAGATTCGTTATTTCTAGTACATGATTGAGAAAACAATCTAAGGCCATTTGGTGTAAATGCTTTTATACCAATTGATCTTCTGCAAATATTCAAACTCATTTTTGTATATACTTAGTTGCCTTTTGGGAATATTAATAATATTTCAAATCAGAATATTGTTATGGGTAAATTATCTTCGGATTTTTTTTTTTTCTTTTTCACTTTGAGAATTTTTCTTTGGAAAAGTTCAAAATCTGCCCATTAGTATTCACAACGCGAAAAAAAAAAAAAAATCATTAGATTTGTGGTTATGTGCCCATGCTCTAAAAATTATTTCAACCCCAACATGAAAACGGTTATATTACAGCAGTCTCTTCATTATTGCTTATAAAAAGTAGCCAAAGATAATATTAAAACAATATTTATTCTTTTTTGATTATTATATATTATGTTCACCTGTACCTGTATTATCTAGATAGTAAGTGTACCTTTTATGAAGTCAATCAATATCTTTATCAAGGTGATCCCATGAGTTAATAGACGTTTATTGAATATCAATAATATAATAATTGTTTTCTACTTTGAATCCTTTGACATAAACGCTAAAATATAAGTATTGATAATAATAAAAAGCCTTTATTCAAGAGATATATAAATGGTCTAAATTGTAGATCAAAAAGATATGCTAGTAGCACGTCAATAATATTTTAAATACTATTGTTTCGGTTGGTCAATGTCGTTAATCAACAATTATAAAAGAATTTAAAAAACATTCTATAATTTTATGTTACATTTTTCTTTTATTTTGTACCAGTTGTGTACTCTACTCTGATCTAAGCAAATCTTAATTAATGGAGCGTATGGAGGAGGACGAAACGATCATAGGCGTATTAAGAAAGAGTAACTAAATATATAATTATTTAATAAAAATAAATGGTGAAAATAGAACTACGCCCTTAAATCTATGTAACTATGAATATAATAAATTCTTGCCCAGGGAAAACTTAAAAAAAATAGAAGAAATTTTTTGAGAAAAAGGCATGTTATTTACTTTGAGTTACCGTTAAAAGGTGTAAAAATATTCTTATGCATGTTGAGGCACTGCTAGCCTCACAACTAATTCCTTTTTTCTTTTTCAACATGTAAATGTTTTTCAAGAAAGCAATAAAAGATTTTATATAAAACTCTTCGATATTCCCATTATTTCTTTTCTAATTTCTTTTGATATTATTTTTCTTTTCTTGAAGTCTGTTCTAGTCTAAACTAAGTGCATTTGCTATATTTATAATATTAATTCAATAGAAGAAAGTAAATAAAGAAATAAATAAAATAGAAAAAAAATGTTGTTTCAAGAATCTCTTATTTCATTATTATTTCTTACCAGTTTCATAAACTGTCATCCTTTAGGACAAAAACTAAATATGAAAAAAAGGGAAATCACATCACTAACATCAGAAAGTGCAGAAGCATGTCCTGTGAGGTCAAAAACTGGAGCTACAACAGGTCCACAAGTGCTTACTGCTTTTGTATCGAGTAGCGGTATCCCAAAGAGTATGTATGTAACTGCTACAGAATCATCAGAGGCTTCAAAAGAAACTAATAATACTTCTGCTACTACTATAAGTAGTAGTTTAGGAACGGTAAAAAAAAGAGATACAAAATCATCTAATCTTGAGAAAATTTATAATCTTATGCTACACATGAATGTTAATTTTGGATCTTATAAGAGCACCTTATATGTTCATACAGGGAAATCAAACTTGTGGCTTGCCAAAAATAGTTACATTCAAAGAGAAGAAACAAGAAAGGATTGTGAGGGTGATATAACTAGATTTGAAAATAAAAATGGCAACACAATTACATTTTCAGAAACATATGATGAGTATCAATATGCTAAAGGATATTGGTCTCAGGCTGAGACATCTATTGGTAATCAAGATATTGGGCGTGTTGCCATTGGTATAGCCACAGTTCAAAATAGTGTTCAATATGATGAAGATGGTGTTCTTGGTTTAGGTCCAGGTTTGAGTGGTACTGTATCTGCACAAGATAAAGATGAATTAGAAAGTTTAATGTCAGAAGCCCACGCAGATACATTCTTGAACAAATTTGCATCTAGTCAAAATACTTCTAAATCTTTTACTTTATTCCCAACACCAAACAAAGATTATATGGTTCATAAATTAGTTCTTGGCGGTAATGATTTAAAAGGTTTCCAATCAGGGTCTCAAACTTGTACTGAAATTACTAGTTCTGAAAATTTAATGGTTCGAGTGGATTCTATTGATGCTGTTTTAAGAGGCTCAAGTAATAAAATTACTAATTCTAGTAATAATTTTTTCATTGATACATCTAACACTTCACTTGTTCTACCAACAGGAGTTTATGATGAAGCCACTGATCTTTTAGAACAATATCTTATTCTTAGACGTCTTAAATATGAAAAGACTACCGAAGGTATAGAAGTTTCCACCACTGACAGTTCTAAATTAAATGGTTTCAGCTTTGTCTTTACTATTGGTGGTAAAGCTATCAATATCCCATTACGTCCTATGGTATGGCCATTCACTAGCAGTTTATACATTCCAATTCAAAAAAGTAGTGAATCCGGTGTTTTAGGTTTCCCATTTATTAATAATGTTTACATGAATGTAAACTATAGTAGTAACAAAGTAATGTTTGCTGCTCCATCTTACTTATCAGGTAGTTCTGTTACCACTGAAGATCAATGTGTCTAATTGTTTTTTATTTACTTTTTTTTTCTTTTCTTTTATTTTATTTCGCTTATATTAACTATAGGCAACTTGAAATGTCAGCTGGTTTGATGTTTTCTTTTTTTTCAGTTCACTTCTTCTTATGACAGCACATTATATATAAGTTTTTTTCTTTCAATAATTTATGTTTTTTAATAATTACTAAAACAAAAATAATTGTAAGATGATAATGTGTACACCTTACTATATTAATTACTGTAATTTATAAAGAGAGAAATTAGTAATATCATATCTATCCAAAGTTATTAGGCTTTGTATACTAGAGCATTTTTTCTTCTTTTTCTTTTTTTTTTGAGTGAAATAAATAAGCTCCTAGTCCATTGAACAAGGTCAATATATCTCCGTGGCATCGAAAAAAAAATAAAAAAATCTGCAGTGATAATTAAATCACGCACATCCATTCATAAAAGAAATAAAAAACTGCTATCAGGGATTTATTTAAACATAGTGATATTATTAATAAAAACACTCAAAATATTTGGTTGCTTGTAAAATTTTGAGGCATCTTTTAGAAAACAAAAAAGTTAGTGATACCCAAAAAAGGGCTAGTCCAAATTTTATTCTTGAAATATAGAATACCTAATGGTTTAACTAGTATTCTGCAACAGTATTTCCACATCCATAACTTAAGTATTTGTATTGTTTATGAAAATAAATGAAATGTAATCAAAATGTAAAAAATACGATTACGATTTTACTATTCCTGTGATGATGCGTTGGTTACAGTTTTAACCTATTGTAAGGTACCTTTAAAATAGATGGTATATAATATACTATGTAACGAAAATAACAATAACATGAATACGAATACTAGAATCAATAATGTTTAATATGAAATTTAATATTTACTTGAAAATATTTTTGTTTTGTTTTATTTTTTTTTGTGTTTGATTTAATTATTGGTTCCATTCCACCATAAGGTATATATACAATTATTTGATTACTTCAGATAAAAAAAAAAAAAAAAAAAAAAAATAATAATGTAAACAATTCAATAATATTTAAATCACTGTTAAATGGGTTAAAAAATTAATAAATATTGGATTAATAATGAAAAACAAATAACAAATAATTGTAAGATTTCTTCAGCATCGAGAAATTCAATTTTTTTGACATACAATTAATTCATGTTAGAAATTTTTTTTTGATGTGCGCCGATCTACTTATGGACTGCAAGAAACAATCTTTTTTTTTTTCATTTTTTAATTTTTAATTTTTTTTATTATTATTGATTGAAATAGATATATGATTGCTGATTGCTGCTTGCTTTATAACTTATTGTGCGCAATTTTTTTATATTATATTGTAATTTTAATATAATAGTAAATATATATATAATAAAGTAGTGATGACATAAAAGGGATTAATTTGCTTTGTAAATGATAGGAAGATATTATGCTAAATGCATATTCGGCTTTTAAGATTGCTATGGACCTATAACAATCCAGAGTACTGGTATATTGAAATATAATTATATACGTACGTAATTTTATATATAGATCAGTTTCTCTAAAAAAAATAGTTAAAAGAAAGAAAAGTAGGGATTTTTTCCTTGATAAGGAAACCAAATTAATAGGGGGAAAAGGAATATTCCATTCACCATAAATAATACTCACTATGGTGGTACCTGCCAAAAATCCTCACCAGTAAGAGAAAGAAAAATTTCAATTAAAAATATAAAAAATAGAAGAAAAATTTTCTACTATCGTCTATTTCCCCGGAAAATTCTCTGTAACAAATGAAAATTGCCTAAAAACAAATCAAAAAATTATCTAAAAAGACAAAAAACACAATACTTTTTTCTTTTTAGATTCGGCTGAAGGTGTCCGAACTCGGGGATGTGTCAGTCCCGCATGGTTCTGAGCCACGTACGAGGTCACTTGCCCCGATTAGAAACTGTCGGATTTTTATTGGCTAAGGGAGGTCACGTGTAGCACCAATAAGCGTTAAGTTCTCCGAATCATGAAAAAGTTTCAGCGGAGAGCTACAAAATAATTTTTTTTTGTTGTTATGATAGGGAAATTTTTTTTTTTTTTTTTCCTTTCGCCAAAAAAAAAAATAAAAAAAAATTATATATATATAGATTCATCTCCAAAAAATAATACTTTTGTTAAAAAAGAATTTTTTTTTCTCTCTATCCCCTTTATTTTTTTTGCTTTTTTATTTTTTATTTATTTATTAATTCTGTAAATTCATTCGATAGTAGAGTTTAATTATTAAATAAAACAATGTTGTCTGCTAGAAATTACATTACTAGAGCTACTGCTTCAGCCAACGTCGCTAAACGTGGTTTAGCTACTGTTGCTTCAGGTTTGACCCCTGACTCAAAAGTTCACCAAAATTTAGTGGAAGATCACTCCTTCATTCAATACAAAAAACATTTAGAAAATGTTAGAATTGTTCAAGAAAGATTGAAGAGACCTTTAACTTATGCTGAAAAATTATTATACGGTCATTTAAACGATCCTCACGGACAAGACATTGAAAGAGGTGTTTCTTACTTAAAATTAAGACCTGATAGAGTTGCTTGTCAAGATGCTACCGCTCAAATGGCTATCTTACAATTCATGTCTGCTGGTTTACCAGAAGTTGCTACCCCAGTCACTGTTCATTGTGATCATTTAATTCAAGCCCAAGTTGGTGGTGCTGCTGATTTGGCTAGAGCCATTAACTTAAATAAGGAAGTTTACGATTTCTTGGCTTCTGCTTGTGCTAAATATAATATTGGTTTCTGGAAACCAGGTTCTGGTATTATTCATCAAATTGTCCTTGAAAATTACGCTTTCCCAGGTGCTCTTATTATTGGTACTGATTCCCATACTCCAAATGCTGGTGGTTTAGGTCAATTAGCTATCGGTGTTGGTGGTGCTGATGCCGTCGATGTCATGTCTGGTTTACCATGGGAATTGAAAGCTCCAAAGATTTTAGGTGTTAAATTAACCGGTAAAATGAATGGTTGGGCTTCTCCAAAAGATATTATCTTAAAGGTTGCTGGTATTACTACTGTTAAAGGTGGTACCGGTAAAATTGTTGAATATTTCGGTGAAGGTGTTAACACTTTCTCTTGTACTGGTATGGCTACTATCTGTAATATGGGTGCCGAAATTGGTGCTACTACCTCTGTTTTCCCATTCAACCACTCTATGGTTGAATACTTAAATGCTACTAAGAGAAATGCTATTGCTGATTTTGCTACTGTTTACAAAGATTCTTTCTTAAAGGCTGATGAAGGTGCTGAATATGATGAAGTTATTGAAGTTGACTTAAACACTTTAGAACCATATGTTAATGGTCCATTCACTCCAGATTTAGCTACTCCAATTTCCAAGATGAAGGAAGTTGCTCCAAAGAACGGCTGGCCTGTTGAAGTTAAAGTTGGTTTAATTGGTTCTTGTACCAACTCCTCTTATGAAGATATGACTAGAGCTGCTTCTATTATTAAGGATGCTGCTTCTCACGGTTTAAAAGCTAAATCTATTTTCACTGTTACTCCAGGTTCTGAACAAGTTAGAGCTACTATTGAAAGAGATGGTCAAATTGCTACTTTCAAAGAATTTGGTGGTATTGTCTTAGCCAATGCTTGTGGTCCATGTATTGGTCAATGGGATAGAAAAGATATTAAGAAAGGTGACAAGAACACTATTGTCTCTTCTTTCAACAGAAATTTCACTTCCAGAAATGATGGTAACCCAGCTACCCACGCTTTTGTTGCTTCTCCAGAAATGGTCACTGCCTTTGCTATTGCCGGTGATTTAAGATTCAACCCACTTACCGATAAATTAAAGGATAAAGATGGTAATGAATTCTTATTGAAACCACCACATGGTGTTGGTTTACCTGTTAAAGGTTACGACCCAGGTAACAATACTTACCAAGCTCCACCAACTGACAGACACACTGTTAGCGTCAGAGTTGATCCAAAATCTGACCGTTTACAAGTCTTAACTCCATTCAAACCATGGGATGGTAAAGATGCTATAGACATGCCAATTTTGATTAAAGCTAAAGGTAAAACTACTACCGATCATATTTCTATGGCCGGTCCATGGTTGAAATACAGAGGTCACTTGGAAAACATTTCTAACAATTACATGATTGGTGCTATTAACTCTGAAAACGATAAAGCTAATTGTGTTAGAAACCAAATCACTGGTGAATTTGGTGGTGTTCCAGATACTGCTCGTTACTACCGTGACCATGGTATTAAATGGGTTGTTGTTGGTGCTGAAAATATGGGTGAAGGTTCTTCCAGAGAACATGCCGCTTTAGAACCAAGATTCTTAGGTGGTTTTGCTATCATTACTAAATCTTTTGCTCGTATTCACGAAACCAATCTTAAGAAACAAGGTTTATTACCATTAAACTTCATCCACCCAGAAGATTATGACAAGATTAATGTTACTGATAAGATTTCTATTGTTGGCTTAAAGGATTTCGCTCCAGGTAAACCATTAACCATGGAAGTTCAACCAGTTGACGGTAAGAGATGGTCTACTGAATTATCCCACACTTTTAACCAAGAACAAATCGATTGGTTCAAAGCTGGTTCTGCCTTAAACAGAATGAGACAATTACAAGCTGAAAACAAGAAGAAATAAATGTGTAATTAGATATTATATTTTTTTTTCAAATTTACTTCTTCTGTCCAAATAACCACTCCAACTGCAAAAAAAAACAAATATTACCATGGGATTGATTGATTCAATTTATTCTCCTAAAAAATAACACATTCATATATATATTTTTATCCATTTTTAAGAATTAAAACAAATCTTTATTTAATATTATTCCATATTTATAAAAAATTCTAATGTAAGTTTATTTTAATCATTTAAGTATTCAATAACCCCATCAATAATATTATAATTCATGTAATATATTTTTTGTTAATTTTGCAAAAAATAAATAAAATTCAAGCGAGAAAAAAAAGAGAGGGAAGAAAAAAAAATTTTTTTTTTTTCCTAATGAGCATCATCATTGATAATAGATGGATGGATGGATAGAAAAGACAATATAACACAATACATACTCAAATGATTATAATACTATTTAATAATGATTCGAATTTTGAAATACTTTAGGTTTCAAGATCTCGAAAAAAATCATGGTTTAATATTCTTACAAAGGCACAACTATCAATATAAATACAATAAAGCATCAATACTATTATTACAGCGACAATATCATCATCATAATCAATCAACAATAATAAATAATACCAAAAGGAATACATCATTTATACCATACTTAGAAGAAGCATTGATAGAGAGGCTGTACGAATCTCAAACATCAAGATTATTGAAAAAATTACGGAAGAATAATGATAACCGATTACATAACGATGGGCATTTCAGACTTAAATGTGTTGGATTTATTAATTCTATTGATCAAGAATCTAACCATGATAGTATTGAATACCATTGGTACGAAAAGTCTTCTAATTTAAACGCACGTTTTACTGATCAACTTGAAAATTTCTTCTTTTTATTTCTTTATTCAATCCACTACTCAATCCTTATACATCAAGGGAAAATCAGTATTTCAAAAGTAAATCAAATATTCGATGGCCTACAGAGGAGAAAAAATTTTGATGTAATTACTGATAATCATGATAATGATAAATATCAAGATATTGCTATAAAGGTTATTAATTATTATATTTTAGGACCTTCATCAAATTACGGCGAAAAGATTTATAATTTAAATGATTTTGATCAGGATTCAGTGTCAAGAATAATTAATTTTTTGAAAGTTATTAATACCATTGCCAGTGCAAAGTTCAACGAACAGTTTAATTGTGAAAATGTGATCTCATGGATGTTATCATATTCATCCAGAGGAATTGTTAAGGCGTGCAAATATATTCAAGACCAAAATAATTTACCTACATTTGTGTTGTCTGATATAGTTTATCGAGTACCCAGCTCTGAATATGGCCTTAAAATCATACTAAATATATTTGAGAATTATTTTGATGATTTTACTAACGCTGATAAGTTTTATTTAATCGAGCACTTAATTTACCAATGTCAATTGTACGCACCAACAGAGCTTTCCAAATTAATGAAATTTTATTTGTCAAAATTTAACAATCTTGCAATACCTTATAACATTCCTGATAAACACAACAACAAATTGAAAAGTTATGACATTCTTAATAATTTCTTGATTAAATCTAATAATGTTGATTCTTCTTCTTTAACTATTGGTCAGTTGAATAAACTTTTATGGAAACTTTCAGACACAGGATCTTTACTGAAGAGAACTAAGGAGTACCATACTAATATGATCAAAACTCAAAATTTAATTTTAAACTTCATTATGAGCAAGTCATCATCACCAGAGACTCTCAAAATTGCAGATAAAACAATGATTAACGAAAATGAAAACACTACACAATACACAAATGATAATAATTATGATATGACCCAAAGACTCTACCTTTTAAATCTTTTAGGTTCACTCTCATTATTAAATTCGCTTTCAGAAGTATCCAATGGAAATAATTTCCATGTTCAAATGCGGATAATTGGTGACAAATTTTTTTATCCAATGATCGATATTCTTCAAGATCCAAACAATTCGAAAACTTTAAAAGAATTATTTAAAATAAATGGCATAAAAAGTAAAGATATTAGAACTTTAATAGTCAAATATTATTACTTGAAGATTAAATTCAGTTCAAATGAGCAAGATCTTATGAATAATTTCAATGAAATATTCAATTTTAAAGAACATTATGGAGACGGTCAATTTTTAAATTTTAAATTAGAAAGATCTTCTTTACTTTGGAAAATATTTATAAAAAAATTAATTGATTTCAATCTTTTCAATGCTGAAAGAGCTTCAATGTTAGTTGATAAAATCGTGACCAATTCATTCACTATAAATTATGTCAATATTTCAATAATTCCATTAATTATTATTAAACTAACTAATTTTGATAAAATTATCAAACTTTTATTATACCTTAATAAACAGAATATCAACAGTATAGTGATTGTGGAAAGTTTTATTGTGAAACTTTATAAACTTGGGGAAGAAAGGCAAAAAAAATTATCAATTAATTCCAATTTTCAAACCAATATTTTTTTGAAAGATTATAATAATGATCCTTTAAGTTATGCCAGAGTATTATTTAATTCTTTACGCAGAAAAAGTCGTAACTTAATAGGGTTAGTTTTATATTTAGAATCAAAATTTCAACCTGTGAAAATTCATACTTATTATCAACGGTTATTAATATCCAAACAGAAATTTATCATTCTTCCTGATGAAAATTGTTTGAAGGCGTTATTAAATGCCTCTTTGAATAACACTGATTTAGTATGGGGTGATAAATATGCAATCCAAATTGCAATAGCTGAATTTAAAAGATGGACTCAAACTGATGCTTTGATTGATAATATAGGTGAAGATAGTCATATGGTGAAACCTAGTGAATCCTTATGGTTTTTATATTTGGAAAATTTATACAAGTATAATTATCTTGATGAACTATTACAAGTTTTCACCTGGTGGGAAGATTTAAGATTTATTCCTAGTAAAAATTTACTTTTACACCTTCTTTTCTACTTACCTCAAGAAACTGGTGACCGTTTCCAAAAATTTGGTATCACAAATATTCAAAATCAACTACAAACTGCATCCCAAGAACCTCCTCTTATAGACAAAGAAGAAGAAAAAGAAAACATCTCTGATAAAGTTGATAATAATGATAACACTTTTGATCAAGTTGAACCTGCATATACTTCTAATGACAATCCATACTCTGTGAAAGAGTGGCCTTGGCCAACAGAGTATGAATTGCAAGCATTTAGACATACACATTAAATCTCTTTTATTTCATAGATAGAAAAATAGATAGCATTAATACAACCTTGTAATTTTATTATATATATTTAAATTAATTATTTGTAGTTGTGATCATATTTTTCAGAGTTTTGTTAAGAGGTAGACATATTAAGGAAACACATGATTAGTGAAATCACCATTTCCAGCTAAAGACACACCGCGCAAAGAAAATATTTTTTATTATTTTTTTTTCGATGAATGTAAACAAACTCAAAATTAATTTTGGTGTTTTGCATAATATTAGAAAACTAATATTATAAATAGATCAATCTATAATATCTGAATATAATAATAATTTTAAAGGCAAACAAGGAACAAATAGGCCAAAATAATAATTATTATATACAGTGGAAAAAAGATTAGTCAATAAATAAATTACAACAACTAAGAATAAAAACAAAACAAAACATGACATTGAGTGATTCGCGGTCGCCATTGAAAGCAATCGATAAAAACGTTGACATTATTTCACCATCAAAGAAAAGATTTATTGACGATGAAAAACTCGATTTGCCACCACCAGCAGCATCTAATGATTATAATAAATTACAATTAGTATCACTTTCACCATCTAAATATCAGCAGCAGCAAGCAGTAACAGCAGCTGTTGAACCTACTGAACCAGTATCGCGTTTAGTCATTGAAAAATTGGTACTAACTAATTTTAAATCATATGTAGGCGTTCAACAAATTGGACCTTTCCATTCTTCATTTTCTGCTGTGGTTGGCCCTAATGGTTCTGGAAAATCGAATGTTATTGATTCTATGTTATTCGTGTTTGGGTTCCGTGCTAGTAAAATGAGACAAAGTAAATTATCTGAATTAATTCATAATTCTGAAAAACATCAAAATTTACCATTCTGTTCTGTTGATATCCATTTTCAGCATGTTATTGATAAACCGAAATCAGTAGTAAATAGCAATGATGACTCGTCGGCCGGTGTGATACCGGGTGAAGGGTTAGTGGTTACTCGTAAAGCCTTCCGTAATAATTCTTCTAAATATTATATTAATGGAAAAGAAAGTAATTACACTCAAGTTACTACTATGCTAAAGAACAAAGGGATTGACTTAGATCACAAGAGATTCTTAATTTTACAAGGAGAAGTTGAATCTATTGCGCAAATGAAACCAAAGGCTGAGAAGGAAAATGATGATGGTCTTTTAGAATATTTAGAAGATATTATTGGGACATCTAAATATAAACCACTCATTGAAACCAATTTGAACGATATTAATGATTTGAATGATATTTGTCTTGAAAAAGAAAATAGATTTGAGCTTGTTGAAAAAGAGAAAGATATTCTTGAAGCTGATAAAGATAAAGCTATAAATTTCTTGAAACTTGAAAGACAATTGGCCAATAAAAATTATCTTTTTTACAGTCACGAAATACAAAGAACAAATGCAAAATCTAAGAAGAACACGGACAAATTACAAGAATTAAGGGATAAGTTATCTTCTGAAAGAGAGAATAGTAAAGAACTTCATAAAGAAATTAAAGAAGCCGAGATCAAGAATCAAGAGACTCTTGAAACTATTCGTACCATTAATGAAAAAATTAAAGAATTACAAAAAAAGAAAAGATCTTTAGAAAAAGAAAAAGTTAAATTTGATGAACAAAAGAAAAATTTAACTGCTAAAATTAAGAAGAGTGCAAAACTTATTGAAATTTCTAAGAATACTGTCACTGGTAGTAAATCCAAACTTGTAGTTCTAACTAAGAGTCAAGAAGAATATCAATCAGAATTGAAACAATTAGAAGAAGAATCAGAACTTGAAAATAAGGAATTAGAAGTAGTAAGGTTGGAACTTGCTAGCAAAACTAAACCAATAACTGATAAAATTGACAAGCTTCAAAAAGAACTTGAACCATGGAATGAAAAACTTGCTACTAAGAAATCTCAAATTAAAGTGGCCGAAGCTAATGTTAATATGATTAAGGCTGAATTTTCTAAAGTTGATCAAGAAATTGAACATGCTCAAGATCAAATGGAAAAAATTATTAATCAAGGTAAAGAACTGCAAAAGAAAATTTTATATCTTAAGAAGGAAAAGGCAAGAACTATTAAACAAATAAATTTAGGTTCCAAAGAAATTGGAAATGCTGAAATTAAATTAACTGAAATGAAGGAAGCTTTATCTAATAGTAGACAAAAAGTCATTGAGGCTAAAAATTCTTTATCAACTAATCAAAACAAATCACAAGTTTTATCTGGTCTTTTAAGACTACAAAAAGCTGGCAGAATTTCTGGGTTTTATGGTAGATTAGGTGACTTAGCTATGATTGATGATAAATATGATGTTGCTGTGTCCACTGCGTGTCCTCAATTGGACGATATGGTTGTAGAAACGGTTGAAATTGGTCAACAATGTATTCAATATTTAAGAGATAAAAGACTTGGTTATGCCAGATTTATTTGTTTAGATAAGTTGAGACCACCTAATACCAACAAGATGAATACTCCGATGAACATTCCAAGATTATTTGATTTAATTATTCCTAAAGACAATAAATTTTTGCCAGCGTTTTACAGTGTGCTAAGAGATACATTAGTCGCTGATAATTTACAGTTAGCTAATAAAGCTGCTTATGGATCTAATAGGAGATATAGAGTTGTGACACTTGATGGTAAGTTAATTGATACTTCTGGTACATTATCTGGTGGTGGTAAATATGTTAATCGTGGTGGTATGAAGACAAAATCAAATAGTAATAATGGCTCATTTGATGATTTAGTCACCCAAGAAGATGTTACTGACCTTGAAAGAGAACTTAGTACAAAGGAAGATCATTTCCGTATCGCTCAAGATACTTTAAGAGAGATGGAAGATGCTCTTAAAGAATTGAAAGATAAAGAACCGGAAATAGATACTGGATTATCTAAGATTAATTTGGAATTAACAACTCTTACTACTGAATTAGAAACTATCACCAAACAAGTCACTGATTTGACTGAGAACCGTGAAGCTTCAAAGAATAAATTAAACAAAGATTTGGAAGATGCTGAAAGAAAAGTTGAAGAACATAAGACTGAATTGGAAGAGTTAAAAGCCAATAGTAAATCTTTAGAAACTGAACTACAATCTTTAGAAACTGAAATTATGGACATTGGTGGGGTTAAATTGAAGATGCAAAAGTCTAAAGTTGATAGTATTAACCAAAAAATTGAAATTAATCAACATAAGACATCATCAGAGGTTCATTTGATTAAAAAATTACAAAATGAAATCAAAAGAAATGAAAAGACTTTAACTACTAATGAAAAAGAACTTTTTAATTCGGAGGCTGAATTAAATAAACTCGAAGAGAAATTTGCAAATAAAAATGAAGACTCTAGTTCTTTTGAAAAAGAAATTGTCACTCTTAGTGATGAAAAGGATGAAATCAGTGAAAAATTAGAGACTTACAAAGAAACATTAAATTCTAAACAAATTCAAATCAATGAATTAAAATCTGGTGAAATTGAAATTGAAAATAGTATTGAGAAATGTGAAAGTATGGTTAAACATGATAGGCGAACAATCAAAGAACTTACCGAGTGCCTTGAATCGTTAGAACTTCGTGACATTTCTGGATTAATCAGCTGGTTAGATCTGGGATTACCAATTAAGAAAATCAATAAAAATGCTAACCAGAAATCAAAGAAAAAGAGAAAGAGAAAGACTGTTGTGAACGAAGATGGCGAAGAAGTTGAGAAAGAAGATGGTGAAGAAGAATATGAAGATCCTATTGAGGGGGAAGAAGAAGAAGTAGAAGAGGACGAAGAAAGTGACAAAGAAGGTGAAAAGAGAGAAGAAGGCGAAGAAAAAGAAAAGAAAGAAGATGTTAAGGATATGGAAGAAGCAGGAGAAGAGGAAGAAGTTTATGATATGAAAGAAATTGAAGACTTGAAAGCATTATTTAGTGTTAACGAATTCCCAGCGCTCACTGAAGAAGAATTAGCTGAAATTGATGGTGAAAAATTAAGCAGTGAAATTGAATCTATCGAACATGAAATTGAAAACATTAAAATTGATGTTGAAATTTTGAAAGAATATGGTAAAAGAGCTGCTGAATACCAGAGCCGTAAACTTGATTTGAACCAAGCCATTGCTAAGCGTGATGAATTAAGAGATTACGTTGAAAACTTGAAAAAGAAAAGATTGAATGAGTTCATGGCTGGGTTTTTCACAATTTCAATGACATTAAAAGAAATGTACCAAATGATAACTATGGGTGGTAATGCCGAATTAGAATTGGTTGATAGTTTAGATCCATTTAGTGAAGGTATTTTGTTCAGTGTTATGCCACCAAAGAAATCGTGGAAAAATATTTCAAATTTGTCTGGTGGTGAAAAGACGCTTAGTTCTTTAGCTCTTGTCTTTGCATTACATAAATATAAACCTACTCCATTGTATGTGATGGATGAAATTGATGCTGCTTTAGATTTCAGAAACGTTTCTATCGTTGCCAACTATATTAAAGAAAGAACTAAAAACGCACAATTTATTGTTATCTCTCTTAGAAATAATATGTTTGAATTGTCACAAAGATTAATTGGTATTTATAAAGTTCAAAACATGACTAAGAGTGTCACTATGAAGAATCATGATATTGTTAACCATAGGGTTAAGAAAAACGTATCATCACGTAAATCATCATGTGAGCCATCTGCTCGTGTTATGCATAAATATAGAGAGCCAACAGCAACCGCTCCAGCTCGTGATACCAATACAACCAATGAAGCAGATAAATCTAAACCATTTCCTAAAGAATCTACAGAAGCCACAGAAGATACTGCTCATTCTGATGCTGAAACTGCTACTGGTACTAGAGAATAAATAAATAAATAAATATATATATATATATTTATTAATATAAAGTCTATATAATAATAATTATTATTTTATCAAGTCAAATCAATTGATTCGGTAATAGTAATGATTATAGAAAGAATAGATATAATTAAAACCGTCCAAACCCAAAGATGGTGATGAATAGCAGCGGCAGTTATTCGTCCAGATAAAAATACCACAGAAAGACAAGAGAACACAAAGGAAAACATTAAACCAAGAGTTAAAACAGTAATGAAGAAAGCTGAAGTTTCAATATCAGGATTCTTAACCACATCATAAACAATCCCGAATATACAACCAATTATAACAAGAGAAATGGTAGAAAGCGTAAAATAAAGAAATGTAGCTACATTATCATGATTAATAGCTCTGATATATTCTGGATCCAATTTTTGTTGCTGATCTTGATGATGTTGATTTCTAGCGGCGACATTAACATTATTGTTAAGGTTTTCAATGCCATTATGGTTGATGTAGTTGATATTGTTGTTATTGCAGTAAGGGTCGTTATTAATTGCACCGTACATTGAGTGTGAATGATGATTAGGATTATGGAAATTAGATTTATGGTACAAAGGCAAAAGCTCATCATCTGAAGTGTCGTAACTATAGTTAGTGATTGAATTGTTAGAACCGAAATAATGATCAGGATCGTCATAGTCCTTGTTTGAAAGATATTGGTAGCCGTTAGTGATGTTGTTGCTACTATTGTTATTGTTAGTCTTTGAATTAGAGAAATAAGTGTCCCAAGAGAATATTTTCTTTTTAAGATTATTATAACCATTTCCAAGCCTATTAGAAAGATTAAGTATAAAATTAATAGTAGTATCAGAAATCATCTCGGTAGCGTAATCACTATACCCAAGACCAGCATCAACGTAAAAACCAGCATCTCCACCTAATTCTTCTTGATTATCGTCAAATTCATTCCAATAACGGTTATTTCCTAAAGCACTATGATTGTTGTTATTATTTCCGTTATTATTACTACTACTATTATTATTACTATTATTATTATTATCTAAATTTTTATGATTTTCCATATCATGTTTTAATTTCTCTTCTTCGATTTTATTAGTAAGTTCTAATTTTTGCTTGTTACGTAAAATTCTATTATCAATTATAGTTTTCAATTGGAATTTTCGATCAACGAGTTTCAAATACCAAGAAAATTGATAATTATTATTGAAATCATTAGCGGCTTTTAAAGAAGAAGAATTACTAACTCTGAGAAGTGAGTAAGTATAAAAAGAAAATCCTGAGGCTTCATAAAGGTATTGAGTATTGATAAATTTATCAATGACAGTAGAAAATTTCAATGGTAAATCCCATTTAAGTGTTAATACAGCAAATGGTAAAGTTTTTGAAGTTGAATTTGATTGACCATTAGATATTTCAATATTTGAAGAAAGAGTGAACCAACAATTTGGACATTTTTTAGGAGATTCCTTATTTTTAGAATATTTGTAATAAAAACGGTCAGTGTGACAAGATACATGGACCGTATTATCAATAAGACTAGGATTATCATTGCTATTGTCGTCAGCGTTGGTGTTATTGCGATGAAGTAATGATTGAATAATTGAAGAGTCATTCTGATTATCAAAAGAGTTTAATAACAGAGTATAATCATCATCAACATTGATATTATGAGTTATGTTATAAATCTTAGATTCTTGTTCTGGAGAAAGATTATAATTAACAATTTTACCTAATGGACCAATTGAACCAAGGAGTAAAGATGATGTAGTAGGGGATGATTTTACTGTGAAGAAGTTGAAATTAGTCAAATTTTCGTAATCTCCATAATAATCAATTGATTCTTGCGGGAAGGGACTTTGAGTCACAGAATCAGATAATCTTTTAACTTTATCTTCTAACAAATCGTAAGATATTTCTTCAATATTTGAAGCCGAGACTTGCTGGGTGAATTCTGATAATGCAAATCGAACTTCGTTTAAGTATTCCATTGGAATTAAGAAATAACCGATTTTGGAACATTCAGTCGATTGTAAGTCAAAAATATTAGCTGAGAAGGATTTACTTGATGGGATTAAAACATTCTTTATTGGAGAATTATCAATGATATACTCTTCAATAACATTAGTATCATTAGAATATGATAATTGAGAAGTTTGATGTAATATTGAACGCTGATTTTCAATAAGTGGGATGAAATGTTGTAAAAGTGAAGATTTTTTAATATTAGAGTTTATCACAGATAATGCATCACGGATTAAAATATAATGATTATCTAAATCAATATTCCAAAAATTAATATCTTTAGAAAATTTTTGAAAATCTCTTGTTTGTAATAATCTTTCAGATAATTTGTTTGAAATATCAAGTAAATTAGTAGTTTCATAGTTATTATCACTTGTTGTTGTAACAACAAGATTATGATCATTAGTGGTAGCATAAGAATTTGAGAGCTTACCAAAAAAAATAAATTCACGTTCATAAATAGAATTGCCAAAAATTTTATAAATGGTTCCACTATTGAATTCTTCACCTAAAATAGATTCAAAAATAATTTTATAAATTTCATAACGTTCATTAAAGGATAAAAGTAGTTTATTTTGAGTTTGATGAATGAAATCTTCATTGACTTGAGATTGTGCATCATTATCATTATTATCATCATTATCATCATCATTATTATTATTGTCTTTTGGGGACCATTGTCTAAACTTATTAAAAGATTGAACAAGAAATAAAAGTTCAATATAATTAGTTTCATTATTATTAAATCTAAGGATTGTTTTATTGAGAGTATAGATTAAATTGTAGACAATATTTTTTTGTAATATGATGAAATCTTTTAGATTGAGAAAAAGATTATCTTTAAAGAAGTCAGCACGATCTTTAAGTTTTGAATTATTGTTTTGAAGAATTGCAATATTTTTCAATAATAAATCAAGTTTTAGTATTTTTACATTCGATCTATTATCTGAATAAGGATGATTCACAAAAGAATAAATATAATCATTATTATACACTATTTCGTCATTCAATATTGATAGATAGTTAGTCAATTTTTCTTGAATTGAAAATATTTCAGAGATGAAAGTTCGATGATTTTGACGAAAGTTATTGGAGTTAGATAAGAAGTTTTTACTAATTTCAAAATTCTTTAAATTAATAAAAGAATTGACAATAGATAATTTTTTTAAGAAAGATTTTATAAGAAATTTAATTATTGTGTCAAGTTTAGCTCGTTGATATTTATTAATAAGCTGATTTTGATTTCGAATAAATTTATTATTGCTATTGTTATTGCCGGTGTTAGTATTATTGGTGGTGTTCATATTGCCAGTTGTAAGTGAAGATGTGCTGCTATTATTTGTACCATTCGTACAGGTTCTAGTTTTCTGCGAGGATAAATTAAGATCATCATCCTCATCGTTTCTTTCCTCGAGACGGGCCTTAACGCGATGATCAGCGGTCAAAGAAACAGCAGCCAAAGCAGATGTGTCAGCAGAATCACGGCTGCGATCAGTGCGATTTCCGCCTCCGGTGGCCGTGCTATTACTGCTGCTGGCATTGGTGGACTCTTCCTCCGCTTCGTCGTCCTCGCAGCTATCATCATTATTTGAGTGGAATGGAGTAGTGTCTAAAGAATCTATAAGAGCCACATTATAGTTATATTTATCGTTAAACTGATCATTAATTCTTGATAATATTTTAACTAATCGTTTAATATCTTTTTTAATAATATCATAATCAATATTGTAATTTTTCCAAGTAGGGTTATTGGCTTGAGTAGTATCTAGAACGAAAGTCGTTATCGCCATTTTAATGAGATAAGAAAAAAGAAAAAAAAGAGAGCTTGAGTTAAATAAATATAAATATTAGTATAATTATAATTAAAACAATAATTTGTCTATCATGAAATGAAATGAAATGAAATAAAATGAAATAGAATAAAAGATATAAAAGATATAAAATATAAAATAATTTTTAAAAGGAAAATTTAATCAATTGGGTATTTATAATTTTAATTTGATATTTATTTTTCAATTGTAAAATAAATAAAAAAAAATTTTTTAAACTTTTTTTTCCTTTTCTTGCCAGCCCCCGTCCGCTTAAAGTAAAATTGATTAAAATTGAAGCGATGGGAAATTAGGCAGAAGACAAATTACTTCTAGGAAACTTTAAAACATGAAAAAAATCATTGAAATGCTTGAAAATAAATACCAAGATATAATTATTATTACTAAAGATTAAAGATTAATTAAGGAGAAAGGGAATTGAAATAATTAAATGCAATTAGTATTATTGTGAGCAATAATAAAGTGAAAGGAGAAAAAATTGGTTGCTTTGATGCTGTTTATTTATTTTTTGTTATTCGAGGGTTTTCCTTCTAATATGAGATCTTAATGGATATTGACATAAAAATATTTGTTACTAAAAAAATGTTTTAATATTAAACTAGAATAAATATAAACAAACATGTATATATAAAATATTATTAATATTAGTATTATTATTATTTTTACTATTTTTATTATTATTTTTTTTACTATTTTCATTATTATCAATAAATACTATTGAAGATTAAGTTATAAATAGTACTGTCTATTCTAAATCGAGTAGTAAATTATGTGCAACACCGCAATGGGATTAAATCTTTATTTTCTAAAAATGTTTTCAAATCAATCTATATACACAGTTCGTATGCTTTTGATTCAATTAAGACATATCTAAGGTCGGACGGAGTCAAATTCATTTCCTGTTTTATTCTTTTATATATAGGGTATACATACATACGTTAAACAAATAAATAAATAAAATACGCACGTGCATTGTGTACCTCGAGGAAACCAAAACATTAAATAAAAAAATTGAAGTAACAGGAAATATTTTTTAAATATACAAACCTTCTGCTGCTGCTGGTGCTGCTGCCGCTATTGTGGCTACTAATGTTTTTGCCATTATGGCTTCGTAAATTACTATTATATACTATAATGATAGACAGTACAGATAAACTTAAAAATAATATTTTTCCGAGGGTTTCGAGTGAAGTTAGTATTAATAGAACAATTGAAAGAAAAAATTGCGAGTTTCAATGTTTTGTTAACGAATAAGAGTATAGACAATAAATGATTCATTTCCCTTTGATTATTTCTGTGCAACCCCTTTTACTGTTACAATGTTATAAGATAAAGTTAAAGGTTATGAGTAATAGTCGCCAACACGCATAAAATTAAATATAAATATGATTGATTGAATACTATTTCGTTTATATAGAAAAAAAAGACAAGATTCTTATAACTTATTTACCTAGCCTATTAAATAAATTTTATTTTATTTCGTATTTTATTATATAGAGTAATTTGGCATATAAGCACAAACAGAACTTTATTATCTCAACAAATAAACATTATTTCTATTTTTTCTTTTTCTATTAATTACACAGATATAACTGATTTTAATATATTGTCGATGTTGCCTAACCACTCACTAAGCTTCTGTTCCTATTAATAACTTCTCGTTATCTTGACCTTATTCTGGTTACATTATATCTAAATAAAACAAATGATATAAATCTCTTAAGGAGGATAACTGTTCCAGACCATGGTAACATAATGTGAGATTTTAACTCAATATTGTATTACAATTATTTCGAATAATAATATTCTGTATTTTCGCCATGCTAAATAAAAAATTATATAAATTAAATAAATGAACAAATATCTTGTTGGAAGATAATAGAAGGGATTT